>VXBL01007718.1:0-50727 GCA_013400195.1 Aramus guarauna
AAAAATCATAGGAAGAATTCAGCCTTTAACCTTTGGCTCCCAGACCACTATGAAGAACAAAGACGTCTTTTCACAGGACAGAGTGATCAACACTGCACCATCATGCTTTGGCTTTCTGGAGGAGATGAATTTACAAGTTTCATTTTATGAAAGAAACTCATTTTCACAGCTTTTTGCTTGCTGTTATGTGCCATCAGGAATGAATGTGTGTGTAAACTGGGTGGGGGGGAGCACAATCCCTACCAGTGCTTCAGATACAACAGCCAGAACAGCAGATTTTTGATCCTTTCCTTTCAGAGAAATCCCGCAGAACTGAAGTGGCCAAAGCAAGTCCTTCCCCAGTACACAGTCTCCTGCTGAGACATTCCCACACTGTCTCCTCTTCAGTTTTTGTCACCCTTTACCTAGAGGTCAGGTTGGACCAAAGCCTATCACACTGGAAAAGCCAGAACACATGTGGGTAGAAGAACACAGTCTAATTTCACCTAGCCCCTTCCTACTAGGCAATCTTACCCTGAAGAAAAAATATTTTAAGAGTTTTGAAAAATGAACTAGATAGTTCAGAAGTGCAGCAGATGTCTCAGATACTGAAGTCTTTGTTCTGAAGTAAATTGCTCTGACATGATTCTTTCACTTTGTTATTTTTGGTCTACTGATGGAAGATTGCCATATGATCAACCTGCGGTACCTTTCCTTTTTGTTTGCATAGTGCCAAGCCAACAGAGGTGGCAGCACAGTGAATTTTGGCCAGTAACCTTCTCTTGAGAGGTGCTAATTAGGACATTGATCCTAAGGCTTTCTGATAATGCAGTTTGGTGATGCTCCAAAACCTCCTAGCTCTGCCATTCCTGTAACCACTGTAATTAAAAAGATATGAAATGCACCCCCCAACCCAAAAAANTTGCAATTAAAAAAAAAAGACATGAAATGCACCCCCCAACCCAAAAACCCCAAGAAAGTAGCAGTTTTTATTAAAAAAACACCTTTCACTGATGTGTCAAAGCATATTCTGTAAAAGAAATTAATGAAGTTTGGTCAAACCAAGTCTTATCTCATAGATAATGAATACCTAGAGTGACAAACCTGAAGAACAGAAAAACATTAACCGCATTTTGTTTTTCCTGGAGAATAGTAAAACTTGTTATATCATACTTTTAAGTTAAAGAAATTAAAGCACCTATGTAGTGGAACAAAAATATTCATCTGCCTCATACACATAGGAATATCCCCTGACTTTGGAGATTACAACTGCAAAATGAATTGCTAGCAGACCAGATGACATTTTTCAAGGCACAGCTAGTTTCACTCATCGTAGCTGTGATGAGCTACCGGACCGTTCCCACGCCAGCTGACAGCCAGGGTTTGTGACACTTACCTGTCCTGATTTTGAGAGGCCCACAAAAAGAGGAGATGGTAAAACAGACAGCAGGTACAGTTGGGCTACACTGTTTTAAGATTATCACTGGTCACTTCCACCAACAGTAGAAAACATGCTAGTTGCACTAATGGCATTAAAGAGATTAAAAATAATTAAGGAATTGCAGCATGTTGCACCAGAAGAGGTCAGTAAGGTAACATGCTGTCAAACTACAGAAGAAATAAAGGTAATTTTTGAAACATCTATCACTACCCTGAATTCCTGACACAGACACCAGTAAATACTTCCCAAATTTAATTGTTTGTCCAGGTAACAGAGCAGAAGAAACTGGGTAAGGGCTGTTTAATTTCATCCTAATTTGGATGTTTGGGAAGTCCTAATACAGAAACTGAAGAATATCAAAATACACCAGAACTCATGGAAGAAAGTTATGCCTGAGCTTATTGCGCTCACAAGATATGAAAATTATTTTTTTCTCCCTAGGTGAGGTAGTATCTATTTTTTGACAGGGAAAATTTTTTGTAAGGACTTGTAATTCTGACCCTGGTTATGACACCATTTCTTAATAGGCTTCAATCCAAAGCCAAGCCATCCCAAAAATACCCATCAGGGCAAAAGCAAAAATAGGTTTGGCATTTATCTATATCATTTGTAGTAGGATTTAAACCCATTCCTTCTGCACCTCTGCGAGTACCCTAATGACCAGAAGTATTAGCTATTTTTGGGTAAGAGAAATGAAGCTGAAGAGCAGAAGTGGGAATGCTATTGGAGAAAAAAGGCTGACCTGACCTACATTGTAGTAGCTCATGTTTTAAAGCATTGGATGCCATTGTTTCAATCATGATGTTTTAGCAACTATGATATGGTTTTGTTATGAATTTCACAGATCAGTGTCAACTATAATATTATAGAGGATATTGAGGAAAGTAATTTTCCCAATTTTTATTTTCTTAGTAAAAAAAGGACTGATTTGAACTTATATTCCCATGAAATAAACCTGTGTTGAACAAGATCTGAGGACTAGGACTTCAAATCTCCTGTTTAAGGGAAATTTTTCAGTACACAAAAACCAGGATTATGCTGAGGGTAATGAAAAAAATCACTCATAAAATTCCATTGACAAGATCACTAAGTGTTTGAGGCAAAATTTACATAACAAAGAATAATTGTCAAAACCCCTAATCCTAGGCAAAGACTTTCTGCCAACAGTTTCAGCTGTACAAATCCGAGATTTGCCTCAATAGTAATTTCTTAATCTCAGTTTATTTCTCTGTTGCCAAATGTGAATACCATCCCAAGCTGTGGAGGTAGCACACACACACCCATCCAGCCCAAATCCAAGCCTGAGTGAAAGTTTATTTGGCTCCTTCATGCATGCACTCCTGAGGGAAAAAAAAAAAGCATCTGAGAAGACAGATACTGAACCATAGCTAATCTGAGTTCCTAGCACTGGATACTCAAAAGTACCAAAACCCTGTGCACCATGAGCAACTCCTTTTCTCCTTTTTGATTAAGTTTTGCCCAGGTGTTCAGAGCCTAAACCACTAGATTGTTTATAGGTGATAATCTCACCTCAGAATTCACATTGCAAGAGCAAAAGTTGACTCGGTTTTCTGAAACGGTTCTTCAGAGATGAATCTTAACCAAGCACCTGGGTCTTTTTCCCCTCCAAGCCATGAGGATATGGTATGCTGATCCTATCAAAGCCATTCTTGGCACCAAAAAATGCATTCACTGTATCAAACTTCTCCATGGTTTGCCTTACTTCTTTGCATCAGATCAGGTTTAAATTAGAGCTTCTTGCAGGCCAGCTTCTAAATGCAAACTACCATAAGAAAAGCTGGCACGCTATCTTAAGACAAACAGTGAGTGTTAAATAGCGCTGGAAACAAATATTTGTGGCTGTGACGTCTGTTCTGATTCAAGGTCATCACCTGACCACCTTACATGCCACAGACCTAATGGAAACAGGATACAGCGATTGCTGTAAAGCAGCAACTTCAGACTTGGGGTGAAGGGGAGAGAGGATATAAACATCTTCTGGCATTTATTATTCTTTACTGTGGAAGGGAAGAGGCCAGACATCACACAGCGTGTGTGTGTGTACACAACAGTCATGCAGAATGTTAGACCCCGGGTGGGGGGAAGCATCTATGCCCTATTGGAAAAGGATCTCTGTTTATTTTGTGTCACAACTAATTAACTGTAAAGTACTTGTCAGCAGAGGAACAATTTTTTCCTCATGTCAGACATTCCTGTCAGACAGACCGGGCAGAAGTAGCTGGCGAGCAGGGACACAAGCTGCTCGTGAGCATAGTGTGGGCTCTGGGCAGAACCCAAGAAGAGATGGGTTGATACATCAACATGGTTGTGTCTTACCAGTGAAACAATCCTGCATGATGTTCACTGGTAAGTGCCTGTTTCATTTATAAACCAAAAGGAAACACATCTATTCTGGCTATACTGGGAGCAGTATTTTGCAAAGCATGGCTCTCCAGCCAACTTGAGTCTTTAGAAAAACCGCATATAAAAAGTTACAGAACAATCCACTATTTTCTAACACCCAAAAGCCATGGTGCACCCCAGAGCAGTTCAGAGAAAAGCAGGTAACCAAGCTCTGGCTCAGTACAGAGCTTTGGAGATCCCACCACACCAGTCAGCACTGAGTCACCAAATCCTTCGACTAGTTATCGATAAAGTAGCTTAGAGAGAATGTACCCAGCAAGCCCGCATACCCAACCTCACCTCTCTCCAGTAACACGTTCAATCTGTGAGCTCATCACTGATAGTTTTCTAACTCAGAAGGCTTCACAGCAACTCTTTATATTTCCCTGAAAAGCTTTACAGATTTGAAAGGAACAAACACAGATTCTCCACTCTGTTTAGGGGAACTGGAGGATAGAAGAGGTATCCCCTCAAGGGATCATCTGGCATGCCTGTCCCTTCTCTCAGTTAGGATAATCACAACACAAGACATAAAATCCTTGCATGACTTCCCAATGGGTCCTGTGATGAAGACATACTCCTCTTTCTCAGATGGTGACAAAAGCTCTGAGATAACTGGGTGCCAAAGCCTTACCATTCCCAAATCAGACACTCCCTAAGATCTGAGGAGTTAAGCTGAAAATGAAACAAACACCTCAGCTGTGGTGACTTAAGTGCCAACACTTCTAGCCTTGCAGTATGACAATCAAAATATAACTCACTGCAGCCAAGTGTCAAATCTTACTAGAGGCCAAGTTTGCTGTCGGTGGCTTGACAGGAGCCATCCTATGCTGCCCAGCCACACCAACTCCTTCGGAGCTGGCTTGGCTCTCTTCTGACTCAGTGCTGCGCAGGTAGTGTTCATGCTGCTGCCAGCGTCTGCTTGAAAGAGAAAATACTCGCTTTAAATGGTGACAGAAAAGGAATAAAATACTATTGAATTTTAGGCGTTTTTCTATCTGCATATTTATTTTGCTTCACAGCATCGTACCTCATGGTCTCGTGTTTTTCAGATAGAACAGCTTTTGCTGTGAAGTGCCAAAGGGTGTTCATAGCAATTAAGTAACAACATTTACAGGTATAGACCCTCATGATAAGCATAAGCTACTGCTTTACCTACCCATTGCACGTTATTAGAAAACCCAGGGATGTGCAAAAATTATTTTAAAAGACTGAAAGAAAGTATGAACTTATCTGAATCAAAATGTCAATCCATTTATGTTTCAGTTACTTGAAGAAAGATGACTTAAAAGGAACCATGCGTGTCTTTTTTTTTTAAGAAAAGGCAGAAGCCAGAAGATGCCACAGGCAAATGTTTAAGCAAAGCTCAGCAAGAAAAGAGCTCATACAAGTCACACACAGCATCTCCAGTCAAACTCTAGGCAGAGGTATCTCCCAGTCATTTCCCAGAGTCATATATTTCTCTTACCAGGGTCAGCCGACACATCCAACAACTAATCCGAAAGCTCAGCACCCCAAGAGCAGCGAAGCCCCTTCGCTGTACAGCAACGCGGAGTGCCGGCCCTCAGTTACTTTGGAGGGAATAAAATTCCTAAGGAAAACCTAGATGTGCAGCACCCTCTAGTGCCAGCCACCTGTGCCCACGCGTGCCCTTGTCAGCTGTCCGTGCCACGGTGGGGTGGGGGGAAGCCAGGAGAAACTTTCCAAACTGTACGTGCCGCCCGCCAGCCACCGCGCAGCAGGTGGAACAGGAGACCGGGGACAGGCGTCAACTTACAGTTGCCAAAGAGTGAAGAAATCCAGCTCATCTGCCTGCCCAGCCAGGGGCTTTCGAGAAAGTTTACTGAAAAAACCCCCACAAAATTGGTATTCGGTGCACCCTGTTCAGATTTTCTCCCCTTTTGCTGCAGAATTAGGTTTAAGAAATCCTTGAAAATAAAGTTCTTACTAATCAGAACACCTGGCTTCTGTGAAGTCGGAGCTTTTTACTCTAAATGCAGCTTTTCAAGCTTTTGCTGTATTCAGTCAAATCACTATGAAAATATTACCATTATGCTTAAAATTTAAACTATCACTTATATTTATTGTTCCTCCAGAAGACGTTTTCATACAAATCATTATGTCTTCATTTCCACAGTACTGACAAAAAGGTTTCCCCCGGGAAAGCTCGATACCAGCAATACAGACAGCAGAGGTTCCTAACTCATGTATTCCAAGACTGATACCCTGAGAGCAAAAGCAACTTAAATTCACTCCAATTTAACGTGGAAAAAGTTAAACATAAAAGATTAATGCTCGACTGAAAAGAGTTGAGAACCAAACAGGTCTTCTGAGGCTGTAAGCAGATACCTTGGTGTGGTTCTAGCACTGTCCACGCACACACACAATTTGCCAGGCAGCCTTGCCCAAGTCTCGTGGCATCTTGACAGGCCTGTGCAGGGCTGCACGCAATAGTGGGCAACGCACCTTCGATTAGTTAATAAACCCAGGCTACTTCCAAAAGTAACTTCCTTTAATGACAAGTACTTGAATGCATTTCAGTCTGAACAGGTAAGCGAAAAGCTTCCCGCAAGGCTGGTGCTTTCCTGCCTACGTACTTCTGACTGCCTCTCTCGTGGCAGATGTTCACGGGGCTGTGGCAGTCACCATGGCCTCTGCTCGTTTGTGCTCTCCAGTCGTTACACCCTTCAATTAGACCCTAATAGCTTGCTATATCATTTACCTGCAAGGAACAAGAATGTTGTTGTTGTTTGGTCCTTGTTACTCCTCGAGGAGCATAGGGCTGCAACAACACTATGCCACCGAACGCGGTGGGTTGGTGTTGTTGCAATTTCTGTAACAGATTTTGTTTTTTACATGATTGGGTTGTTAGCCCAAAACAAAACCCCCAACCTGGAGGGCAGGAACAAGAATAATCCCATTCAATTCCATATATCTACCATATTCTGATAGGGCAAGGTATCCCAAAAAGGTTTAAGTAAAGTCAGAAAAGTGGTTTTCAATTTTTGTGCCCCAGAGCTGGGTACAGAATTTGGGTCTGCTGACTTGTTCAAAGCGGTGCAACCCAGTGAAGAAAACCTCAGTGAGATTTTACAGTAAGCAACATGAAGTGATGTGCACTCGTGTGAACACAGAGAATGTTTAAATGTTGAGAGACTTTTCAGAAACAGTTAAATAAAGCACAAAGGACTGTGCTTTCATAATTCGCTTTCTCAAAAGTTTTGTTATTTTATTTTTACTGTTAATCATAGTGAGAAAACTTGGTCTTGTATCTTATCACTTTGAATTTCTTGCAGGGATGCCTTTGCCACTGCAGTTTCACTCTTTTTTAATCATGTTTTAAATGATAGCTTTAAGAATATTCTTCAATAAATTTTGATGCTTCTCTTGCAAATAAACATACAACCTTCTGTCCTTCAGCTTTTTTTTTTTCTAAGTTGCCTTTTTTTGGCAGCTGTAAATTTTTGAAAGAAAGCTGAAGTACAAAGATGCACCCGGATGTAGCAATTTAAACCAGTTGATCATTGTAGAAACACCATAAACACCTCAAAATTATTAAGACAAATGACAATATATATACACACTGTTACGCAAATCTCATGATCCTTTCCGTTGCATTTTGAAGCTACCATTAGCTTATGTGCCCAAAAACTACTGAAGCAAAGATTATTATTTTCATTCCTCAGATATGAGCTACAGATCCAGTTTCCTATAAGTTTTGCTGAAATAGACATATTCATACATTACCATAAATCAATAAACTGACCTCGAGAGCTCAGGAGCACTTCAGCATTCGATTTGTAGTTTGGGCTGCTTTTCTTTCGTGTTTCCCAGCAGCACATCATTTGTGTCCATGCTCTGGCAGGATCTAAGTCTTCCCAGCCTTAGTGTGCTGCTTTGACTTTCTGACCTTCAGTTTTCGATGCAAAGTCACTGGCAAGACCCCAACTACGCTCACTCCAAAGCTTGTGCGGATTACCTTCAGTCAGTGCTGGAGAGCTCTGCAGGAGTGATCAAAGTTTAATCTATTTCTAATTAAAAGCTGATCTGCTTGACCCTGTGCTCTAAAAATATCAAGCTGTTTATATAAACTGTTTTTTCTCCTTTTTTTTTTTTGTTTTAAATCCCCGGGATTTTATAACACAGCCAATAAAAGAATACAAGGCATTAGAAACTTTTTTTCTTAAACTGATTCAGGTAAGTATGTTGCAGAATAATTAACAAAAGAAATTTTGAGAGCAACCAGAAGTGCTAGAAGTGAAAAGAATGAAGAGAGAAATTAGTAAATGAACTCATATTATATATACATGGCCATTTTTCACTAAAAATAGAGCAAAGAATTACAAAACAGCAATAGATATTACCAACTACCACTGCTTGTGTCATGTACTTAATCTGAGAGTTTTTAGGGCTGGATTAAACAAAAGCAGGTAAGAGGAACACCACACACAGAAGAAATCACGCAGGTAAATATATTGCTGTTAAGTTTTATTTGATAGCATTTTCTAGCTAACTAATATTAGGTAACAACCACCTGAAATTCAGGCCCATAATAGAACAAGGATTCAGCACTTTGTGGAAACTGAACTACTCCTCTCCCTTATTTCCCCCCCCCCCATTAGATTTTTTTTTCCCTTCCTCCTCCCTATTCAGATGGAACAAGCAGGTCTTCTAGCTTATTTTCTATCCTTTCCAACTAAAAGAGAATTAAAAAAAGAGAAAGAAGAAATCAGCTTAATTTTAAATAATATTTTGTTTCACAGAAAAGATAAAGATTTTTTACCTCTAGACAATAGCCCTTTCAATCAGTCCACACTGACTGTGATGTAGACCAGCTAATTTAAAAAAGCAAAAACCAAAAGCAGTTTCTCCAAAATATCCTATTTCTGAGAACTTGCTCAGACCTCCTCAGGTATGCCACAATTTATGAATTTTCCAGATTTTTTTGTGTGTGTGTGTGTGTGCTTTCACTATGTTCTGTAATACACTAGCCACAGAAAACCTTATACTGAAATTAAAAGGTCTCACTATCAGGTGCTGAGCAACCCATATTACTGTGTATTTTCCTTTTTTTTTTTTTTAACCTACTTACAGTTGCATGGTCTTTTCCCAAACTCTGTCCGCATTCAGTATCAGAGGCTCTGCAATAACAAAGCTCCTCTTGATACCCCTTCAGCACAGCGCAGAAGACAACAGAAACTCATCTGAGAGCCATAGCAAGGATTAGGGCTTCCCTCTGAAAGCTCTTTATAAGCTGCAGGGCTCCCATTTGACAGACATTGGGTATAAATATAGCCTTTAACTAAGTTAATAAGGACCTGCACAATACACAGCTGATAACATTTAGCAGCACCGCTTGGGACACCCAGGTGGTACAAAGGCATGACTTAAATGTAGGAATTCCTGCTTAGACTTGAAGGTGTGACAACAGACTTTTGGCTTTGGCCGAGACAATGGTACCATTCACCTGGAGGAACTGGAAAAGATTTCATGGTTCATATCTTATTTCCTTTACCCAAACCTTTTATTTTTCCCTCAAAGTAGATTCTTTCTATTAGAATTTGAAGAGATAACCATGGGTGTCCTGAATGTCCAGTGAAACTTCTTCTCCTCAGATGTAGTACTAATTGCTTGCACTTTGCCCCGTCTGCATGTTTTCAGGTTACGCTGCTGCAGTGCACTGTATTTGAGGCTATGACTTATTATGACAATGAAAACACAATTTCAATGCATGAGCTATTGACTCATTTGTTGAACAATCTACCAACAAACAAACTTGAATCCATGCTTCATCATTTATATTTGTGAATTCGACTTGTGGATGCTGCTCAGAAAGAGCTTAGGATGTTGGTCATCTCAGCCAAAGCCAATTACCCTCATTAATAACATTCACTTTAGGTGTGTGTTGAAGCAAAAATCTATTGCTGATTGCTCCAACCAGCTGAGAATGTCCACAGATTCGAAGCAATACCACTTTAACTGCCAAAAAAATTCCTTTCCTCACGTTGTAGATGTGTCATTCAGAAAACCATATATTCCTCTCCAGCTTTCCCATTTTGCAGCAAACAAAAATCTTGGGTGTTTGAGGGAGAAAAATGAGCTTATACATAAATATCTTCCCTATCACCAAACACTGAATTGTTAATATAAAGTAAAAAAAAAACAAAACAAAACAAAACAACAGCTGTCTGAAAGGTATTTTTATTTACATTTTTAAGGCTGTTTTTTTAAAAAAAAACTGTGTTGCTACAAGAGATTGTTTAGGTAGAGTTGGTGTGTGTATATATACAAACCCCCAAACTTCTGAAGTCTTTGCTGCCCAGAGGAATGTAGGTTTTGTCTGAAGAAGTGATGTTTTACATTAACAGTGGGAAAGAGGTAAAGTGGAAAAGGAGTGACAGTGAATTACCTGACAGTTATTGGTTTTGCCTCTTCCCAGAACATGCGCTCGTATTCTGGTTTGATCCATTTTCTTGCAGAAATAAATAGGCTAAGCGTGGCATGTACTAGTCGTCCTCTCACGGAAGTAAACTCTGGATGAATAATGTATGCTAACTTGAAAACAGTATCGGCACTGCTAGTGATCATCCTAACGTTACGTATGTTTGTCATACATTAAAATGATATAGCAGTTCTTTCTCAAATACTCACATTTGAAGCAAGGAGAGGCTATACTGCAGAAAATATGGAGAATATCTTATTAATCATGAAGCCTCAGACACATAAGTCTTGAACTGCATCCTTAGCTAGTTGAGTCTTTTCAGAGACAGCATTGCCTGTCGTAAATTCAGGAGAAAAGTAATTTCATTAAATTGGTTAAATGCAGCCTGGGTTTAAGCAGGAGAAACTCCAACGATTAGAGCTGGTGTTATGCCTTACTAATGCCAGGGCTTGGTGTCTATTTGCTGCCTTTGTCACGGAAGTAGTTCAAGTCATTTCCAGTAGACGGCTGTGCAGACTGGGATCAGATGTTTGCTGGGCTATGTTTTGTTAAAATAAACAGATGCATCTTCATTTTTACCATACATTCGTGCCTGAATGTTATAGAAAAATGTGTACCAACGGTACTGACTTCTGAATTATTAGTGTCCGCTATGCTGATATTTCCATGGTTTCATCCCTGGAGAAAATACATTCTCTCCATTTGAAAACAAAGTTGTTCATTGTGGAAGTAGGAAAAGCAAGTCACTTGGGAAACTCTTGAAATATCATGAATTTTCTGGTAGGAACAAGTTTGAGAATGCAAAATGCTGCAGAATCTGTCTTTCCTAAAACAGCTGCACATATATAAAAATGTTTGTAACTCTCCCAAAAGAGACACACTTAGGAACTTTGGGTTTGGGAGATCTTCATACAACTCTAAATAAAGACTTGGCTCTTGGGGTACGTACTCATGGAGTGACCGGTCTGTGAACAGAGATTTGAGGGTTGGAGGGATGGCTTCCAGGTATTTGGCGGTTGCTGTGGATCATACATGTACCGATATTGGGAAGGGCCCCAAGCTCTTGCTGTTAGATAATTGAAGTCACCCAGAAACTGGTTGTGTTAGTCATAAGTGAGATGACTGGGGCAGGAGGAGGTTAGAAACGGGAGGCTGGATTAATCAAATGTGTGTATGAAGGCTTTCTCGAGCTGCTTGTTCACGAAGATGCAGGTGGAGAAGAGGGAACCGATGCTTTTCTTGCAAGGTCACAAGAAGTCCTGTCTTATTACTGGGGTGGGAGAGCACTCCTGTACATGGGATAGAGCTTCCACTTCTGCCAAGCCAAACTGATTTTCTCTAGCAGCAGTGTTCACACTACAATCCCCACCTTTGTAGAACTAATACGGGTGAAAATGTCGCTACAGTTATTGAAACACTTACTTCCCTTTTTGCTTAATGCTCTGTTTGCTCTTCACTCATAGTTCCGCTTTACAGAATGCCATATGGCTTATTACTCCAAATATGCTGTCACTACAGGTAATGATAACAGCAGCGACCTCTGGCATAAGAACAAGTGTCTATTAAAAAGAGGAAAAACTTCAGCGGGAATAACTGCCCACTTGGAAGAACTTACCATTGGATAAAAGACACTATAATACGTCTCATACCAGCAGGTTTGGCATTGTTTTCGGAATATAAGGAACAGCTGGCACCTCAGTATAAAACAAGCCCTATCAGCATCTGTTGTCCAAAGCAACTACTCCACTGCATTTTTTAAAGAAGAAAAATCAGAAGAGGGAGTCAGATGTCCTGGGAAAAACCTCAACAATGTCTGTTTTTATTTTCAGGCCTCCAGCTTGGGAATTGTTACAGATTTCTACGTAGATGCAACTACTCCCTCTCATTGCTATGAGAGTGCCACCAGAATCACTGGTGGGCTCGGCCTTGGTCAGTGGTGGGTCTGTCTTGGAGCTGGCTGGTATTGGCTCTATCGGACATGGGAGAAGCTTCTGGTGTCTTCTCACAGAAGCCACTCCTGCAGCCCCCGCCAGCTACCAAAAACTTGCCACGCAAACACAATTCCTCTGCTATTTAGCTATGAGAAGAAGAGGAAAGGGGAAAGAAGAGGGCAATCGGCAAATAGTTTGTCTAGCCTGAGACACCCCTGATTGTGGAGCTGTTATCTAAGAAGCCCCTGAGCAAGCCATGCCCTGTTCCCATTGCAATTCTGTTCAGTGCTGTCCTGTGGTTTTCATCCATCTCTCTGTAAATAGCTATAGGAGTATTTTATATGTTTTAAAAATTCCTTTGGTGATGAGTTTGTAAAGATACATACTGATTGAACCACGATGGCTGGCTGGCTCTTACTGTCACAATACCTCGGATGTTTAATTTGCCCTTGAATAGTCGGAGTAAAGAAAAGGTACAGCTATTGTGACATTGCAACAGGTTTGAAGAAACTGAAGGGAAGCCAAGAGTCCCCTGCTGCGACCCATGGGGTGAAATGCTTTCCCTGCCTCTGAAAGGAAATCTGTTTGCCTGAGCCAGCAGCAGCTACCGGGTGGTGGGAGCCAGCAGGGATTTGCTGAGAGCGATTTGTGCCAGCCCTGACCTCAGAGCTTGCTTGGCTGGCCCAGTGGGACAAGGGTAGAGGAGTGAGTGTCATTCACCATGTCTTTAGCAGTGTCCCACAGTATTGTAATAGCAAAGGGGAGATGGATGGGCAGGGGAAGGAGACAAGGTAGGAGGACCACTGCCTTGTGATCATCAGAACAAAGCCCCCCCATGGGGCAATAGCTGATGGTGATGTGCCTTGGGGCATTGGTGGGCTGGTCACCCATGCTGGTGATTGTCTAAAGAAAGGGCCTGGGCAGTGGTGGGACAGAAGCCACCTTCCACAAGGTCGTAGGTGGCTCCAATTTGGGTGAGGCAGGAAGGCTGACATTCAAAGAACCACAGAAGGACAGGGGCTGGGAGAGACCTCTGGAGATCTCTGGTCCAAGCTCCTGCTCAGAGCAGACCCGGTCAGGAAAGGTTGCTCAAGGCCTTGTTCAGTCATGTTTGGATACCCTCAAGGACAGACTCCATAGCCTCTCTCAGCACCTGTTCCATGTCTGAGCACCCTCGTGGTGACAATCTTTTATCTAACTTGGGATTTCTCCACCTGCCAGTGTGGGCCTCATGCCACTCATCCTTCTGCCACAGAGCACTTCTGAGAAGGGTCAGGATTCATCTTCTCTACACCCTCCCAGTAGGCAGCTGTAGTTAGTTACCTATCAGGTCCACCCCTGAGCCTTCTCTTGATGCTGACCAAAGAATCATTGACTCATAGACTCAGAATGGTTTGGGTTGGAAGGGACCTTTAAAGATCATCTAGTCCAACCACCCTGCCATGGGCAGGGACACCCTCCACTAGACCGGGTTGCCCAAAGCCCCATCCAACCTGGCCTTGGACACTTCCAGGGAGGGGGCAGCCACAGCCTCTCTGGGCAACCTGTTCCAGTGACTCACCTTGCCTGTCCTTGTGTGCCATGTGCCCCAACCCCTCACCATCTCGAAGGCCCTGGGCTGAGCCTACCCCCCCCACACTCATCAGTGTCCTTTCTGGGCTGGGGAGATCGGCAGCGGACAGCGGAGTCCAGATGCAGTTGCCAAAGTACCAAATAAGAGAGGAGGAGAGCATGTTTACTGTTTTTTTTTTCCATGTTTTATTGTATTTAACATTGTTTATTGCCTAATTTTGAAAAGAATGAAGCATTTAGAAGGCACCTTAATGCTGAAGGCCAGTGCTTCTTCCTGGCAGAACTGCAGTCTTCTGCTCCTCCAAAGGAACAGCCAGCTCTGTAACTGCTTTGCTTCATCTGCGGCTATTCTTTGTGCACCACTGCAGAGGGCCTGGCTGCATCTTCAGCCACCCATCGGGCAGCCTTCTTGTCCTCAGACTGAAGAAATCCCACCTCCAGGCCCCAGGGACCTCGGTGGCCCTCTGAGGGACAACTCCTGTCACCTGGCGCAGCAGCCCGGTGGCAGCCAGGTCATCTCATCCCCTTTTCTTGGGGCTCAAAGCAGAGAGATGGCACCCCTGCAGGAGGGGTGGGGGTGAGAGGGGAATGGGAAAGAAGAGCTCACACCACCCAGGGCAATCAACAAAATAATTGCTCACTGCCAGGAGACATTGTAGGTGAGCCTGCAGGATGGCCAGGCATGGAGGCTGGGCCTTCCGGCTAATGCCAGAGGCAGAGCCTGGGCCGATGGTAGAGCACTGGTTGGGTGCTCCTGCAACGCTGCTGCCATGGCGTCATACAGGAGAGCCCTGGCACGGTGTAGTGGTGCCAGGTGAGCCATGCTGGAGGTGGATCCACTCCCATCCGTTCTTCCTTTCAGGTGGATACACCTCCATAGGCTCCATACCATCAGTCATGTGAGCAATGGTAATCACNGAAGGGCTCACACCACCCAGGGCAATCAACAAAATAATTGCTCACTGCCAGGAGACATTGTAGGTGAGCCTGCAGGATGGCCAGGCATGGAGGCTGGGCCTTCCGGCTAATGCCAGAGGCAGAGCCTGGGCCGATGGTAGAGCACTGGTTGGGTGCTCCTGCAACGCTGCTGCCATGGTGTCATAGAGGAGAGCCCTGGCATGGTGTAGTGGTGCCATGTGAGCCATGCTGGAGGTGGATCCACTTCCATCCGTTCTTCCTTTCAGGTGGATACACCTCCATAGGCTCCATACCATCAGTCATGTGAGCAATGGTAATCACTACCATGCAGCTGATGGTGTCCCTCCTCTGATGCTACCTCCTCTTCCTCTGCAGCTCCTGCAACCACATCTCTGCTGCCCCATGCAAAGGTGGGCAGCCACCCGCCTTGCTGCTCTGCGACCTCTTACTACCAAGCATCCTTGGAATCCGAGGGCCTCGAAGTTCAGTGAATTATGAGTCACCTGCCAGGGTCCCGGTATTTATACGGCCGGGAACAGAAGGCAGTGAGGTGGCTCATGACATCAGGAAGCCACTGTGGTCACAGATGTTTGTGGCCAAAAATGGCTGTTTGGGGAGATGGGGGTTCTGTGGCCTGAAAGATGCCCAAATGTGGGAGAAGGAGGAGGGTCGGGGAGCAGGGCGCTGAGGGCCCCTTCCCTGGGGATCCTTCCCCTGCGCCATTCTGCTGCACCTTGGGCACAGGGACTGCCCTCTACCTCCCCTCGTGTGCCCTGGGCTCCAGCCCCCTCCTCATCCCATGCCTGGGGTCCTCTGGACAGGAGGGTCGGGGGTCCGGAGTGACCCCCCACCGACTTGGCTCCCTGCAAGTGGCACAGCTCCCCATGCTCGGCAGTGGCTGCGAGGAGGCGAAGCATCCAGACGTCCCACCAGCGGGAAAGGGAAGCCCAGCCAGCCCGTGCAAGGCCTGCCAGCACTCCATGCAAGAGTGTTGCATGGGCCCTTCTGCCCCATCCCCTGGCCCTGCCCCTCGAATGTGGAGGGGTGCCATCTCTTCATCATGGACCCCTGAGAGAGGGGAGGAGAGGGCATGGTTTCCTTTGGGCTGCGGTGCTGCTGCGATGCAAGGAGCCTGTCAGAGGTCACCGAGGGCGGTCCTTGGGGCCTGGAAGTGGTGGGGTTTCTCTTCAGTCTCAGGTTCACCCTTGCTCTATTCTCTAGTTCTAAGGATAAACCTTCTGGTTTTTTTTCTTTTTTTTTTCTTCTTCTGATAAGAAAGGGGAGACATGTCCTGAGAAAGATCTTAACAGTGTATGCATTCTTAACACCTTGGCTTGGGAGTTGTTATGAATTTCTAAGTAGACACAACTACTGTCATCTCTGTGGGCATACAGACTATGGGCCACGATTGCTGTTCACAAAATTTTCTCTGAAATAGTCATGCATTGATGTTTTCAGGAACGGCGTGGTGCATGCCTGTCTTGCACTTGCATCTTCTTCTGCAGAGGGCAGTTCACAAAAATCTGAGAGAACGCTGAGATGTGTGAGTGTAAAGGACACGGACTTCCTTATCTTCTTCCTGAGCTCAGTTAATAAAACTTATATTCGATCATATAGCCTATATGCTGAAATAGGTATACTGCAGCTCCACACTCTCTCCATCGCCACACACCCATCTGGTTGCACTGAACTGGTAGAGAAGCATCTCTGCAAAAGAAAGGAGAAGTCTGCTGGGATTCCTCTTCTGCAGCTTCTACAAGGTACAAACGCTTCATACAAACGCTTCATGCAAATCCTAGGCAGAGACATACCCTGAGTACAGCTTTTGGACTGTATTTTAAAAGGCTGGGTGAGTCGTTAAGTTTGTTCATATGGTCATCAGTACTATGTGACTTAAGACATTTTGCTTGTTTTGATAAAGCAAGGCTATTGGTTTAAAAAAGCAAAATGTCCTATTTGTTTATCTCTGAGACACAGCAATTGAAAAATGAGACTTCTTATATTTACTCCTTATGTTAGGCAGATAATTTATTTTCAAGGTATGCCTCTGTGGAATTAATAGATCAGTCAGGCTTGACAGGAAAACTTGTTTTGGCAGAATTTTGGTTTACTTTGCACTTTAAGTTCCAGATGACTTCGAGAATGTCAAGGTGTCATCCTAACTGCCAGTACTAATACCACCTCTTATTTATTTTTACTGATATCATAAATATTAATAGAATTTTGCATCTACATTGGGTTTTCCATTCATGAATTTCAAAAGCTTTAAAAATGGTTAACAATTCTATGATAGGTAAAGGATTTTAAGCACAGATTTTGTACCCTTGATTGTTCAAAGGCTACTGTAAATACTTATTTGCAGAGTGTATTTCCATGGATTTCTTGAGTAACTCCCTGAATGCATGGAGTTGATTAGCATCCATATTTGTGGTCGTTAAATCATTTCATACAGAGTCACCTAGTTAGGCAGAGAAGTCCAGATTATCATGTATAACTGACTATTGGATTCTGACTAACTCTTCAATGGGAAATTATTTACCCATTTCGAGTAACACTGGATTTGAAACCAAGAGATAAACCCAAGGTTTCTCTGTGATAGAAAATCAAGAGAGAATTCTGAAGCCACTGGGTGTCACTGCTTGAATGCCTTTTGGAATAACAAATACATGAAGGTCTGTGAGGACTAAAAATAATCTGTAACAGCTCTTAGTAGCGCTTCACTGGGAAAATACTTAATTGCTTGTTCAACAAACAGCATTTGTTATCAGTATCACAAGTTCCAAAGATCTTTCTACTTTGCTTGCAAAATGATATCTTTGAAATATCTAATTTATTTAGACTGGCTTATTTTTCTGGCAGCTTTTGAAATACAAGATGTTATTTTATAATAAGTGATCAGGAGAGTTTTTGAATACAGTGACATTCTGAGTCAGGAGAGTATTAAAGGATATTTAATTTGCACTTGTTTTTACCCATCTTCACATTATCGGCTTACTAGGGCACAAAGGTTTAGAGAAAATGACAGTAGTTTTGAATAAAAACAAATGAAAATTTAAAAAGGTTAAAGATATGTGGTATTTCCTGTTTCCATTTATAGTCTCTCATTTTTAAGGTAGTGTATACGTAATTCAAAGACTGCTGCCAGAGAACGGGGGCTGATTCTGCAACCTGAAAGCAAAATCTGCCATTACCGTGGTAGTTTAAGTGAAGCCAGACTGTAGTTATAGCTTCACCCAAATAGTCAATGGATTGATTGTACATATTATACATGATAGAAAGGACATAACAAGAGAAAAGTTAGCCGTCAATTTAAACTGCTGCGCATCAATGCCATATACAGAACTGCTTCATGATCTTGGGGTACCTGATGTCCCCTGGAATGATGGCATAGGTAAAAAAAATTCAGTAAGCACTCGCCCTCACTTCTCAAGTTGCTGACTGTCCTGGATCCTTATTTTTTCCTTGTGTTTGAAAATTTCAGAATTTAAAATTTCTTTGGAATGAAACAACATTTACAAATCTTGAAATCCTGTGCAAAAGAAAAGACTTTCTTTTCTTATTGGTAGTCCTCTTAAAATCCCAGTTAATACACAAGGCAACAGCCCCTCCCTCCTGAGACTTCCAGTTCCTGCTTTGTTCCAAGGATTTATGTTCCTTTTCTTTTGGGGTGGGGGAGTGGAGGGGGGGTGTCTGTCTGTTTTCGTTTAGCTCTTGGAAATCCTTCCCCCCATTTTTTTCCTGAGCCAGGTCTCATTAACAACTTTACTTTGGGAAAGAGTTCTTAGATAAGAAAAAGGTCAAGGTATACACCAATGCAGCATCTGAAACTTAAGGTCAATCTTCAGTTGGAAAGTGAATTCTTTGCCTGCCTTGTAAAACGGTTATGGTCTCCCAAAGCTTGTCTTTAGGCTTATTTGCCCAAGGCCCGTAACTCTTCCAGAGCTTTTCTGCCTTTTTTCTTCAGCGTGAACATACTTGTGGCCTTCATGATTTTTAGGTGTCTCATTATTTAAGGTTTGGAGCTATTAGTATCCTAAATAGTCAATCCAATTCCTTCTTTGTCAGTCTGCATCAATGGCAAACCAGCCCCTTCAGTTACTGGAGCACCACAGTGAAATACTGTTGCTCAAGCATTTTTAAAACTGAGGAATGAGTTTTTTGCCCCCTTTTTGTCCCATCCTATGTTGCAAAGTGACTTGAATCACAGCTGAAGACGGTATGTTAACTCTTCTGCTCCATATTCTAACTGTAGGAAGTACATACCTTGCCAATCACTCCAGAAAAGCCAACTATGGTTTCTCTGGGCCCCCTTTCGTTCCAGTTTCCTCTTGTTCACATCACTTATTTCAGTCTTCAGCACTGCCACTTTGCTGAAAAAGTGGCAGCCTCTAGCTAACTCACAACCCCCCAACACCCTCCATCTCTCTCAGTGCTCAAATCAAAACCCACATAAAGCAAAGGGAGTATTTCTACCCTGCTCATACAGGGTGCAGACCTCCGTTCCTGAAGACCTCTCTAGCAGCTCATTAACACATTCTAAAAAAGAAGAGGCATAATTTTCTACTTGGATAATAAGCAACTGACAGAGAGCAGCTGTTGCGCCCAATTCCAGACATCTGTTAGATTCTGCCCCAAACAGGTAAAAACATGGATATTTGCACCTGGCTGACCAGAAAAGGATCAGCAGGAAAATCAGTGTAGAATATTACTAGACTCCAATATTACTTGGAATATAAAATGCTTTTATAAATTGCACTTGAAACCCACATATAACAAAGCTGAACTGTGCAGAATCTAACCTAAATTTTCTCCAAAGAGCATCTGGATCTGGGAATCTGATTAATATCAAGAGCTCAGCTGAATCTGGGCTGGTATTGTTGTGGGTGGGCACCTTGTAGTTTCAGTATGGAAGAGAGAAACTATTTCAACATGAAGCAACACAGGCAGCTAAGATGTAGTAGTTGTATGGATAACAAACACGGAGTAAGCACATAAAACTAGGGAGTAGAGAAAAGGCTGAGGTTAGCAGAAAGGATATGATCAATTAATTTTTCAGACAATCACAGAATCCACAGTGATGCTAGAAATACCTCTAAAAAAAGGAAAAGGTAAGTGCCAAGCTTTCCATAGTGAAATATGAAACAGAGAACCCCCCAGAAAGGAAAATTCCCACAGTAAGTATAGACTGAGATCGCATATGCAGTAGGAAAATACTTCAATGCGTTGAGGACTGAAAATTCTACTCCTTCAATAAATAATGCTGAGGATATATCACAAATGAATTAGAAGAACATCTGTTAAGAAAGACAGATCCAGTGCGATAAAGGTGTAGGTATAGCACAAACATACTTGAATTACTTCTTCTCTCTTATTTGTGTTCTAGCACCAATAAGTACAGTAAACACAAATAAAGAGAGAAGGATACATTCTTTGAATATGTAATGGGTGACTGCTTCACTGTCTTGTGGTTCTAAAAATCTGCGTTTTTCAAAATGTCTTCAGCATACAGCTCTCAAAGGACATTTCCTTCAAAGGACTTATCAAAAAGAAGGAATTTTCACAGAAATTTTAAAAGTTTCAGCAACTTTTCTTTGCAAATTCAAAGAAAGCAAATCAAGAACATGGAGATCTTTTGACAAACATTTACTAAGAAAACAGTCCACCTTAAATGCTTCCTTCCAGTTTAGGCTTTCTGACACTAACATAAAGAACAATATTCTAAAGAACGGATACCACAAAAAGCCAGAGGTCACTGTACAAAGCAGGATATGCTATGGTAAAAACTTTCATATGGAAAAAACTGTCAGTGAAAGAATTCACTACATTCTTAGTAATATTTAATTTAAGATCAGTGATTATAACCTGGATGTTCATCTAGCTCCACTACATATGGTCTTGCTTCTTGATATTGTTAACTTTCTAAGACAGAAGAACCCTTTGAGTTACTACTTTTATGTCCCTCATTTAGGCTTTGATCGTTTCACTCCTTCAGTTCTCCCATATTCATGTGATATTTGACCACTTGAATTTGTTAGTATAGAACAATTTAGCAACTCGTAAAGCATTTTCATGTTTTTGGTTTTTTTTTTTTTTTTTCCCCAAATCCTTTCCTGAACATCAAGATACGTATTTCTGCCGTGGTCACAATGAAATCTCTTACTAATATAGCGTAACCTTTCCTTGCCTCTTCTGTGTTCCTATGATCTTTCAAGGAATATATACACTTCTATTTCCTATTATCGCATGCACCCTCAATGAATACTTAAAGGTTGGTGTGTATCAGACTTGAAGAGTTCTCAGGCATTTCAATATTGACAAAATTACTTTTCTCAAAGCAAAAATGCTTTGATGTAAAACCCTAAAATCCTTGACTAGCTTTTACAGTAATTAAAAAAGTGGTCACTGATTGTAATATGAAAAATTGCCTACGTTTACAAAATTTATGGAATCACTTGAGATGTTCAAACAGCATAACACACTTTCTCAATAAAACAATTCATTTCAGACCTACAAGTTCACAAAGCAAGAGCCATTCAAAGACAGAACCATCTGAATTTTTGTTTTTTCTTTTTAACTCACAAATAAAGGAAAAAAAGGAAAGATTCTTGATTCTTTTTCAGAGAAATTCAGGATGAGAACCAGTTAAAGACTGGCCCATTCAAAACAGGAGAAAAGGACACATAAATAGCCAGAAAGTATAGCCCTTCGAGCACAATGCTGAAAGAATTGAAGGCTGGAAGATACGCAGCAGCCAAACACAAGCCAGTGCGCTCTGAGTGAGCACAGAGGAAATTCAGGCCACTGAAAGCACACTGTTCTCCAGTCACTCCTTCCTGACTCTTCAGTGAGGAAACTACCTCACCCCCACATGAAGATGGCTCAATATCAGCGAGAACGTAATGAAGTGGGAATCAGTGCTAGCAACAGCTATTTTGCCAACTATATTTTGAAAAATAATGCCTTTTGTAAAGCTTGTTTAGAGTTAGCACCCTTCTTTCTTTTAAAAACTCCTTTTTTTACTGCATGTTTTGAAACTCAGTAGAAAGACATCTTCTCTTTTTGTTTTTTATTTTTAGCATGCTAAGCCCCTCGGTTGTCTATCTAATTTTCTCTACTTGAAATAGGGTAAACAAATCAGAAGTCTTCCTATTTGTAGGGGCTAGTTATTAGCACAGCTGTCATGACGGCTAAAAGCAGGAGGAGCTGCCATCGAAACACAAGATCTGGTGTTTTGTCTCAGCACCCCTTCATTTTCATTACTGAGTTGGAGACTCATGCAAGCAGGCATGTTCTTGCTGTATTACGTTTTTTAATTCAGAAGAATCAGCCAGAGGAATTACATTTGGTACAACAATTTATATAAAATGTTGGTACTGCAGTATACGTCCCTTTTCCATAATCTGTCCCTTCAGCTGGGGTCTGCTCTATAAAGCACCTATGACAGTACCATGCAATAGTAAGTTCCCCTCCTCATGCACTTTTTTACTCTATAAAACTGGTTTCATTCTACATATAAAATTACAAGTGCTGCTTCTTCCTCCCTCCCCATTCACTGCCAGCCCTGCAAATTCTATCTGGCTCCTAAAAATAAAACAGAGTAGTTATTTTCACTTCCATAGACTGCTGCAATTTCAAAGGTTGCTTTTTATCAAATAAAGCTTCACTTAGACCTTCCCAAATGCATTGTCTTTGGAATTTATGCTAAACGACACTCACAGAGTTGTTGCAGTTCTTTCATAGTTTTGCACCAAAATAACACACTGTATTCAGTAATTTTTGGACCCCATTTTGGTAGTATTCCAGCAATCTGGTAAGTGGTAGGTCTGATGTGGTACAACAGCTGGTATGAAGTTAGATATAGCTGGATAAGGATGATGATTCTTAGCTCCTAGGTGAACTTTTTTTTTTTAATAAAAGCCTACACATATGCAGAGGCCATTCTGTTTCAGACAACATACATGTACATACATGTAACCTACACCACCCATTTCTAAGCCTTCTTCTGTAATAACTTAATCTTTGGCCATGGAGGAGTCAGTCATAGTTGTACACTGCTTGCACAGGAGTCAGCATTAACTATCTATACTTCTTTTAAACGCATCATTATTGTTCTGTGCCCTTGGTTACACAAAGGATTTGTCACACTGGTTCGCATCCTCTCCCACCCCGCTGATGGAAGCTGAGGTGCCAGTAATGCACATTTCACTTGAAAATTAATTTTGAAGTCAGCACATGACCCCACATTTGGATGTGGGGAAGAAACAGGCTTTAAAAGTGCACGCTCAGCTAATCGTGATGGAGGTAAGTAAAAGCAATTGAATTGTTTGGGGGAGAAAGATTTATGAGGGGAATTTTAGCTGCAGCCTTAATTGGATAAGGGAAATAATTATGGGATGGCAGTACCAACAGAGCAAGTATGATCGCTTATGAAGTAGCAAACATGAACAATACGTGCCTTCCTCCTTGTAACACGAAAGGCACCGTCCCTGTCTGAATTTAAAATTGGTCAGTCTGCCAGCTCAGACTCCTAAACCTTTATTAGCCCATTTTCCCTTCTAAGTTCCATTTCTGTAAAGCATTTAAATACATGCCTAGTTTTAAGCGCAGAAGGGCTGCTGTTGAAGGCAATCTGAATTCCAAATTAGCCATATATATTTTAGTACTCTGCCGAACAGGAGCTTTGAATAACGATATCAAAGAGTTGGATATTTTATTCCCTTTACATTGATTAACCTGAGATGAGTGTATGTCTCAAAGCTACTGCAGTGGCTGGTCCATTTGTCACACCAACTATTGACCATCCAGTGTTCTCTTAGGGATGGCAGCTCAGAATAATATGACATCAGGAAGAGTGATTTATTGCATCATTTTTCTGATTTGTGGAAGCCACAGTCTCTTACATTCAGGCCCAGGATTTGATAAAAGCTCTACTGTAGTGGTTCGTAGTATTTATGGTGCAATATATCCAGAAGGGTTACAGTTGCCATCATGTTGCCTAATGCATTTTGCCTTTTGACTCTGAAATATATTATCCTGCTTGATGTAGGTGGAAAGGCCTGATTTGCTGAAGGCTACCGTATAATGCCATAGCTAATGGCTTGTTGATAATTATTTATAAAAACCACTAACGGAAATGCAGCGCTCAAGAAAGGTGAAGGCTTGAAATCCCTGCACATGGAAGGCCTTTAGCCTTTTCCTTGGGACAGTTATTTCTGCTGCTACGGGATAAGGCCAGTGCACTTCCTCCCACTGCCTCTCTACCATCCTTCCTCCCACACGCAACCAGGGCACCTTTGCAAGCAGAAGGTTAGTTCTGTTTTTTCCACCTTTAATCCTTGACCTTTTGCGAGACGGCAACCAATTAAAGTCAATTTGGATTTGTGTGTGTGTATGCACGCACGGGCGTGTGAAAGCTGCCTGCAAAGCTGGAGACTGAAACCAGCAACTCTTCATATATAATAAAGAACGCTACAAAGGGCTTGTAAGCAGGACGATTTTCAAAGACTGATAGTCAACACATTTTTAACTCCCTGGATACCAAGCAGCTTTAAGATAACCTTCCCTTTCTCACGTTCTATTTCAGCCCAGGCTAGTAGACAATCTTCTGATCACTTCAAGCAGCATTATGAACAAAAGCATTCTTCCTATAGCTGGGGACAGGAGCAGCTCACAGACCCCGTGGAGAAGTCTGTAAGTGCTTTGCAGAAATCTGAATGGCATGTGCACGTCTGTAAAACACCAGCCTTAGTGTCTCATTAAAATTTCTATGATTACTTTCACAGTGAATACACATCTTCAGTGGTGGTTGCTTTTAAATTTGCTAATATTGAGATTCCATGAGAGCAAGGGATATGAAATGCACTAAAACCTGCTTGGTCATGGACTGCAGGAAAGAAACGAATTTGGGCAACCTGGTAGCTTCTGTGTCCTGGAGGTCACTGACAGATTCAGAATGGCAGCAGTGAACATGCAACTATGTGGAGTCACTGTACTCCGGCCAAAAATCCTGTGGTTCCTGGGAGTAGCTGTGATGAGCTGCGCTGTGGTCATGCCTGCTCTGGTACAAGGGACTCAAACTTGACCTTCACAGAAAATTATTTTTTGGGTGTCAGATGGGCTCTATTTACTGCTTACAAGCTTTGGATAGGAATTTAACTTTTAACCTTCATGAAGCTGGTGGAAAAGCAAGGTGGCCGTAATTAACGCCAACAAAAAGAGAGTGCACAGCCAGCAAGACCAATCGATAACATACTTTTTTTTTTAATGTTCTGTTACAAATATGAGCTATGTACCTTTTCCCCAAGAGACATCAAACATGTTAAAAATAGTATTGGATTAATACATACTGCACTTCTGCATACTGAAAAGGAAAGCAATCCATTTCCCTCAAAATACTTTTTAAGGACTTTTATCTACCATACATACACATTTGAAAAGGTCAACTTTCCATCTTTTAGAGTCTGTAATACAGTTAACTAATATTTAGTTTATTTCATTAATCTGTATTTTTTTCTCAGGTTTTGTTTAAGGATTTTTTCCTCTTAAGCAGAGTCCTGAGTCCCAAATTAATTTTGTCTACCCCTCCTAATAAAGATGTAAGGATCAGTCCTTATGCTTGATTTTAATGAGCATTCAGATTGTACTCCGTCTATTGCAGAAACCATAACACCTCCAGACTTTGCTTCTGAGAAGCAGCGGTTTGAATTTGAATCATATGTACTACCTGCTGTGCTTAGTGCATCTCCAAAGTTAATGACTGCTATTTTTGCCCAATTGCTTGCTGCTTGTGTGCTGTGTGGAAAGAGTTGCAAAGTGATTTTAAATATTTAAAGAAGCAGAAAGAGAGCGTATTATTTAATAAAATTATTATACCTACTAGAATATCTGCATTTTCATTACATCTGAAGGCTTCCAAATCTCGTTGCATCTTGTTCTTAAACAAAACAAGCTATTAACAGATGAACTTTTACTTGCAAGTAAAAATTAGTAAGTTTTGAGCAACCCCTTTCCAAGCTAAGGTTAAAGTCATTGCACTAGCAGCAGGGAGGAAAGTAGGGAGAAGGTAAGTTACAATGAGGGGAAAACATTAAAAAACAATGTATGAGACAGAAGGAAATGAGAAAGAATAGGAAACGAGATGCATAAATTGGGGAGTGGTTATGTAATGAAGGGATTAGTTTGCACTGGAGAGAAGACTGAGATCAGAAAGAAAACAGTAAGATCAAAGAGAAAGAAGCTGAGTGAACAGGAGAGTGTGAAAATACTAGGCAGTGAAATAAGGAAGACAGATGATAGAAAAAGGAAACTTCAGCAGTCAGCTAATAATGGAGAGTGAAAAGCAAAGTTACAAGTAAAGTAACAAACCCAGAGAAAGAAATTGAAATGAGGGAGAGGCCAGATCTGAGGGGGAAACAGTCTGAAAAAGGACAACTTCTGCCTCACTCCAATGGTGGTAACAATGATAGAAGCTCCTGATAGGGAAGATGAGTGCAGGGATCACTTTTTGGTTCTGTTTTTAATGTGGTTTATGCCTGCTATGACCTCATGAAAAACAATTTCTACCAGCTGATGACTTTCATATTACTCTCTTTTCCATACTTCTAACTCCCTGTATTTTAGGTTAATAATATTTTCTTCCCAAGAAGCTTCAGGTATTGATGCTTTAATTTAATAATTCTCCTTAGATTAAGCAATTGCAATTGCCTTCCACAGCAACCTGATCTTGATCTAGACCAGACCTACAGCCATTCTAATTAAAAGTTTAGCTAACAGACTTTATTTCATAGACAGCCAGGAATCAGACAATCCAGACTGCTGAACTAAAGACGCTGCCACTTCCTCTTACACCGAATGGGAGTGACCTTCAGTTACTTTAATTTCTAGAGAAAGATCTTCTCTGCACCCAGGAAGGCCTTTTCAAGTTCAGCTACTCCTGATACTTTTCATCAGCAAGAATCTCACTCTGGACTCATAGCTTTGTAAGCAGCTCTAAGGATGCTCCTTGGCCCTTTCTCTATTCTGCAGATCTTCTGTTCGGCAGGACCATTTATTTACCTAAGTCCTTAAGGAGAGTATGTGCCTTTTACATTCCTGTTCTCATCACACTGAGGAACAAAATTTACCTTCCAGACTGCACTAGGAGGATACTAGTCTGCAATATTGAGACTTTAAAGTCAGCCAATGTAGTGAACATTTTGGAAACGGTAGCTAAGATCTCCACTTGCATACATCAGAACAACATCAGAACGTGCCACCTGAAGGACACAAGTGAGTCACTGGCAGCCACCTTACACTGGGCACACATTCCTCATGTCCAAAATGCTTTCTGCTGATCCTCAGTGAAATGAATCCCAGAATGGGCATCTGGACTCAGCTGCTTCCATTTTTCTGCACCAGGCTTTAGACTAGAGCAGGTGGAAGAAACAGCTGGAAACCTTCTGGAGTGTCTTTAATAAACAATTCCACCAGGCTCAGCTGCACAGACCCTCTCTGGCTGCTAAACGCTTTTCACTTGAAATTTATATAAAGGATTAGCAGCTGCCAAATAAGCATAAGACAACTGCAACAGGTGATGAGCCTTTCATTTTTTGCAAGGAAATCCTAATCAGTCTGTTCCTGAGATAAAGACTCACCACAATTCACTTCTAGTACTAGAACAAGACATGTGGATTATGTCCGAGATCCGCAATTACTTTCTGAGTGCTATTTAGCATTTGCAGAACATAAGTATGCTGAAACCTCTCCTTTCTAGTGTTGGTTTGCATATTTTAGTCCCTGCTTTGTTAACACTCTGTTGGAATATGCTAATACCTTGATTAACGAGCTTCAAGATTCTGCTGCTGATAGTCTGCAGTTTGCTTGAAATCTCACAGGTATGAAAGGCCAAGCTGAAGCTGAACTGTGTCTCTTCACAGGACTTAATAACTTGAGTGCCAGTGAAATTCCTCACTGGTTACAGAATTATATGAAGGATTTAGTTAAACGTGTTTTGTACCAATTGTAACTTTTTCTCACGGAGCTTTTACAATTACTTTTACTGGATATTTATATTCCAGTGGAATTCAATACTGCAGTGAGAATCAGGTCCTATAAAAAGCTACTTCTAGCTTTTTAAAGTCCAGGCAAAGATATACAGCAAGAGGGGTAGAGGGGAATACAGCTTTGCTCTGAAGTTGTTACCATCCCCTAGAGCAATCAATATGATTTTTAAACTGTCATACAGCAGAGGCTGCAGGGCTGTGCAGCTCCCCATTTACATCACTGCTGCCACTCTGTGCTCATAGCTGTTACTGAGCTTTGGCATACCATGGTGTAGTATGGCAACTTGTCAGAGAGAATCCCATTTGTCTGTCAGGTACATCACTGTCAGCCTGGAGCGGCTCCTAAGGAACATCTGGTAACGGCGGCATAAAGGGAAGGTCAGGCCTCTGGTTTGCAGTAAGGAGTTTGCAATCCTAACAAACTACTAGTTGAAGAGGGCATTTTGTAGTTTAGCCTTGCTGAAACTGAATCATAAATACATCATGTGCTCCTGTAACAACACTGACAGGAATTACAAGAAAGTTACTTCATCCTACTTTATATATGTCTGTATATATATGCACATATGTGCAAATATTTATTCTAAAACATAGAATTTCATGAGCATGGTTACTTCTGATAAGTATTTACTTGCTGCAGATATGGTATTTTTGCCTGTAATTGTAGGTGCAGTAAAAATGACTACCCTCTTTATTTACTGGGATACCGACAGCATGTAACAACCGATTGATCTACAAAGCAGTTTATAAAGGACAGTAGATCTGCTCCTCTTAACCACTTGGCAAAGCAATTACACTCATTTTTAATTCTTGTTCGAAGCAGCAAGGAAGAAAGGGAGCATGGAATTAGCCTGGGCAGACATACACTGCAACAGTATAGATGGGGAACAAGTGAAATAATACTCTGAAAACAGGTGCAGTGATTCATTCTGTTTGTCAGTACAAATAGCCAAAGTCAAACTCAACCCCCTGAATTTTCTGTCCCTCCTCTCATGCCTTAATATTGCAAAGCTTAATACTAGCATTTAAAGGTGCACTGGAGCACACTCCTCTCCAGTTACACAGAAAGTGTTTGCTCTTACAACAAGGTTTAATTGCTTATCCTAATCACATACTTTCTGTAATGCATTTCATAGCATTGTTGGAAAAATATAACAAACATCATCAAGAAGTCTGTGCTGAGTCTTCCCACTACTGTCCTTCAATTCCTTCTGCATCCCTGGGTATTCTTCCCCATCAAACACACTCACCAAGGCTCTCTGTGATTTTCACACCTTTCCTCCTCAGTTTTCTATGACAGAATGTCTCTTCTGAGCTGAAAATACTCAATGAAGTCAGTGTAAATTGACAAATACTTTTAGAATACCTGAGTTACAATATCCAGAGAATTTACTGCTAGTATGGAAATGTTTGCTAGCCTCTACTTGTGAAAATATAATATTCAAAGAATAATTTATATAACCATTCATATTTACATTTGAGGAACAAATATTTCTCCTAGAAATGTATGGGTTATAAACATGTATTTGAAAACAAAGCTGAAATTTTTAGAGAACCTTGGGATATCTAGGCTCTATTCATTTCAATGACATGAAAATCTCTTTGGTATGTAAGCATTTTCAACTTGGCACAACAGTGACTTCTATTTACAACACTACTGCAGTTAAGATGTTTGTGTTATCATTAATGCGTTATTCCTGATAGCCTGCACTTAAACACTGCCATGAAATACCACAACGAAGTTAATGTTATCCACAAATTCTGTTACGTTTTAATATTTTCAGGTGTATACTTAAACATAATGTGTAGAAACCAAAAAGTAGCCATTTTCTTAAAACAGATTCCTTGTCTCTTTAATAAGCACCGAGAGGATATCGAAGACAGAGGAACATGAACAATAGCGTAAAATACATCGTAGTGCAGATGTGTTCTGGATGCCCCTTTGCCCTGGGCACATCCTCATCTGCTTGCAATCACGCAACATCCTGATAGCAACTACAGCTATTATTTAATGGTAAAATTCATATTGGGCAAACACACATACGAAATCTATAGATATTCTTGGTTGCCTCCTGGTCTTCTGTGTCACCTGCTGTGCTTTGGTATTGTGTTGCTGTTCAGCTGAATTGATACAGTTATCAGTGCAATCTTAGTGTATTTGGCAGTAGACCAAAGGTACAGAAAATGAACAAAGGCCTTTTGAAATAATAGGCTAGGTCTTCAGTTCAGCTGCTTCAATTTATGCTAGCTGAAGTTCTGTTCCAATATCATCAGTTTCTCAATCAATCAATCTTTATTACTACAACTTTTGTCACAGGAACTAAATAAAAGCACCATCCATATATTCACTGAAAAGGCACTGCACTTATGTGACCCTCTGAAGGCAGGCGTTGTTCTGTTAATGGTTTGTAGATAGCCATCCAAAATTCAAGTTTGTGCTTATTCTTAAAAAAAATTAAAAGAATTAAATACAATGTCTGTGATATAGATTCTGAAAATAACCTCTTGGTACCATTACCATTTTGACAGCAGGATGAGTATTTTAAAAGTGAACTTTTGAGCTCAGTCAACTTTCAGAAACATTTGGATCTATCATTTATCTGAGGGTTGGTTTTCCTGTAAGGGCTAATTAGTGAAGATGGATGTTTGTAAATGGGTGCTCTTTCCTTGTGCATCCCTAAATCCAGGTTTTATTAATGTGAAGACCATAACCCTTTGTGAAAAATTTCCCCTTGTGGGGGTAGTTAGGACGCCACAAACAAAAGGTGACATTTATAGCAGGTTCAGGTTAGAAGAAAAAGAAAATTCCTTTTGATACACAAGTGTTTGAAAGAGCAGAACCATATAAAACAACAGAAGGCAGGCTAATGCAATGAGATTATTGCACTGAATATAGAGCTTGCTACCATTACCTATGAGTGTAAATGAAAATGGCAAGCAGTTCCTGCTTAAACAGTAAAAGAAGGGGTTAGCAGCTTTCACAGAGAGAATAAATAGCTGAAATGATTCTACCTCATTTTTAGAGCAACAAAGCTCTATTTGATGTAGAAAATAAATAAGCTACCACCTTTTCATCCTCTTTGATCATTTAAGATAAGAGGCTCAATCCTCTAATTTCAGATTGCATAATTCAAGTATGACTAACAAGACGAATTAATAGAACTTCTATATGCAAACTTCTATATTATACTATGCATTTTAAAAGATAGCATTTTATTTTAAAGTAAATTATAGTATTTAAAACTACAGTAATTACATAATTTTAATACACACACACATATATATATGCACATATGCATGCATATGTAATTAGTAATGTGAGGACAACGGGGCTTGTAGAATAAGTACACAGCTTGTCTGTTGGATTTTTTTTTTTCTTTGTGACAATTCCTAGGTTATAAACTTTGAAGTTATTGTGTGTGAAGCAATTAAGAGGATGGGAAGTTCAAAATAGGGAAGTAAAAAAGCATACTTTCAATTCTATACTTAACAGTGTGGATGGGGCAAAAGGATTTCTTACATTATATGCTTTTCTGCAGTAAAGGGAGCAAGTGTAGGATCATGCTATGTCACATACCAGTCCTTAACTGATGCTTCAGCCCCTTTGTGTACAGAACAATCCTCTGTCTTAATCCATTTGCTCTTAGGCAATAGCTGAAGATTTATCTCTATGGTTTAGACCTTCATGAGTGATGGGTAATAGTGGCTGTACTGGTTTTAAGATACCTGACTTAATATTAATCTAAAGGGAGAAGAGTTCAAGGAGAAATTTCCCAGCACATACAGACACTGCAGCTAAAGAAAAAAAAAAAAGGATTTTAAAGCAGTGACAAAGAGATAAGTGCAGATCTGCCAGGTCTTGTGGATTTGGCATGGTTACATGATTGACACTTGTATTCTACTATCACCTAGGAAAAATTGCTTCCCTATCTTTCTGCCCAGGAGCGGGGATATCTGTGCACTGTCTTGTACTTGCCTACCAGAGTTACACATCCTTGCTCCTCAGTAAGCGGCCAGACCATTTAATGAGATATAACAAAATAACTGTTGTGGATATCTTATGTTTTGTGTCATGCTTCCCTGTCTCAGTGTTCAGCACTGAGGAACTTCTTTCGGTATGCCTTTCAGCACATTTTCTCAAGGACAATTCGAGTTAATTTTGATCAAATCTCTACAAAAAAATGACTTTGTGGTTCTACAATTAAATTGAAAAATGTTTTAAGAAGTTGGTTAGCATTACAGAGAAAGAAACGTAGGAAATGACAACCTGGGAGAGCAGAGTGAGTTAAGAAGGATTTCTCTCCTTAGCTTGGATGGAGGGTTAAGATACCCCACTGCCTATCAGCTTGAGCAAATATTTAATATTTTATATTTGAAATACAAGACAGCATCAGCAAAACAACACAGAGTATATCTCTGACCTCTTGCCCCACTTGTCAACTCAGCATACTGGATAAGTGACTCTCATGAGAAATGAAGATTCAAAGAGCAAAGGATTTACTAGGAGGTAGAGGCGCCTGTCATCTTTCCATTTGTGTTAGCTATGTCCTGCAATGTCTTATTACCTGCTCAACTTTGTAGCTGAATCCAGCCCTGGCTTTCAAGTGCTTTTTGGCAGAGGAAGGGTTTTTCCCAGTGAGGGGGTGTCTGCCATAATTTGGATAAGGACTTTAATCACTGAACAACTGGAATAAAGGGATTTCTTTCCTCCGCTTGTCAAATCAGTTTTCAAATGATGCTTTGCCAAATGGGAGAATAGGAGAGCTTGGAATCAAGCTGGAAATTGGTGACTAAAATGTTTATAAGGGTAAAAATCAGGTCTATTATGAACTGGTACCTTGAGAAGATTCCAAAGTTAGTGCCAATAGAAGGACAGGGGAAAAAGAAAAATGCACTTGCCAAACTCCAGTTTTTAAATAGTATCCACAAAAATCAAATAAACTAAACAAAATGCTTCCTCCACAGTATAAGTCTATACAACTTGTCAGAGGTGTTACTTGGTCTCCAGATGACCAGTCTGAAAGAAAAACCCGCGCTACGTTTCTGCATTCTGCTCACCACACTCATCATTTTGTCAGGTCTACAGAATGTCTAATTCAGTCCAACAAAGAACAAATGTGGCTCCAATGGAAAAGTAAATTGGTAGTATTCCAGAGCAGACCCCAGCAGTGGAAATCAGTACAGTTTAATCAGTTGGCATAAAAAAAATCTGTAATTCAAAGTGGAACTGAATACAGAGCAAACACCTGCCCTTTTCTCCAGACTTTTCACAACAGCCGGGCTAAGTGTTACTGATTTGGAGCTCAGGGGACTCCAGTCCCCTTCTTCACTCTATCCAAAGTTGTATGTCATTTCCCTTAGATACAGTTATCTAAAACAGTAAGAAAAGGGAGATGCTATAGAATTATAACAATTTCTAACACAACATACAAAGCACAGAATCTTCCCACAAACCAGTAAGCATGCGCATTATCAAAGCAATCTCAAATTAGCAAATTTCTCTAATTGGCTGTTCCTCTCTCTCATCCACATCCCGTGGAACCAAGGAGACATGGATATCTCAGCTTCATGTCTCCTTCCCATCTCTATACTCCTTTTAACAATGTGCTGACCTCTTTCATCTCCTTCCCCCTGGTGAAGGTGCAGCCCATTTCATTTTAAACAGGTGTCACTCCCTGTTAGCAGAGTGACACTGTATTTATTAATAAGCCACTACCAGCTCTGTGTCTACAGCATCAAAGATGCTTAACTCCTCTGAATTGAATGATTGCTAGGTGGCTAAATGGCCTGTGGATGAGTGCCCCAGTGCCCAATTAAGAAACTCATGAGCTTCTCATTATCCCAATAACCACTGTTTTTACTTCACTCCTTTTGAAGTATTCCTACCCTCAGGCAGGGCTACCTTGTCGCACTCAGTTAAGCTTTAAGGTCAATAGTAGGACTTGGAAATCCATCTCAACAGCAGACCAGACAACCAATGTTTACACATCCTCCCTTGACTCTTGGTTTACAGAGAGAACTGAGGTGTTTACACAACCTCTTTTCACAAAGTGGCTTATTCCCTGCCATACATGGGGCCAGTAGGGAGTAAGGACTCTTGCTGGTGGAGTTTTCCTCCATACAGCTGTCTCTTAGCTGACCTTAGTCCCCTTTGTATCAACGGGGGCCAAGGTAGGTCTGTGCCCTTCTTGCACTAAGCTATGTCGAGCTGCCCACCAGCAGCTGCAGATAGATTTTGTTTTTCTGTGCTTATTCATAATTCTTTTCTTAATTAAAACCTTGGAGAAAAAGAGAATTCTCTTCCACAAGTACTTACTAATTTGAAAAGGTTCTGAAAAGTTGTATTTCAGGATACCTTCTCATTGACATAACACTGAAAATACTCTGACAACAGCAAACCAAACAAGCCATTTTCTGAAAATAAAGGCAAGAGATGTTCAAATACACAAAGGCTTACTCTGTTTATTTTTCCTGGCATTTCCTGGCATTTTACCTTTAAGGCAGTTGTGAGTATATTTGCCATAGATTGCATCTATATTAATCTTCCCTACATGATCATTTTGGTTCTGTGATCATAGTGAATTACGGACACACATCTCTGGAGCATTCAAAAAGAACCTCTTCTAGTATGATCTTCTGTAACTGCAAGGGAAACTAAAAGTTTTTCACACTGACTAGGTAGTTTCAAGTTGGAAATTTTCTTTATTGCAATTTAGCTGAGCTATGGAATGTAATATAAAACACACAGTGTGCTAGACACCTCATTTATAGGTGCATATATGTATCTGTATATATGCCAAAATCTGTCTTCTATTTCTATATAAATTGACTGAAAATGAGTACAAATGCATGTATAGATACTGTTTTTCATTACAGCTAGTAGATTTTTTTTCCTGTTGTTACAAGTTAAGTATGAACTCTTTTCCTTTACCATCTCAGGAAAAAAGATAAAGTCGTAATTTTACAATATTGTTTATATTGTCTAGTGTTCTATGTAGAATATGCTATCCCTATGTAAAATTGACATGGAATTTACTGGGAGATTTTTGGGGAGGGCTTTTGATCGACCCTTACTCAGAACCCAATTGTCTCACACATACATGCTAAAAACTAACACAGTGTAACAAAAACTATTCATGACTATACTTTATAAAATGAAGAAGTAAAAACAAACTTCTGATTCTGTAAGGTCTTAAATTTTGAGAACTGCTATTAGCAGAACTAATCATGTGAGTAATACGGTAATCTCTCATGGAGAGCAAATACAATAAAATAATGATTTAATATAATTGAATGATCATCACTTTGAGTCTCACATCCAAATAAAATTCATGAGTACAGACCAAAGAGGTACAGTGAAAAGAGGTGAACCTTAGGTTGGAGAAAAATGAACCAAAGGAGGCAGAGAAAACAAGAGTAAAATTATTATTAATTGCACATAGGCCTAATAAAGATAATTGATGATATAGATTTTTACTATCTGTTTATTGTACCAAAAAAAGTCATTCAAAAAGGGAAAACATTGACAGCTCCAGGTAACTATGAAATATTTTCTCAGCAATCTGGTTAAGATATGCTTTCGGTTCTTTGAGACAAAATTCCTTGAACTTCAGAGAGCAATACTCAGCGGCTACTGAGCTGAATCTCTGGACTACAGAGCACACTACAAAAATATAGCATTGGAATTAGTGGGAACAGTGGAGGGCCTCCATGTCCCGTTCAGTAGGCTCTGTCAAAAATGCACAAGAGTAGTGCTGATGGATAGGTATTAGCACCATTCATTTCTTTTGGCCTGCTAAGGATTCAAGTGTTGTTTCATTTAGGCTTCTAGTGGAGAATATTTCCTTTTGCAGCTTTCCCAGAAGGACAAAAACCTGAATGGAAAAAGACACCTAACTCTTTTAGAGAAGTTACTTTACCAAACTGTGACACAGCCTAAGTAACTGATCATAGTTCCACTTACTTCTATGAATCTATATGAAACTTCCAGCAGATAAGGACTATGCATTTGCAAAACAGCAGGAACAAAGTCAAAATATCTGTTTAAATCAGATATTAAATCAGATATTAAACTTTAAAAAAGGTAAAGATAGAGCTGAATATAATTAATTATAATATATTATAACTATAATTAAAATCTGAAAGCTAATGTCTTGCGCTCTCAGTAGAAAAACAAATGAAACCCAGTGTCTATTAATTTGCTTCCTAGTTGGTCTTTGAAGTCGACCTGACAAGCAGACACACTATTTTATTCCATAGTGGCTCTCTAAATGGCAGTTCTAATGGCTTAACAATTTAAAAGAACCAACTTGTTGAAAAATATTTTCCAGAGCTAACTAATTCCTTAGGCTAGAGAATGAATACGGCACTTTAAAAGTACAGAAAATTGTGTCACCTTTCATGGCACTTGATAGTAATTTCTAGCCTACAGACATATTATACAAGCAAAGATAAATCTTGTTTTGAGAAATTTTCAGAGGGCTTTGATATTTGTCAGCCAAAAATTACTATTAAAATGAAAAAAATGAAAGAAAAGGAATCAGAATTTATCTAGTACAATAGGCCTGAGGATTACAAATTAATCACACTTTGGCTCCATAACCTAATTTCCAATTAGGTTTGCAAAGACTTCAAATTCTACAGTGCAGTTACATATAAAATTCTAACTGATTAGGAGAGTGTTAACACAGAGATTTGTTTTTGGGGATGTATTTTATTTTTCCCTTTTTTTTTAGGCTTCAAGGAAACTCTGTCAAGATTCCTACTGGATGATTCTGGAGACAAGGTAGGAGTCTGTAAAATTAATTAGCTCTTTTCCTATCCCATCGGTATTTTCGTGGATTGTGATGCGATCCTAAAGATGGCCAGGAAGGAACCTGCGGTGGCTGACTGCTCTAGGGCAACAGGTGCTCATTTATTGGATCCAACTACAAAACAGCTGCTTTGGTGGCAGAAATGGAGAAAATGAAATCTGTGCAGAGAACAATAGCATCTATGATGTATTACTGAAATAGTTTGTACCAGGCCCTTGGTATGGAATGGATCATGGGAATGTTAATTAGCACAGCTACTCTGGAGTTTTATGCTAGGTGCTTTATATTAGATTGTTTTGTCCAGCTTAGTAAAGATTTGTAGGCTGTAAAATATTTGTATATTCTAATACTTTGCTATATATATTAATCTTCCAAAACCCCCACCATCTTAAAACAGAAATTGCAGAGGATCTCAAGGAGTGAATTCTTTCATTAAATTTACAGACGCCTGAAAAAACTATAGCAAAATTATGTCATAATTAATACAGATATAGTTAAGTGAATCATGTAATAACTTTTTTCTACTAGAAAAGCAACACAGAAGACAAATATTCTCAGCTGGATGCAGTATTTCTGGGGAACAATATTATAGTTTTTAATTTACAGATTATATTTTGGGTGATTAATATTGTCAAAAAGATAAATAATCTGCCTCAATATAAATATAGATTTAGAAAATTGTACTTAAGGGTTTTACCCAGCAGTTGTATATCATTGTCAAATACAGCCAAAACTCAGTGACTAAAGCCACAAAGTTCTGCTATGGAGCAGCACAGTGCTGACTAATGTACAGTTTACTTACAGGCACATCATTATTTTTTATTAGCAAATTAAGCTTCTGCCTCTTGTTTGTTGCTGTATTCTGTGATCTTAAAGATAGAAACATACTGTCTCTTCTTTCCCCTCCGCCGCTTCAACCTGCAGCTGCTCTGCTTTCAAATGATTGCCGTAAGTATTATTTCCAGATGGGAGGAATCTGGGACCGTGCTATACTGATGCGTGTTGGTATTGATCACTTATCTCCTCATTTGAGTCACTTCACCTCAGTATTGTCTCTCATTTTTCTCAGAGGTCTGAAGAACGCAGTGAAAACTGCTCCTCCTAATTTGTATCAGAGGCTACGATTTAGAAAAGCACCTGAACATGTTCTTAAGCATTCTGGTGAGTAGGGCTAGGTTAGGCAGCGGAAGGACTGAGGCCAGGGAAATCTCCTCTGCTGCAGTGAAGCAGCTACCCAGCTCTGCACTGTTCATCCTCATAACACCACGGTGGGAAGGGGAGGCTAGAGGGAAAACCCAATTCTCTTTATTCCATTTCACAATGAACATGTCAGGTCTAGAGTAACTAAATCCCAGAGCCACAAAGCAATGGACGCCTACTCCTGCTGAGATCTGTGGGAGTTGGACACCTACAAACACTTCAGAGTATCTAGGTTCACTGAGTTTCTGAGATTATTTCGAAAACCTGGGACAGAGCAGGGATCACAAATTTAGTACTGCTGGGTTGCTTTCAATCTTAATTTTTCCTATTTTTTGGGGGGGGGGGAATTTTGGTTTTGCCTACTAGCAGCTGGACAACAACACAGATGCTTAGTGTGGGATACTTTACTCCATTTACTTTGTCTGCAACTGAGAGCAAACAGCCCTTAGTTTCTCTGCCTCGATGATTTTGAGGGATTTTTATTTTATTCTATTTAATAACATTTCCCTAAAAGCTCTGTAACAATGGCCTAATAAGAAGGAGGACTGATTTTAAAACAGTCATAAAATGGAACTGCTGACTCATTTATATTCCTTAAAACCTACCCGACTACCTGCTTAGTAACAGGCAGAGAAGAAAAGTTGAATAACTTGAATCTCATTAGTCTCCTCTCTGTACCTCTCTGCTCAGACTGTCAGCATTGCAGGTGAGTCTGAAAGTAACTTCTTTTTTATCCTGTCATCAGCTGTGAATTATGTGCAGTCTCAACCCTCTCTGACAACATGCTTAAATGCTTTGTTAGCTTCAGGCCTCTAAGATTACACGTGTAGCTGGTGACTAGAGGCACTGGGGATAGAGCAGGCTATTTCAATCCCTAGACAAAAGAAGCAGTAATTCTGTGCTGACTTGCCCTCTGTCTGCTGCCTTCAAGCTTAGTAGTTCTCATCAGTCCCTAGCTATTTCTACTCATGGTCCAGAATATCTGCTGCCCAGATAACCTCCTAGTCAGCCCCTGGAGAAATTCAGCAAAGTCACACATGTGACTCAGGAGAGTAAATGCCTTAACTCAATGTAAGGCTTTGAACTAAACAGTATTTCTGTATTTCATGAAAAACAAATGATAGACCTTTCCCTTTTTGCTCAATCCAAAATATGTAGTATTCTTAAAATACTTAACAATTTAGTTGAAAGTGACCTTGCAGGAAAGGTGAGTTAGCAGCACTTTGATTTAAAAGAAGACTTTTTTAACAGGATGATTGACAATAGAATATGTGCAGACTTCCAATGAGTATCTGCCAGTTTAGGGGACACAATTTCAGCATTTCCTGCTATGTTTCTCTGGTGAGTGGCATTCTGGCAGCTGGGAACTACAGAAGGAAAGATTTCCTTGCTTAGCCTGCCACTATGAAACCCCATTCCCCCTTTTTGTGAACAAGGAATTGACTGCTAGGATTGAAGCATCAGGCCCTAACTCAGTGCACCTCATTGATTCTACTCTTGGGAGGGAGTTAATCTAAAACAGATGACAAACATACCAGCGAGTATTCACTGAGACGCTGTCCAAATTTGTGTAATTTAATATAGGGAAATATCAAGATCACCCAACTTTGAGCAATTAGACTTGAAATGGGCTTCTCCCAGAGGTGATTCAGTGGAGAAAGCAGATTTTGGTACTCTATTGCTGCTAGGAAGCGTGTTTGTCTCTCCACTGAGTAACAGAAATTTTGGGGAGATGACCTGAATAACTTAATTTGTTCAACTTTCCCCTGAAGACTTACAGGCTACGCCTCAAAGCAGCAGCATATTAATTACAGCAGATCAATTATTTGTCTTTACAAACTGCATGGCTGATAATTAGATAATATTATTTTCCACAGTAAGCAATGTTACATACCATTCAGCCTCTCATTTGCTTAGTTAGGCCGCTGACAAAGTCCCTTTTGTAGATTCACTGTAAATGGCATTAAGCTGATAGAGTTTTATTGCTTACCTTCTGTTATATGCAGAAACAGTGATGGGAGCTTTTGCTCAATTCTTCTAGAGAGAGCTTAGTTAATGAATGGCAAAATGGGCTCTGTAAAATCCAGCTGGTTTTAAATTTTCTCATCATAAATCATGTCTTTAGGTCAAGGGCTTCTGATCTCTTGTGAAGGCAGCTGTAGAGAACACACAGGTAGGTTAGCAATATTTGCCTTCACTTGCAGATCATCACCTAAACCACAGATTTTGGCCAGTCCTGAGCTGGGGGAAAACCACACGTGAAGGACTGTTTCCTGTCAATCAGATGTTAATTCTTAGTCATGCATGCAAATGAAACTCTACTGTGTAAGGCAATTCCTCCCATGTCCTGAAAGATGTGTATGCATGGCCACGTAACTCCCAGAGATGTCAGAACTGTGTCTACATCAGCCGGTCTTGTCTGTGCCCACAAAATCGGTGTCAATGACTCCACATATCCTTGCAGCCAGACAGGACCATACCACACAGACACAGTGTCAACTCCTCTCAGGTTTCAAACTTATTCTGCTGGATTGCTCCCTGCCCTGACACGTGATATTGAGGACTCTGGGGCCATGTGCTGTCAGCTAGACTCTCACAGGCTCACTGCTGATGAGTTTAAAGTGGCTATTAGTTCCAGGCAGGGTGGTATTTTCAGGGAAAGCAATATTGATGAATTTTTTCTCTGACATATTCTCCGACAATGTCTTAACATTTTAGGGCCCAGCAGATGAGATGTTAAGCCTACACTTCTTGACAGGGTCAATGTAGTGGAAATAATACATCTCTGTAAGCAGCCACATAGTGTATGGGTCTATGGTGCTAATGAGTTAGATTCTCTTTTCCAGCACAAGTTGCCTCACAGCCTTCTGCTCAACAACCTATCTGAGACCTGCATACTGTATAAGCCACTAAAGTTCACAGCCCGTCATACATTATTCCTGCCATATATAAACAAGCCTGAGATTTCCATGAAAAAAAACCCCAAACTTTATGAATAGAAAATGATTCTCACCTCCATTATAGTTTGTAAATTATTGATCATGTTGGAAAACATTGCTGTGCAATTTTGATCTGTATCAAGTGCAAAGGGGGAACCATGGGTAAATAGAGTTCTTTTAGAAAAATTCAAACACCTGATTTAGATACACAGTTTGCTATACAAGCATCATGCATTAAAAAACACAACAAAACAAGCCCAAAACCTTTTTTTTTTCCCTTTGGAAGGGCTGTGTTGTTCTAAAACAAGTATCACCAAGAGGCACCGTTCAGTCTCCCAACTTCAGTATTGTGCAAGGTGTGGAAGAGATGGCTTGATGGACGGATAGTTGAGAAAAAAATAAGAAACCCTAACAAAAGCCTTGAGTGCCAGTGACAGTCAGTGCAGTGAAGAGACAGTAAAAAAAACATGTGGCTGGGGGGCGATCTCTGACCACAAAGAAGTGTTATCATATGTCATTCCCCAACTGAATGGACTTAAAGGCCAGGGCAAATGGAGAGGGAGATGAAAAAACATTAAATACAGTGGAAAAGGAGACAGAAAAGGGGTTTTTTGAGACACTGTTGTGGGTATTGTACCTTCAGCAGAGTCCCAAGCTTTAATGGCTTCACTTTCTAAATTCTGTTTTTTGAAGTTTGATAGACAAACTATGAACAGAGTTCAAGAATGTTTATATTATAGTGCAATATAGCAAATTCTTCCATAGTTTCTGTTAAGAGCACCTGAACTTTTGCAAAGTTTTTTTTCCACAGAGTGCCATAGTCTCCCTCCTTGCTTATCCCAGGGAAATTCTAAATTGGACTTCAGAGAAAAAAAATGGATGACAGCTACTGAAACTCTTGCAAGGGGGGAGATAACAACACACCCTTCCCCACCTCCACCTCTCTGAGAACTAAAACCCCCAAGGTAAGTCTGAACCATGAGCTATCTTAATGACATGGCTGGGAAAGTACCCCTTTCTTTTTCTAATAAACTATTTTTTTTTTAGATTAGATTGTATGACTGAAAGTATATTTGCAACCATCTAACTCTTACTGTAAATTAGAGTGCACACGTTTGTAAATTCAAATAGCCTTTGGAACCTAGGTAAGTACCTGCGAACGCCTGGTATTTTCACAAACATGAAATACAATGAGCTTGCAAACTGTGTGAAAGCTAAGAGTTTAATGGTACTCATCCAGTTGTGAGACTGTGGCTCAGGCTGTTTAGTGGTGACAGCTGTGCCCATAGCACAGCTCAGCAGTGCAACAACCCACAACAAAACACTGAGGCATAAAAAAAGGTTTCCTTCATATAGACACGAAAAAAACCAAACCATGTTTTCTGATCTGTATCTGGGGAATTTTGCCTTTGTAGCACTCACATTTCCAGTGCGAACTCAAACAGACCATTTTGATTTATTTCCTACATGACTCAGGAGACTTCTTCACTCTACAAAGATAGTCAAACCCAGAAAATTAGGATTTCTGAGCTGTTAATTTAATCTTTATCTTTCTTCCTAAGTGAGTAGAAGGATAAGCCACTGTCTCTTAGTCCCTGCATAAGATTTCTGAATAATGGGATGGGTAAGTAAATACCCATTTCTAGAAGAACAGCGTGGGTATTCTTCCACAGAGAAGCACTGGAGTAAAGAGTTGCCACTGAGCAGTTACAAGGAAGCCTCCTGCCCAGTTATCTACCCCACTAACTGTATCTGCCTATCACCTGCTTGAACAGAGCTTACTTGCTCTATTGAGTTCTATTGTTAAATTACTGCATTTACTCAATTTTGTTCTGAAGAAAACACACAAGTCCCTACCCAGGTAAACTGCAGTTCATCCATGTGATCTTTGGCCTGTTATCTTGCTGCTTTGGTTTAGCGTTCCATTGACATGACAGTACGGCCTTTACCAATACTGACTCCTGGGCTGAATTAAGTGCTTTCTAGCTAGCAAACTCATACTGAATAAAAACTTCCATCATGTGCCAATTATATGCCTCAGCATAGGAGCTGGTTGCCATCATTCCCAAGCAGGCATACGTAGGCATCACCAAACTGAGGGCTCACACTCAGGTCTCAGATTTGCCCACGTCTTTGTACCTGTTTCTAAATACTCTCTCCACTGGGCCTCCAGATGCTTTTCCAGATGCCACGCAAGCTAGAGGGCTACTAAGAGCCCATCTTTCATTATTCTGTTTTCTTCCCACCTCCTCTAAGCACCTTCTTTCTGCTACTTTTAGAACATGGACACTTGGCTATCTTTGTTAGATGGCCACACATCCTGGTTTTATCAGCCCTTAGACCATCTATCATAAGCAAATCCACGATCTTGTACATAGGATCCTTGTCCAAACAATCTGCTGTCCTTATTACCAGTTGCCTACTCTCTAGCATGCAAACACCACACTCATTCACATCTTATTTATTTCTTATAAGCCCACCCTCCGGGTGCAGCCTCACTGCCCTTTTTTAAAAAAAAAAAAAAAAAAAAAAAAAGGGTTTAGAAGGGTTGCTTGGGTAAGTGGGAAGCTCAGATACATTTCTCTCATTTCTACTTCTGTTTTCAGAACTGATTAAAGAAAAAGCTGAATATGACTGGCTAGTTCCCTTAGGTTACACAGTTTTCCCCAAAACAGATCCACTTTTTAGATTTGCTCTTACGTATACGTGTCCTTGCATTATACAATCCTGGTTCAGATGGGGTTCTTGCTCTGTGATGTACAAATTCAAACTACCTGAGTAGTTTAAATCTTTAAAAGGTCTTTAGCTGTGAGAAAGGATTGTCATGTCTTAAGTATTTTAAGTGTTCTAATAAATTAAAATCCTACTTTACTCAGTCCTACTGTGGATGCCTTCCCGCATCAAGGGAAGATGTACAGTTTTCAACACTTCCAGTGGTTTCACATTCCTCAGAGTAGGCTGCAAAATATCAAGCTGCTGTTGACAACTTGCCAAAAAGTGTTTCTGGTTCCTTTTCCCTTCTTTCATTTTAGGGACTGGGAGACGTTATTTACTGTTTGAGAAGTCCCTTGTCAACTTTCTTAAAGAGCTTGAAGTGAAACTATAAGCCATGAAATGCCTGGCTAGGAAGAAATATATTTATCAAGATCTAACAGCTGGATGTCTTGCAAGATGCTATGCTCTGTTCCTAATTTATCGTTTGTGCTTAAGCATGACTTAAAGCTGAGTTGCTTTTAATTGCTTTTGGATCAGGCACTATTATTTATTCATTGCATCACAGGGGTGTTCAGGATCTCCAGTTCTGGAACTTTATCCACACACACAAACCAAAAAGTCTCTTTGTGATTGAAATTACTTATCACAGCATGCCTTATTTTTCTAAGAGTTATCTGAAAATCTTAGTTATTATTTCCAAAGTCCTATGCAGAGTAATCTCAAGTTAAAATATGTAACAAGTAAGTAGGAACTAAAAGCAACCAGGCCAATGTTCTAAAAGGAACAAAAATATTTTTATCTACCTACACAAACATGCATATATGCTATGTAATTATATATCATTCCAGGATCCACCTTACTAAGTCTGCAACAACGGAGAGGTATTTACTTGCAAAATGTATGGATATCTGCTGATTGAAGTGCTCTGCCAGAGCTTGAGAAAGTTACTATTTTATTGTCTATGCTTTATGCTACAAAGAAAGGGAACTGAAACACAAGGTAAGGGAAAAAAGGATCTCCGTCCACTGAGACCCTTGTGCTGCTGCCTCAATTACAGGATCTTCCAGGTGACTACACCCTTTATGCAGTTAATAGATGGCAGGTCTAATATGTAGGGCTCCTTAATTACATTAACACAGAGACATGATCCTCAAATTGTGCATTGATACTGCTTTACACTAGTACCTGTATCTTGCAAAGTATAAACATTACACTGTGGTGTTTCCTTTGGCTGTATATATACCACAGACATACAATTTCATTCAGAAATTTTGGATAAGATTGATCAGCACAAGTTGCTGTTCTTGTTTACAGGGGTAATTTCCTTACTTTGCTTAGCAGGTTTGAAAAACTTTTGTCTAGAGCCCAAAATGTCCTGTAATACCATTTCAAATCTGTCCAGGGAAACCTTTAATGAACTGGAAGTGTCAAGTATCACCCTCTTTCATATAACCATTTAATATTCTGAATGAATATTACAGGCAAATGGATTAGCTTTCCTTGATGTTTATGAAGTTGCTGTAAAAGCAGATGGATAATCACTATAGCAACTTCGCACATCAGTAGAGAGCCATTGAAAAGCATTCCATAACCAGGACCATGACCTTGACAGCCCTCACTTTCAATTGCTTAAGCAATATTTTTCATCTGCTGTAATCAGGCAAATTTGTCGCATGCCAGTAAACCTAGTTGGACTATCGCAAAACACCGTCTGTGTTGGAGTGAGCAAATCTAAGAAAGGTCATGCATCTCAATTTAAGATATTTTATTACATTTTCCCCTATGGCATCTCATATATTCTTTTATTTCAAACTTAGTACACTGAAATAATAAAGTAGCAAGTGGATGTTACGTATCTCAAATACTGCCTGTAAGACACTGTCTCTCAAAACTTTATAGTCAAACTGAGACAAACAGGCTAGATGAGCGGACCACAAGGGGGACTGAGAACTGCCGGACCTGCCAGGCTGAGAGGACTGTGATCAGTGGCATGACCTCCAGCTGGAGGTTTGTCCATGATGGTGCACCCCAAGGGCTGATGCTGGGATCAGTACTGTTTAATGGCATCACTGACTACCTGAAGGATGGGACAGAGTGCACCTTTGGCAGGTTTGTAGATGACGCGAAACATGGAACAGTGGCTGATACACTCCATAGTTGTGTTGCCATTCAGACAGACATCAACAATCTGCAGAAATGGACTGACAGAAGCCTCATGAAGTTCAACAGAAGAAAATGCGAAGTTCTGTAACTTGGGAAGAATAGCCTCATGCAACAGTACACGCTTGGGCCAAGTGACTGGAAAGCAGCTTGGCAGAAGAGGACCTGGGTGTCCTGGTGGACACACAGTGGAACATGATCCAGCAATTCACCCTTGTGGTAAAGCAGCTCAATGGTATCCCGGCCTGTAATAGGAAAAGTGTAGCCAGCAGGTCAAGGGAGGCGATTCTCCCCTTCTACTCAGCACTGCTGAGACACACCTGGAGTCTAGGTCCAGTGTAAGGAAGATATGGTTGTACTGGAGCAAGCTGGCAAAGGGCCACAAAGATGATTAACGCATTGAACATGTGTCATATGAGGACAGGCTGAGAGAGCTGGGACCTGATGGGGGAGTGGTAAAAGAAGATGGATCCAGACTCTTCTCAGTGGTGCCCAGTGATAGGACAAGAGGCACAATAAGCACAAAATGAATTATGAAAATTCCACTTACACATAAGAAAAAAACCCCAAACACTGTACTGTGTGGGTGGAACACTGAAACAACCTGTTCTCCATCCTTCAAGATATTCAAAACCCAACTGGACATGGCCCTGAGCAACCTGCTCTAGGTGACCCTACTCTGAACAGGGGGGTTGGACTAGACAATCTCCAGAGGTGCCATCCAACTTCAGTGACTGATTCTGTGATAAGGCATTGTGATGAGACCCTAACAGAAGGAGCTGATGTCTGATTTTCTCCAATTAATTTTCCCATCTGCAGTTGTCCACAGACTTTCATCTTCCATGTTGTAGGCTAGCCTAATGTCAACACTGTATCCCATTCTGCTGCTCTTCCTGTTACAGGGATTATTATATAACTTTGTAATGTGAACAGAAATGAAAAAAAAATCTGTATCACACCACTATCAGTAACTGTTGAAAGAAGAAAGGAAAAATAAGGAATGAGGTCCAGCACAACTTTCCAACAGCTAGCATGTGTATCCCTCCTCTCTGGAAAGTGCTGTTTCTAGCTCTGAAGGAAGCAGACAACTGTGTTCTTCTTTGAACCTACAGGTTGAGGGCATGAGCTATTCTACCTTCACCACCATAGTACTACCAGTGAGACACCTGAGATGTCTCAGTGGCTTAGCTGAACTACCCTACAGGTCGTTTAAACATGTGGTGACCAGTTTCCACGGAAATCTCAAAGGACTTTATTTTCTCAGTATTTCCGGTATTTATTAATATTCAGCTGAAGTCAAAGTATCACATGAACAGGCCTTAGGACGTTTCACAGATTAACCTGTGAGTCTGAGTACTTACTTAGTGCTCGGAGAGATTTACTTACAAAGTAATGCAGACTTGTCTCTATCTTACAGACAGACAAACAGAGGTACTGAAGATTCAAGTGACTCATTCAAGGTAAGAAAAGTGGCTGACAGCAGAGAATGGCAATACGTTACTCCAGTAAGATAACGAGCAAACAGGAAAAGTTTCTCACCCTTCTTTTTGTGCTTGTGCTTCAAGCTGAAAACAAAAAGCTCTGGTGTACATTCAAACAACATTAAAAATTAATAACTTTGTCCTAATTTAAAAATCTCCATATTCATGAGATCTTGGATAAGGTTTTTGTTTTACACTCAGGCCAACAGTGATAGCAAAAAAAAAACCTCTTACTAAAACCAGCAAAAACAACTTCTTCACACCCTAGCTGCTCTTTGAATAAAGATGAAATTTCTAACTTGTGCTAGTGACTTGACTAATGGAGACTTCTCTGGCTGAAAGTAAAGATGCACTGCTATCACTTCTTTGTACATAAGGGATGAATTACCCTTCTTCCACAGCAGAAAGAAGAGGGACTGCTTTTTTTCTTAAAATAAACCCTTGTATTTTTAATTCCTCACAGATAGGAAATGAGAAGAAGTCAGTTATGGCAGAATTTGTCATGCTGAAGGATGGAGCATAACTCATCCTAGAACAGTGTCAGTGTTTGATGCTACACCATGAATCTCCCTGGGATTCCCTGGAGTTAATTTTGCTTTGAAAAAGCCAAGAGGCTTCAAGATGCTCTTATCACAGAGAGCAACCTCTGTGTATTCCTTTTGATTATGGCCAAAAGTAAAAACAAGGGGGAGAAAGACCACCATTTAAGCAGAATTCTGTATCTGCTTAAGAAACAAAAGGAAGTAAAGCAGCAACAGAGGAACAGGTCCTGTCGTTTGACATAAAGACTGGAAATAAGAGAGTCAGCTCCCTGAATTAGCTGCACATTGTACATTGCTAGGGGGCAGTTTGTCCCCAGTGTGCTTTTTTAAATGCTATTGAGTTTATACTGCATTGTCCAATCGTGCTCATTTGCCTAAAAGAGTACAGAAACCACACATAAGCAGTCACAGAATGCCTTGTATTTGGAGCTCATTTTATGTATAGCAGACATGCATATAAGCACCTTCCAATGGTGCTGACCTTACAAAACACCTGGTTTTGAAATACGGATTAAATATGTGTGGACAACGTATTGCTTTCAGGTAATTTTGTACAGAGATAACTAATATACTTCATGTTTATTCTGGTCTTTTCCAGATCAAAAGAATGCTTGCTTTGTAATAAGCATGGGCAGCCTTCAGAAGCATAACTAAAGCCCTGAGTTTTCAAGCTGGGTGTCAGGCTCCAGGCCATCCCCAAGTTTGAGAGCTGCAGGACTTTGCTGCTGTCCCTGAGAAAGCTGCCAGCTTGGGAACCAGCTCACTTCATCTTCACCCAGGGCCATCCAATTCTACCTCACAGAGACACTCCTCTGGATCACAGAAAATCACCTGCCAGCAGTTCCACTTCTGTGGTTCACCCTTCCGTGCTTGGCAGCGAGGTCAGGACAGTTTGCATTACAGTGCCACCAACAGGAAAGGATTTCCTTCAAAAATATGCGATACCTACAGGTAGCAAAAATAGTCAGACCTCTTAGCTTTTTGGCTACTATATATTACACTCGTCTTACTGCCTCTTATATACTACGGGGCTTTCATGAATTGGCACCTATTGGTAAACATGCATCCTGTCAACTTGAGTTCTGACTTTGACTTAAAATTCAGTCATTACTGACATCTTTAAAAAGCAGGTCTCCAGAAGCATCCTGTAAATTTTTTGATGACCCCACTGATGACTGCACAGAGCCACACATCATGTGTGTATGCAGATCTTTACAAAAACATTGTATTATTCTCATCTCCTCTTGTTGTTTCAGGCTGTTCTCTTTTCAGCCTATTACATGTGCGACTGGAGCAGACAGTGCCTTACACTTGAATATTAATGCTTACTTATTAACAAAGCTTGAGAATTTTATTACAATGGCAGCTACATTAAAACAGCCTTCTGAACAAATTAAGATGTAAAGATAATAATAAAAAAAAGTACACTCCTAAACAGCCACATCAATATATTCAGCACCTTTAGAAACTGTTGTAAAAACCACTGAAAGTTTTATTTCCCTTTTAGTGCTTGGAAAATAACATTAAAAAAGCTTAATTGGCTTTCTCAAGGTCACACAAGTCACTGTCAGGTGATCGCAGGGTAGAAAAGCCAAGGTACTGAATGCTAGCAACCACAGGACTGGCAGTAGTGCCCTAGGTCTAAGCAGTGCCTGCCTACTCTTGGGATAAATATAGTAGACTGTTTCTTCTCTTCTCCCTAAAGAAAAAAATGATTTGCAATTTCTGCTGGCTCCTGTGAATTTGGTTTGCTGGAGCTTTGGTGGCTGAAAATGAACGAACAGCAGGTGGCAGCAGCTTGTCACTCTTCCAACCTCTTCTGGGTTCACAAGCAAAAGTCTGGCCACGTAAATGGCTTTTTGTCTCCTGGATTTGTTCTGTATTTCTGCAGAAGAGAGTTTTGACTCTCCCAGCAAGGTTTTCTGCTAGAATTCAAAGAAAGTTTGGTACTGGGCAAGTCTTGGTGATGCCAGTTATGCCCAGTGCCCAGCACTGAATGCACGCTGCTGGCCTCATTGGGAGACTGCCTGCATGGATGCAGAGAACAGTGACGTTCTAGGAGGCTTGAGTACAAGAAAAAATGGGCAGATAATTTTTGTCAGTCTCTTGAGTAATACAGAAGTACTCTGAATTACATGTGATGATCAGAACGACTTATGCAGACTTCTAAAGCAAGACTATAAAGCATTGAAATATTCTCTATGAAATGAACCTATTAATTGCAGTGTTTAAATACTGCATTTTCCTATGTCAGAATACCTCCCAGTAATGCATTTTTTTTGTTATTTCCAACTAACATGCATGGTTTCTTCCTTCTTAACTTGCATTTTATAACACAAGCAATGTCTCAAGGATATGTAAGCTAATTGTTTTGCACTGAAATGGCTGTGTTTTTCGTCTCAGCTACAGTTATTGTTGTGTGCAGGAATGCTGTTAAAACCTTAGTAAACATTATTAAGCACAAAAAGAATGATATAGTTCAATGAGCACTAAGCTGTGGACTAATGGAATGATGCATGGTACAATGCAAGAACAAGGGGAAACGACAAAACGAAGTCCACATTTGCAAGCAAGCTGAGCTTTGTGAAATCTCTAAAGATAAATTCAGCAGGGTAAGGAGTGATTACGCACTTGCTGCAAGTTCTGCTTCTCAGTAGAACAAGCTGGTTCTAAGAAACTGAATAAAAGCTCCTATTTTCATGTCCTTACTAGGGGACAAAGCAACAAAACTCTTCTATACGTACACATTATGATATCATGTAGAGAAGTAGCACAGGTAAAACCACGTATTTTATAGCTTCTGTTCATATATAATTTTTATAATTTAATCCACAGAATGCTTAGAGCTCCACTCAGGAAAATGGATTTTAGAAATGCAGATACAAGATCAGTTTCCTCTCACATGTTGATAGTAAATAGTGCTACCCTTTCGTGCTTCGTACAGACAACGTATTATCAGCTAGAAGCATCGTTTAAATGCAGCACCTTCTCATAGTCACCTTGAACAACTGAATTGGGATGTACTTTCTAAAGGTATTTGTAATGAAAGGCAACATGGCTTGCTAAATAGGGAACCCTTCTCTCTAGAACCGTAGAACCTTAAGGTTGGAAAAGACCTCTAAGATCATCAAGTCCAACTGTCAACCCAACA
>VXBL01007718.1:50737-70361 GCA_013400195.1 Aramus guarauna
GCCCTTCTTGTAGTGAGGGGCCCAAAACTGAACACAGTACTTGAGATGTGGCCTCACCAGAGTCAAGTAAAGGTGCACAATCACATCCATAGTCCTGCTGGCCACACTATTCCTGATACGAGCCAGGACACTGTTGGCCTTCTTGCCCACCTCAGCACCCTGCTGGCTCACGTTCAGCCAGCTGTCAACCAGCACCCCCAGGTCCTTTTCCGCCAGGCAGCTTTCCAGCCACTCCTCCCCAAGCCTGTAGCATTGCATGGGGTTGCTGTGACCCAAGTGCAGGACCCAGCACTTGGCCTTGTTAAACCTCCTACAGTTGGCCTCAGCCCCACCGATCCAGCCTATCCAGATCCCTCTGCAGAACCTTCCTACCCTCAAGCAGATTGACACTCCCGCCCGATTTGGTGTCATCTGCAAACTTACTGAGGGTGCACTCCACCACCTCATCCAGATCATTAATAAAGACATTAAACAAGACTGGCCCCAAGACTGAGCCCTGGGGAACACCACTTGTGACCAGCCACCAACTGGATTTAACTCAATTCACCACAACTCCCTGGGCCTGGCCTTCCAGCCAGTTTTGTACCCAGTGAAGAGCGCAACTGTCTAAGCCAAGTTTCTGGTCCCTGATTTTCATTTGTTATTTAGGAGAAAAGATTAGGTTGGACCTGAATTTGCATGCTGTATTTAGCAGTGTTCATCCCAGACAAACATTTTCTTTAGCAGTTTGAACTCCATTTTTACATTCTTGTGTCTCTAGAATATTCATTGAATGTTCTTCCCACTCAAAACCTACTAGTCAGCAAAATGTTAAAATGATTATATGCAGCTATATAAAGTAAGAGCCTTATTTCAGCCATCCACATGATATTCCTGACATGAGATTCTAATAGCAGCTCTAAGAAGAGTATGAGCAGGCAGTTGTAATGCACTGCACATAGACTAGATCAGTGTTATTAGTACATCTGTAAGTGTATCTGTTAACGTCCATTAGCCATCAAGTTGCAAGATCTGTCTTGTGTATCCCCCTCATTTTACATCATTATGTTGACACAATCAGACTGGCAGCTCAGACTAATTAAAACCAGAATTAAGAACTAGAGAATATCAACCTTCTTCTAGCATTAAGAATAAAGTAGAAACAATCACTGAAAGACTCTTACTATAAAAAAGCCTTACATGATACTACAGAATAAACCCAGTTAGAATATCACACCTAGTAGCACAGAATATAAAAAATTTGCCTAGCTGACCATTGTTTCAATTATCCTTATTTCCCTTACTATGTTTTACACATGGCAAGAGCTGCTATATTTCAGGTTTCTGGGCATTTTCGAAGGGCCAACATAACACACTCACTCTGAGTACAGTGTAGAGAATCTTAGCAAGAGGTAAGAATGGGTAGATCCTGGGAAATGTTCTCTTTGCTGGCCAGGAAAGTCTTGATGGTTTGACTTCAGTCTCAGGGCAGGCAATTGTCCGAAGACTATCTTACAACTTCCTGGTATCACCAGCTCTTTTTTCATATGAACTTGTGTTTTGCTAAGAAATCGTGCTTTTTCTTCAGGTCAGTGTAGGACTGGGAGAACAGCTGTATTTCCTATTAAAACTTTGTCCCTCAGGGCTGTGAAAAGTGACCTCAAAGCCTCTGCATATGACCCTTCAGTTCCCTGAATTACTGGTGGATTAGATTACTCGGCATTTTTTTCAGAAAACATTCGTCGTTTTGGTAACCAGCGGAGAACTCCCACCTGTGCGTTTGCTGCTCGTTTTTCTTGGTGGGCTATTGCCTTCTTTTAAGAATGAGTTAATGTAGTCCCTACAGTACCTGGCACAATCCAGCATCTACAGAGAGTAGCATTTGAGCTACCAGAGCTACTGCTGTTTTGATACACCATCAGCGTTCCTCCTCCACTTTCTATTTTAACTATTTACTTGGCATAAGTGAGGTTCAACCTCTTTGTCTGTGCTTCCATTGTTTAGCAGACTTGCATTTGACCGGTAAAGAAGAAAGTACCAGCTGAGCTGAACATGCTGTTTGTGACCCATGAAGAAAGAGATCGATAGCGACAGGCATGTCAGGAGTAGATTTTAATAGGTAGCTCACAAACTGGTTATGGTTTTAACAGTTTTTAATGTTTGATTGAACCAGTCCAAACATTCTTCACGCAGCTCAGAATCAATGGGAGCAAAAGCAAGTTCAGAGGCATTAAAGCTATTCTTTCTACAGCCTGACTTTAAGGGAGAGATGCAGAGACCACAAGCAAACTCCCAGGCAACACGTTATCTTCCTAAGTCTGAAAGAACTGCATTTTGCTGAAAGGAGGACAACTGGCAGTTATTTAGGGTTGCTTTGGGACACTTGTCTAGAACATAATGTGTCCAGCTTAATTTGAATTGTCTTAAGTACTATTCTCCTAGCTATTATTAAAACTTAAATTTGCTTTAATTAGCCCTTATTGAAAAAACAACACAAATATTAATGTTCTTGGGTTTTAGCGTGTCTTTAATTACAGTATGCGAAACTTTGCTGAATTTGAGAAGTCATCAGTTTTATTAAAGTTGGCCTTGAAGCATATTAAACTGAATATGTGTATGTATATCAAGCCCATAAGGATTTGTCTTCTTCAACACCCATGTGGTTGCAGTAAAACTAGATCCCAGACTGGTTACTGAGCTGCAAGAGTTATTAGCTTGAAGTAGGTTCTGAAAACACTGCAAACCGAGGAACTGAAATAGTAATAAACCCAATAAACTTGCTCGTTTTCACTAGCAATTCAGGGAGATGCCATGTTTTCAGCAGCACAGGTCATAGCTCCACCTGATCTCAGAGAGAAGCTGCGCTGGTGTGATGGCAAAAAAAACAAAAAAGAAGCTGTTACTAAAAGCAGACCTGGCACTTAGAGCCAAGTGATGAAATGCCTTTGAAGTACTCACATTTAAAGCAACCATACTCTCAGCCGAGAATTAGTTTGTTCTGTACTCCTCTGACTTCCTTAGCCTTACTACTCTATAACCCAGCTGTCATGCAGCTGACAACAGGCCCATTAACTCTGCCAAATGATGGCTTTTCTATTTTCAAACACAGTAGGCTCCTAAGTATTCAGCCTCTGATATCAACAGTTGACTGTCAACTTTCATCAGCAGCTTTAAGCTACTCAGTTTAGTACCCAGTAATTTACTGGGTTAAATACATCACATTTTTTCATTCCACTCCTTCCTCCCAAACCCAGCCAAGAGATTTTCATTGATCTTTCATGTGCACATTGGTAAAACATACCCTTGTTCAGGAAAGTATTTGCACACATGTATGTTTAAGCCATAGGAGAACTCCTCAAACCAGCTTAGCACAGGGAACTGCCAGAATCAGGACCAATCCGTGGGAAGTGCTGTACTTCAAAGTTTTCTGCCTCATAGCTGGTTTAAATTCTCTCTTGTTTTCAACCGTATTTCAAAGCATTTGTGCTGTGTTACTTTCCAGTGCATTGTTAGATGCTTAACGGATTCCTACCTCTCTGGTTTGAAGGTGCATACACATTACTGCTCTGAAGATGGAGCTAAAGATTTTTGCAAAGTTAGAAGGAACTAAAGACAAATAAAAAGAACAGATAAAAAGTTTTCAGTTTTTTCCCTCCTTGTAAAGGACTGATAAATAAGCCATGTTTTCCTGACTACAGCTTATAGAGTTGGACATCTGTAGCTCATTAGTCATCTACAACTGTCATTCAAATCAATTAATTGAAAGAATTAGGTGCTTTCTAAAAGAGGGACAGAACAAAAATAAATTCACTTTTTTAACATTTCTTTTAAAAGTCTTTCTGACATTATTATCTGCTAGGCACAGACTAGCATATTGTTCCAAATTTATCTTTCTTTTTCTATCTTCTTTTTCCTTTGCATCATCGACCACTTGATTTCTAGGTCAGAAACGTCCAATTTCATTCCTTCCCAAAGCTTTCATTTTTGGAGAGGGATGTTTTAGACCCCAGATTTATGAAAGGGCCCCTTGGATACTCTGTTTATAGTACATTGTACTCTGTACAGTGGCTTAGTATTCGAGTACTACATCTTCTACATGGCATTTGTAGATCTGATCAAAATTATTTGAAATACCATGCTTAATGCTACGACTTTCAAGGATATTTTCCAGCATTTTACGTCTCCTAACAGTTTTCCTTTTGAAAGATTATTGCAAAGTATCTTGCTTATACTTGATCTAAGAAATTCTCTCTAGGTTTAATCACTTTATAGACCTCTGGGACTCTGTGCTATTCTCTCTGCTGGACATCAAGAGAGGAAAACTTGGGCAGTCTTCTGTAATAACAGTAGAAGATGATGATGGATTTGAGTTTATATGAATGCAGCCAGAAAGTCCATGGCCTGCTAGCACTACTGTCATGACTGGACAAAATGAGTAGGAAAGAATGTAGTTTGCACAACCGACTATAAACTGAGCATTATCCTTTGATTGCCTAACTCTGTAGTTGTACCTGATGTGCTTTTGGGCAGGTGTCTGTAAATAAGCACTAGTGCACTGAGAAACAGCCCAGCTATCCTACTGCTGCCATGCTGTGCCTTTATAGAGTAAGACAGAGTCCCATTCTATGATAATTAATTCCAGACATTATCTCTTGTGAATACTACAACTCAGTCTACTTCTGCCAAAATCATACAGTTCTTTTTAACGGTTCCCAGTAGCAAAGGTTATAGCCTCCTGTTCCAGCCTAGGTCATGATAAAACTGTTGTCAAATCCTCTCATGCTCAAAGCTCCTAGGCATTAGAACCAGAACAAAATTAAATGGAACTATTTGATCATTTGACATGGAACCATTCAGTTCACAAGTCCTATCTCTACTTTGTCCATTAGGTTCTGTGAAAACTGGCTTAATCTTATAGCAAGGGTTTTTTTTCCAGTTATTCTTTAAGAAAAAACTAACAATTTTTGCAAATTTTCCCTGAAAAAAATGAAATTTTTTTTTTTTTCAGAAACCATACATTCTATAAAATATATCTCATAGACATCTGCATACTTGTAGTGTAAAAGATAAAACTAATTTCACAAAGTACCAGAAACCATGGAAAACCAGTAAAGATGGCTTCCAATCCAGTGTTGGATCCTTAACTTCTGCATCACTATTTGCAGTTAAATGAAAATTAATTGAAACCCTGGCTGGAGCCATTTACAAGCAATCTTTGCGCAGTGGACTGCAAAATTGTTACACACTTCCTCTACTTACAAACTCTAATGATCTTTATTACCTAATGCAGATGTTAAAATTTTAAAGCTCTGCTTACTTTTTTTGAGAGATACTCTGAGATCTTCAAAGGAAATGTGTATTTTAGAATCAAAGCACTTTCATTATTAATACTGTTACTTATACTTGACAGGATAATAGGAGAGACAACTATTAGGGGCTTTCAGATGATGAACAGTAGTTCTTCCAAATACCAAGACCTTAGTTAACTTGGCAAACCTTGCCCCAATTTCATTTTTGCTATTTTTTCCTTTTGTTTAAAGCAAAGCAGTATATCTCAAACAGTTTTTCCTAATGCATCCTTGAAAAGAGGACAAAACCATAATTAATATAATCAGAAACAACATAGCAGAATTCTCTGCCTGTTCTCCCTAAAAGCATTTTATCCAGTTTAGGTGAGCAGTTACTAGACAATGTCATGTGCGTCATGCTAGCTACGAGCCAAAGTGCTTTTCTAGATTAAGGTCAAAGCTTTCAACATCCTGCAGGTTTGACTCCTGCTAGATTTTTTTTAGTTTGGAATAGATGAGAAGTGTTTTAAGTGTTTTTATGTAATGTTGGGTACCCAAAACAGTGACCACTTTTGGCCATTTGGCCCTGCATGACTTGATTAAACAGCAATGGAACTATGTGGCTACACGGGGTCTGTCTCCTTTTTGTCAGATGGAGAACTCGACAGGATCTTTAGCTGAAAGAAGAAACCATCATTACTAAACACACACTGAGGGTGCTGTGTCTGACTTCATGTCCCCAGGTTCTTAACTTTTGGTGGCTAGTAGGAATTCAGAATAACTGATAATTCCATCAAATCCATGCTAAACCTTGAGCGTTCAGGACTGCTTTACATTTTCAAGCCTATTATTGCATTGGAAGGGATTCAAAACGTAAAAATGCAAACTCAGCTCAATCTTTTATGCTCAGCACTGAAACCCACACATGGCTGCTGGCTTTGGACCACCCAGAAAGAGCTGCAGGAGCTCTTCATACTAACGGTTTTCATAGTGTCCCTTTCCTGATCACTGCTGTTTCTGTGATGGCTTCTAGAAATTCTCATAGCATCAGGAGGTTTATAGTATTTTCTACTTTCTAAATAGTTTTCCACTTGTTCTGAGGAATTATATTTGATCTGCTTAGTGGTTATAGGTGTCAGAGAACGAAATCATTCCTGAAGTTGTCAGCTTGTTTATTGAAAAATCATTTCTCAGCACATCCTTGACCAGTGGCAGTTGGGAAAGCCACAAAATCATGCTTGCCCAAATCAGTCTCCTCTCTGACAGACACTGTTACATAAAGGTCCATCATTTTCTTTGCAGAATGTAGGGCTAAAGCCTTGTATTACACTGTGTTTGCTAAACAAAATACACTTCAAAAGAGTTCTCAGGATTAAGTTTTTTAAACAATTTAGATTTTTATTATTAGGGCTGAGCCCATCAATCAGAAAGACCTTTTCACCAGCTTCACATAATAAAGATTCTTTATGAAAGGAGCTTCTCCACTTCCTGGGGTCAGTGGGAGGGAACAGGGACAAGGAATATCAGGCTAAAGAGGCTGCATGACAATGTTAACTTGCAATCCAACTTAAGATGGCTGCAGGTAGGTATCACCTTTCTGGACTCCAGGGGGCCCAAATGGCTGCACTGTGACACCTTCAGCGCCACGAGCTCCTTGGGGAAAGCAGAGATTTTCTACCAATTGTGAAGGTCTGTGACTGCTTAGCGTAACCAAATGTTGTGAACACTGAGATGCAGTTTAAACATCCTTGCAAGCTGTATTACAAAGGATGAATCAGAAGGATATTTGTATGCTTAAGATGTCAAACATAAATACCACAAGGCTACCTCAGGATGAAGATTTTCACAGAGAACACTACCAGGAATATCTGGGTCTGAAAGAAGTCCAGTATTACTTATAGTCTCCCAGAGATAAAACATTTATGTCCTGTAAACAGGTATTGGAAGCTTGTTGCCCTTATTATTTGTTAAAAATTAAATATAAACCCTTACTACTTCATCTCCAAGCTGTTGCTGTGATTTTGCCTGTTAGATGAAAGAATACTTCAGTGTCAGACTTGGAGCCATAAGGTGAAACTTCAGGTCACTTTGTTCTCTCTCCTACCTGAGAAGCTTCCAAGTCACTCACCTGACCGCAGCAGCAGCAGCATCCAGCACAGAATCACACAGTAATTTTGGTTGGAAAAGACCCTTAAGATCATCGAGTCCAACCGTAAACCTAACACTGCCAAGTCCACCACTAAATCATGTCCCTAAGCACCACATCTATGTGTTTTTTAAATACCTCCAGGGATGGTAACTTCCCTGAGCAGCCTGTTCTGATACTTAACAACTCTTTCAGTGCAGAAATTTTTCCTAATATCCAATCGAAACCTCCCCTGGGGCAACTTGAGGCCATTTCCTCTAGTCCTATCGCTTGTTGGGAAAAAGCGTGACACCTTTCTTCCCAGCTCACAACCCTTGAAAGGATTGATCTCGCTACTGTCCGATCACACTTTGCTCCTAACCTCTCCAATGCAAAAGCGTCAAGAGTGGCTCACGCAAATTTTGCAGAAATCCTGGTTCTTGACAGAAGTTCTCCCTTGAGACTGGTTGTAATTCTTATTACCAGTTTAAGCCTACGCTTGTCAGCTATGCTCCTCTTAACGTTGGCAAGCAGGAAAAACTACTGTACAGAACTACCTCAGCTTTGCAACAATCACTGCACTGGACTACAAACAAATTTTATAGTAAAATGCAGCCATCATCCCTTTGTATCTTCTTTAGCTTGGAGACTGAATGATATTTTCATTGAATGTGGATCTTACAAGGGTCAAAAGCTACTATTTTATAAATCACTCTTTTTTCACTGAACATTTCAGGTTATTTTTGTAGCCTGCATTCACTTACACTTCTGCCTCTCACCATAACTGCTTTATTTCCCACCTGAAAGGAGGTCCTGACACATAATTTGCAAGGTGCTCCTCAGCTTCTGAGGGGGATGTGCTGCTGCTGTTGCCTCTCTGCCTGCCTGTTCATGGTGTGACTACGTAGCATTTTTGCCCTTTGGGAAGAACTACCTAAGCTGTCCCGTCCTTGATGAGTTGATAATTTTAGAAAATTTCAGTGCTGAAAGTTTTAGACCACTTTGATTACTACGGTTTTGGTATTCATCCTTGAGTAGGGAGATGATAGGAAACATGGAAAAAAAGCAGAAGACAACTATTATTGTGTTACTAGCAATTCTGAGAAACTTTACAGAAATTTTACCAGCTCTTCACTGTTTGTGAATTATTTCTTCTGGTAACCATGAGGTTGCCCCACAGGCCTTCTCTTGTCTCTTTTCTCCCAAGTAATTTTCCATGTTTTTCCATTCTGCTCCATGAGGAGACACTGTTCAGCAAGAACTGTGGTTGGTAAGGAAGCTGTGCATGTCTTATGATGCACGTGTTTTCAGCAGCCTCTTCCCTAGACTTAGCAGCTGTCAATGATACAGAGATTTGAAAGTTGCCTGCACATATGGGTATGATATAAAAGATTTCCTGTAAAGGGAACAAACTAAGAAAGACAGCGGAATTTTCAGATGTTACTTTTAGATGAGATTCTGGTTGCAAGCACATATGCAGTCCATATAGTAATTAACTGTTCCAACACAGGAACCAGAACAATAGTGCAAAGGAAGCTGCTGTTAAAATCAGCTAAAGGTTAAGAAGGCAATGATTAAGCATTGAGAATCAGAAATACTTTGCAGATAGGCTATATTCAAGATAGAATCATTTTTAGTTTCTTTTTTAAAAAGAATAAAAGCAGAGAGAAGCAAGTCAGAACTGCTGAGAATTACTTTGTCTTTGCTTTTAGAAAAATAAAAAGTAAATGCATGAAATTATAACAGCACACTATACTATTTAAAACAAACAAACTGATTTCTGCCCATCATTTTGCTGAAGCACTTGCAAAAAATATCTGCAGAGAAATTTCAAAGTGTGGTGCAATTGAAAATGAGTGCATCAGTGATATTCACGCGTGGGAGACACCAGTGACATTTGACACAGAGAAAGAAATTATAGCGCTCCTTTCTGGAAATGTTTCTCCTACAGTGACAGAGCTGACATTCTACAAAGAATAACTAAAAATTCCATTTATGCACTACAAAGTATAGGCCCCGTATTGCAAATCTCTATTTTTTTTCAGCTTAGCTATCATTTGTGGAAGTACTGACTTTTATGAGTTATATTTTTACTTCCTGACTGGTTTTGTTATCTCAGATTATGTGCCTCAATTTCCTACAGGATAGAAAAGACAATATTGAGGGTCAATTTCTGTAATTCCACTGGCTTTAACAGCACCATTTGAGTAAGAGCAGGATGAACAAGAACAGAATTCCATCCTGGAGATGGTTTTGCTTAGGGAAATTAGAACACATGTAAATTAAGATTTTAGTTAAAATGGAAAGTATTTTATCTTTCCCATTCTACAGTATGTCACAGGTCCAAGGGAGAGCTCTGTGTCACTACTTGACAGTGCCTTCACTGGTGGAAGCTGCAAGTGGCATTCTGAATAGACGTTACTTGGGCTGTGTGTGCAAATCTCATTTTGGACTTTTATGTAAGTAAGCATTCAGAGCTTGAGAAAGAGTGTTTTATGAAGTTATAAGATTTGAATTTCTCCTGGTTATTATGTATTGTCATTCTCTTCTGCTTATTGTTTTCACACTCTGTAATAATGGAAAGAGCTGTCATAGAAGAACTGTAGGAAACTAATTGGGAATCACTCAGAGTTTGATTAATTAAGTGTAATTTACTTTTTGACATTTTTGAAAGGAACAAATGCTTTCCTACAAAAGTAAAGTTGCTGACTTTCATTTTATCAGAGTTGAGTTGTTTTCTCCTGAACATAAATGTTTCAATTCCCTTATTTTTATCTAGCATAAAGTCACAATAAACTGTGTATAATCTCTGAGCCACATCCACTGCTACATTATATCAATTTAATACTGGTATAACTCAGTGAAATAAAGAGAAAAAAAATCTACTGACTTAAACATGCAAAACTAGTTATACACTGCTAAATTAATCCTATACTATAATATAATCCCTATATATTTTGATTCTGATGCTTGAAAAAAATGTGTAAAGTGAATAAAGAAATTAATATAATTTGCCATTATTTTATAGTTTAAAGTATAAAAATATGCTAAATCCTGTGCTTATTTTTAATAGGTTCACATACTTGAAAAATGTACATCTAAGAGACAAAACACCAAATGCCATTTGCAATATATATCCTAAAAAATGAGCTAAATTTGTGTTATCATTATTTTATTGTTGTTAATTTAGAGCCTGGTCCGACCCCCTTTCAGGGAGAGTTGATTCTATTTGCTCAAAATGGTTTTGGATTAAGTACAAAGCATTCAAGCTACTGCAGTTAAAGGAAGGATAGGATGAGATACCCATGTTCCAGTGAAGTTCTTTTTCAGTGTCAGAAATGAATTCTTCTTGCGATTCTATGTTATAGTCACATAACAACTACAGTAATGTTAAGAAATGCTTGTTTTTTCTGCAGCTAGTCTAGTACTGTTTACTTTATGGTTGATCTATTTTTACTGAAGTCATGATGTAAGTATCTGTGAATTGTGTGGGTCTGTATGTTCAACATTTCTTGCCTTATCAATCAACCACACATTCCTTTTTTTGGGTGTCCGAGGATGTCAAGGTTGTAATTAACACTAGATTTTGGTCAAATTCTCAGACAGTAGAAAAGCTGGCCTTTAACCAGCTCTTGACTTACAGATGTGTGCACTGACAATTAACGTTCCTACTATGCATGAGGAAGTGTTTGTGAACTAACATGTTTCAATTTCTTAAAAGAAGCGGAAATTGGTATTACTGGGATTTTTTGAACTCATTCAGCACAGGGCTGTGTTTCCTTGTATTGAAGTCAATGCACTTACAAGAAACGCACGTATCAGACATTTGCAAATGTGACTGATGCTTTAAAGAGGGATTTCTTTGATTCGTAATGTATGCATAGGGAGAAAGACCGTATCAACAAATTTGGACCTGGCTTAAAAAGGGAGAATTTAATTAAGGTTAGTATTTTCATTGTTAAAAAATGCCAGTGTAGAAGATAAAGACCAAGCAATAGCAGATACAGTAAACACAAAAATTCAGGCAGAAGACTAACAGATGAAACAGCTGACTAAGAAACTGTCCAGCCCACCTGGTGTTGCATATGCCTCGCTTTTCAGGTGCTGCAATTAAACTGTTCACAGAAGTCTGCTGCTCAGATGGCAAATTACTCCTAAGAAAGGATAAAAAGACGCAGAAGAAATACTTAAAATCACTAGTTTTTCCTGGTTACAAAAATGTCTCTGCCTGTGTCATCAATTTACCACAAGGCAGGCATTCAAAATGTGAAACCTTGAAAAACAGCAGCCCCTCTACCTGCTGCGACAAGTTACTGGGGAATAAGCAGGGGTGAAAGCTTACGTCATTTCAGCTGCTCTACAGGACCAGCTTTTATGCATGCTCTTGTAACACACGGCAAGCACGGTAACACTCATGGGGAAACAACAAATGAGAGATCAGTGGACCTACTCATAGTGTTTGGTGCTACTCAATCAATAAGGGTAGGAAAACCTATTTCTACCTTGAAAATAAAAATGAAAAACTACGACTTAAACATCACAAGTTCCTTGCTTTGAAGCAGTTTTACACTTCACATACCAGTCTAATGAACAAAGGGTTTTTGCATTGAAATACAGTGGCACAGTCTTGGTTTAGGAAGGTAGCTTCATTATTTTAATATTTAATACATCATAAGCAAGCGTCTCTCCCATGTAACACATTTTTCAAAATATTACTGCATTTAGTCTACTTTTTCTATAAGTAAGCGTCAGGAAGATGGTAATTCTGAGAGAAAACAAATACAAGAATATCACAAAGTGAAAGCTCTTATGTTTACTGTTGTCTTTCCTAAACTAAACCATGTAACCAAATACGGGTACATCATATTTGTGACAAAATTTGTAATGTGAAAATGAAATTATACAAGAACAACTCATCCTTGTTATAATCACACAACACCATACATGAGAGGCATTTAATTTATATTGCTATAGCTTGTCAGGGATAAAAATGGTTCTGAGAACTCTCTTAAGAACTTATGGTAAAAATAAATAAATGTCATGATCACTGAGTTATAAAAACAAACCTATTTCTTCAGAATTACACAACAAAACCCACATAGATTATCACTTTCTTTGGAAAATAGAGATAAGGAATATAATATATAACCATTCATCCTTGTTAAACCTGACAATTACTGTCACTGGCTCCTATATGGATCTTCTCCTTTTGTCAGCCTTACATTTTCCAGCTTTTTGATGCACTGCTCAGAAACATTTTAATAAAGCTTTGGTATGTGTGTGTTGAATTTTAAGCAAAATCATGAGAAATGGATAGGGAGGGGAATCTTCCCTGACAGAAGACTGCCAGAGAAGATCAAATCTCCACTATTTTATCTTCATCAGGTCTGTGCTGAAGGTTCTGATGATAACGATAGTGCTTTAAAAAAAGCAATTACTAAACATACAGGTGCTCAGTTAGAAGAGGAGGAAAAGAGGAGTACTGCCCTCTCTTTCACAGTCTGTACTTCTTGGTGTCATAATTTCGCTACTTAAATTGTTCTCTCACTCTGCAGCTAAGTTTCTGGATGGCCTCTGCCTGCCATCATTTTATCCCAGTTGTTACTAGTCAGCCAACTAGCTAAATTAGGTGGGTAGTGGATTTGTCATTTACAGCTTTCATGACTCTCCTTGAGTATTTCTTTCATTTCGCCCTCCAAAACCTCCCTCTCTCAAAAGGCAATAGAAGTATAGACGCTAAAATGTCTCATGTGCAAGAATAGTCAGTGTTCCCTCAAGAACACCAGCCCAGTGCTCTACAAAGATACGGCGGTTAGCCAAAATGCTGTCATGCCTTCTATAAGGTCTATCAGGGATCCTGCTCTTATGCTGCTCCTATTAATGTTGTCATGCCACAGAATGTGTTTTGTTCTGCAGTCACTACAGAAGCAGCACAGTGATCAGCAGTTGATATTTCTTCTGCTCTTTAGCTGTTACTTGTTCCTCTAAAGCAATTCCTAGTGGCTAGAATATCTCCTGAATGCCCTGAGCTACCAGCTGAGTTTCACAGCAAAAAGGAAAGCTCTCCGATTTTTTAACAGGCAGAAAATGTGATATTCACACCTTGTTCTTGCAATCTTCCTTTCTACTCCTTCTTAGAGTCACGATCCGGCAGGACCCTACCAGTTCCTTACTGACGATAAAGCCCATCAGGGCACTTCTCAGACCTGTAGCTACCATCCCTTTTCCAAGAGACAACCTCTCCTCTCAGCTGTAGGCCACCTGTCAGCTAGCTGCAAGCAGTAACACTGCTGCTCAAAGCTCAGTGTCTGTTGTAGGGTAAATCATATAATGCCATTGTGAGATTGTTCACATTTTTGTCCAAAGATATTTTTCCCATTTAAGAATGGGAGATGTGCCTTTTCAGAAAGGTGCAAGCACTGCTTGCTTTTGTGGCTGGCAATTTTGAGTGTACCGGTAGCCGCTCAGAACTACATACCACAAAAAACCCAATGCTACCAGTTCCTAGAGGTACTGTATAGGCTGACTTCAAAACAATTCAATGCAGTATTTTACTGCAAATACTGCCTATCCGGCATAGAACTTTTCCTTAAAGACAAAATGAATACTTCAAGAAATCCATCATCTTTGCTTTATGAACTGGCAGCTCCTGACTGTGCTCTGTAACATTAATTTAAAATAGTATGTTAGGGGCTGCTTTACTTTAGGAAGCATTGGATTGCTCTCATCCTCCAAACAACTCTGAGTTTTAATCTCTCAAGTCACTCTCCTCTTAACTTTAGAGATCCCTTTAAATCCATCTTGAATTTTAAATTTCCATTGCCTAAGGTCTTGCTTCTCTTCCTAGAGTAATTCGCCAGTTTTCCTTCTGATTTTGAAGTCTGCCCTGAATGTGAACAGCAGGCTTTATTGGGTTTGGATCTATACTGCTGTCATACTTTCATTTTGAATAGCAGTTAAGTTTTCATTTCCTGTGTTGTCTTTTGCTGATGAAACAACAGGTTTCATATTCTGGCAAATTAGTATCACTTACTTCTGTACCCCCCAGTTTTATACTGTTCAGGCACCTAAATCAGCCTCTGAATGTGGTCATTAACATGGGGAAATTTGATGGCTTCCATGTTCTCCCTAAGGACAGCAGAATTGCAAATGCTGGTTGAAACACGTAATTGTGTTCTGAGTTTTTCTTTTTTTTCTTTTTTTCCTCCTTGATTTTCGGTAGTGTGCAGCAATTCCATCAGGGTAAGGAGATATACACAATCAGAAGAGTCTGCCTTGCTAGGAATCCAAAAGAGACTGCATTCTTTAACAACCAGCTTTCAATCTGCTTCACTTTTTTCTCCTGTTCAGTAGCACTTCTTACAAGCCCTGTTAATGATCCTGGAAAAATTGCCAGATTTTGCTGCCCATTCAAGGATGAGGCTTTGCTCCACTGAAACCCTTTTATTAAATCAAGTTTTTATTTGCTGCAGAAGCTAAATCAGCCTGAATGTTGTGCTTTGTAACTGTTTCTTGTGTACACAGTTTGCTCTGAAGAAGCTCAACTTAGAGAAAAAGCTCTAATTTCCATGCTTCCATAATGAATATATCTTATTAATAATAATGTAGACATACATTCAAAGTGACTACTAAAACCATCATCTGACAGTGTAAAGTGCGCTAGTAGTGGTGTCTTTACAGAAAGGTGGCTACACCCCTATGCTCAATCCTTTCTTACCTGTACTTAGACTGCTGAGTGATGTTGAATTCTGTTCTATCACCCTGTGGTCAACAGGAACTAGAAACAAAGAAGAGAAAAAAGTTGTATCTGAAAAACTCTTTTTCAGCTGGGCTCACACTATAAACTTGTATGGCGTTCTAATACTGGCTGATGTGCCTGTAACGCTAACATCTACCATGCCAAAATCTGAAAAGAAATCTAGTGACTTTAATATTTGCTTGTTTTAGGGTATCCAGATGATACAGTGCTTGGCACACAACATTGTTGTATCAAACAAGTATTTGTCTAAATGCAGCTGAACTGATGCCTGACTTTCAGTTTCCCCCTGCAAGGAAGACAGCAGTACGAACATGTAGGATACTTTCCACCAGTCATCCATATCAGGGATGAACGGACAATGTTCTCAGCCCTTTATGTAAGATCCCAAATTGAATTTGATCATAAAAAGATATTAAAATCTTCCTGATCAAACCTGACTCAGAGAAGCAGGAAACCTTTTCTTTCTAAATTCAGCCACACAAAAATTACACTATTGCAGTCATCTCCTTGTCAGTATGTCTCATGCTGGATTCTGGTCTTTACTTGCCCTGTAGCAGAGTATTTGGATTGCTGAAAAGTATTTTAGCTGGATCAGACCCTCTTTTTAAGCAATAGTTACTATATTATATCTATGTGTGGCCCCTAATATTTGGCAGTCTTTCAACATGACATCCAGTTGGGCAGAAACTTGAGGGTCCCATGGGTGTATATGCTCACACTGAAATGGAACAGACAGCTTTTAACTGCACCTACACTGTAAAAAGCAAACAGGCTACCAAGTGGTTAGCTATAGAAAGTGAAAAGATACGATTTTATACTAAATATTAACTAAGATGAATTAATGTTTCTACAAAAAGCTCTGGAGACAATGTGCTTGCTCTAAAGTGGTGAGTCAGACAATTAGGTTCACGCTAGGTCTTTTTTTTTTTAAAAACCATTTTTCTCCATTAGAGGTATGTTCAAGGAACCAAAGTATGTGATTTGCTGGTTTCATTTAAGCAGTGCAAATACCTACCCCCTAACACTGGTATGTTTTCTTGAAAATACTTGTTACCATTCTCATTTTATCTCACTTGGATAATCACTTTATTTAAACAATGGTTTCACCCTCAATTTCAAAATCCTCACCTATGAAAGGAAGAGGATGTTTTTAAAATAAATTGAATGTCTTCACGACCCAGAATAAAAAAGGTTTGGGGGTAGGGTAATACATAGCTGCTGGGTAATTCTCCCTACCTGCCATCCACAGCTGACTTTTATTAAAGACTTCAGGCCACTTGTGCAAAAAATCTGCAGCGGTTCCTCTGTGCTTGTGGCTGACTTTCAATCAGTCCTATAGGCTTTTATTCCTGAAGTGAATCAATACAGAGAGAGTTACTTTCAAAAGGCCCAAGTCATCTGTACTCTATTTGCGTTTAGAACATTATTTCAGCTTCTTTCTCACAGAGCAAATATTACCAGCAGCAAGACCACATCTTTTCATATACATATACAGGGAAAAGCACAGTTTAGCACTTTTGGCAAAGATATAAAGATATCATTGGCTTAGCTATTTGAAGACTTTTATTTTTTTTTAATCTGCCTGAAAGAAATACAAAAGAAAGAAGATGGGACTCGTGCTCTTTGAATTTATGTAACGTTAGCCATTTCAGAATAGACTGCGTGGTAACCCTTCAGAAGGATGCATTCTGTGAAATAACGTAAGAAATACCTTGGCTTTCAACAATGAACAAAAATCCCTTACTGTAAGCTCAAATTAGCTCAATACAGAAACAGATACTATAACACAATGCCTAGCATCTGGTGTTTCTACCACTTCTAAGTATGTGGATGCCTAGAGATTAGGGAATGGCAAAAAATACTTTTATTGAAACATTTGATCAAATTTCAGAGATAATTTTAATGTGACTGCCCTTTTTAAATGACTGCTTATGACATGTATCTAGGGTGGATTTTGAAACCAATGATAATCAGAAGATCAATTATGAACATGCTTTTTATTTCATAGCTTAGAACCTGAACCCACATAAAAAACCTGTAAGCAAATTTTGCTGATTTTCATTGATAATGTAATCTGTGTGGATTATTTATTGTATCACACTTAATAATGTATAACATGTAAACAGCTGTCAAAGCATAGACTTCACATAAGCAAATTAAAAAATATTCAGATCATACTGCTTTTGTTATTAATTGCATGAGTTTTCTAAGTTGTCATGACAGCATTTACTACGATTACCACACTTTCAGTGGTGTAAATGAGAACTGAATTGATATAGCATTTTCTCTTATTTTGTGAGGATAGCTCTTAATGTGCTTTCTCAGTCCAAAGAACATTGATTTGGGTTAGTGAAGACAGACTGAAGATGACTGCAAATGAGGTAAAAGTAGGAAAAGAATTGTAGGATTCAGCACTTTATATTAATGCATAAATTTTACTTGAAAATTCCATTACATGCAGTTAAATAATTGTTTTAAATGAGGTGTTTTGAATCGAGGATGCAAACTACAAAGGCTTTTCATAGCCACCATTGTTTGAGTTTTCAGATCATCGCACGTATGTCCCAGAGTACCTTCTTTTAGATAAATCTATGGTGCCGGAGTAGTTATTAGAACAGAGGTACAGCAGTCCTGTGCTCAAGTCACAGAAGTAAGGGAATTAAGTTCTGGTCTGAGGAGATCCCTCAGATCCATCTGGCAGCTAATGCACACAGCAAGTGACTGACATTTTCTATTCTGTTTGAGCAACGTACATGTTAATGTCTCCTAAGTCTGTTAAAGAAAGAGGAGTGCTGCAAGATTTAAGACCAACAAAACTTGGTTCCAGACAAGCTAGCATTTATTTTGAATTGCCCAGTCTTGCGTTTTAATCTGGCGACAGCTCATTTTATACTAGTGTTTAATTCTACACTAATTTTTAAAGTAGAAGTAATTCTCCTAGATTTAACTGCTGGCATTACAATGCTGGGGATTTCCTGTGTTGAGTTTAAATTCTACAATACATCTTCAGGACAGAAAATAAGTGAAAAAGGTGGTGAAACTCTGCATGTGCTCTGGCTGTGGCACTCAGAAGTGTTTTATATTTCTAATGTAGATATAGCAATAGGAAGATCTTCTAAAGAAGGATATCCACTAACCGTTGTTTATGCCTCCTTACATTGAAACAGCAAACAAGTATCTCAGTTTTAAAGTACTAAGAAACCAAGGGAATAATTTCATCATTGTTACTGGATTAAGAATATATAGCACATTTCAGAACTTAGATTAGCTGCAAGCTAATTCTTCCAACATTTATTTCTGCATATTACAAAGCCTAGATAAATGTTACGAAAATTAAATGTGTTAAAATTTTTGTGGTCTGCTGGCTTTTCAGAATCCTGAGACTCACAATGGCAAATTAACCCTCTGAATTGCTTCATTCTGAGAGTATAATTAATTTTCTTTCATGTGTAGAATGTATGACTTGCTTGAGCTTGTAGTGAATATGTATTTCTTAATAGGTTTAGCGTTGCCAAAACCTAAGAAAATATGTAGCAGCCTAAAGAGTCATGCAACAGAAATCTTCCTGCTCTGTTTGCTTTATCAGACATATATCAATTAATAATAATAATAATAATAAATAATCAACCAGGCACAAGGTACAATATCATTTGGGGCTGCTGAATCTATAGAAAATTGCAGCTGACATTTCTGGAACAGAATGGTATTGCAAAAGTTTCCTGGTATTCATTTATCAAAGGTGAGTCGTCAAGTAACCTCCAAGTTAGGACAAAGAAGGCTACTTTGGACAAATGAGGTACCACATTTCTTCCTGCCCACAGAAAATGTGCCCGGAGACCTAAATACTAGAGTAACATTCAGAAATCCATTAAAAATATCAGATTAATTCTAAAAATAAAAGAATGTCATTGTTATAGTTATGGCTGTATGACATTTTCCAATATCTTAATGATAATCCTTCCACCTCAAAATTTTAGCTTTAATCAGTTGAAGGCTAAAATGACTTCTATTAACCTGAAATGGTATAGTCAGTGTCTCTCTAAGGTGCACTTTTTATTTCACAGGGCAAAAGCCTGCTCTCATGTTCCCTGTGGTCTGAGAAAAATTCTCACTTTGACTGAGATGCACAAAACACAAGGCAGGCCCAAACTTAGGTTCAGTGGGCTCTGCTTGACAGAGCTTGTAAAAGTTAGTCCAAACCATCTGATTTCAGATCTCCCCTCCCACACTCCGTACCCACTAAGCACAGTTGTAGGATAGCAGGTATCAGCAGTACAAGTTTGTCGTGGTTTAGCCCCAGCCGGTAGCTGAGCACCACGTGGCCGCTCACTGAGAGGGAAATGACAACAGCACTTACCAGAATACACAAAACTGGTGATACACAATGCAGTTTCTCACCCAAGGACCCTACAGCTCAGACCTCTCCCAAAGCCAGACCACCCCCCCAGCCCCCTTTTTTTATTAAGATGGGGG
>VXBL01007718.1:70413-275529 GCA_013400195.1 Aramus guarauna
ACTCCCTTTGGCTAGTTTGGGTCACCGGTCCTGGCTGTGTCCCATCCCAGCTTCTGCTGAAAATTAACTCTATCCTAGCCGAACCCAGGACATTGTTAAATGGGCATATCCTGCTCTCACTTGGTCGGATGAACATGGGACCTGCTTGCACGGGAAATGGTAGAGGGTTTTTTCAGATGCTCCTGAGAGCAGAATTTGTGCATATACTTTATATACTTGCAGTTAGAGGGAATGTTTAATATTAAGCAGGAAGAAATGTTTCAGCGGGTGAAAATCCGAGATTAACAATTCTATTTGCCTGAGAATCTACCTGGGCACAGGGAGATGGCCAGAAGCCAGTCTGTGCTGGGTTTCCATTAACTGCACAAATTTTCAGAAGCACGAGACAAGCATGGTGCAATTAACATGTTCCTTTGTGATTGAATTAGCCTCTAACAGCTCTACATACCCAAAGGGACTGAGTTTTGTGCTGCAGGACTGAAGATGAAGGCTAAAGCAGAGTTTTGATCCACCTCATCTTAAGCAAGCTAAGTGGGGCCCTAAATTTCATCTTTATTTGCCCCTGAGGAGCCCTGCCAGACAATACAGGTACATTGTTCACTTACCTGGGTAAATAAATCAGGGTGTGGGAGAATCCCTGCAGTTTGGTGCAAAGAAGCGAAGAACATTTTGAGTTCCATTAACCAGCTCCCTCTCCAGCTGGTACAGTGTGCCACGCCAAAGCAGCAATAAACACCGAAGAAATAACAATAGGCCTCACATGTTGGGTCATTATGCTAAAAGGTCTATCAAATGAATGAGGTTTAAATATGATGGATATTATATCATGTTAGGCTTCATCCGGTCTAGAAGAAATGCTAACCACTTGCCTTGAAGAATTCAACAAAATGTCACAGGACTAACTTCTGCTGATATTGAGGCTAGCCCAAGCAGATGTTGTACAGCTACGCAGAAACTGTGCAGAAAAGCTCTGGTTGGCAGTCCCGGGACAAGATTTGGACAAACCAGTACAGGCTGGCTGCCCAGGATAAGATGAGAAATCTGTTGCTATATGTTATAAACAACCAAAGGCTATGTATTGATATAAGTTGAAACTTCTGTTCAACTGTTGATGCAGCAGAATGTGTATTAAAATTATGGAATTAATGTGTGGTCATATTACATATGACCATATGATTATAGTTTATCTTTCTTGGCAACTAAGTACTTTGGATGCAAAAGTATTTTGTTGCCAGGGCAAAATCAGCATGCTGGAACACACTTTTAAGTCCCTTTTTAAAAATCAAGACGTGTTAGAAGTACTAGCAGAAGGAATGACTATTAGTGAGATACTGAGCATACTGCATTACTGCTGTGGCATATGTTTACACAACCAAGGCTTGTAGAGTATTTTCTGGGAATTGCCACAATATTATTACAGTATTTCTCCTGTTTGAGGTCTGATACCAAGATCATTCCCCCCTGCCACCCCCCAGCATTCTAGACCCAGCTATCAGTAACTGGTAATTGAGATAGTCTGGACTATCCCTATAGCAATTATCCCCTACACACTTATTGTTTCTTGATATACAAAATTTTATTTTCTACAACTATTAACGCACTCCTATTTAGCTCAGTGGAGCAGTATAAATGCATGAGCTGATCTCAACCATTAGAATTTGAAATTGCAAGTTATTTAAGGCGGCCATGGAAATTGTGGTGGTGGTTGGTTTTTTTAAGTGTAGGTATATATATAAGCACGCAGTCTCAGTAAAATTTGTCTTACTGCAGTGTTACATAAAGAAATGAAGGAGGGGAATAAATATATATATTATATAAATATATAATCATGCTTTCCCCAGCTAAGTAATAACAAAACCACCTTCCTGTGAAGGCTCCCAGCTAAGCTCCAGTAACGTATGGAATAGCTCTGTTGTGCCACACCGAGAAGCAGTATGTTACAATAGGAAATATTAGATTAGTACAGCATGTTACTACCAGAAAGCAGAGAGCGTACAGCTGCTGCTTAAGGGAAGGCAAGTCAGGAGGTAATGGGCACCTCAGAACCTGTAAGGCACAGGCCTCACCAGCTTAGACTTGCCCCACCTCTCCCAGCAAGGTAAGCAAAACAGACCTAGAAACAACAGATAGATTGACCACAAGCCTAGACTCTAAGAAAATAACCACAGTGACAAAGCTAGTGCGAGATCAAGCCTGGAAATCAAACCAGAGATCAAGGTCAGGTCTAGCAATCACTGGGTAAGGCTACAAGGACAGGCTGAAGGTCAAGGCAAGATGAAGGTGGTCTGTAGCCAGGCAGGATTTATAGCTAAGCCAGAACCCAACAATCCTCTGAGACAGCTCAGACAAGAAATAAGGCTTCCTGACAGTGACTGAATAGAGCTCCTGGGCCTATGGGTGTGTGGGAGGCTCCAGGGGAGTCTGGTTGAGGACACCTGGGCTTATTAGTTCTTCATGGCCCTGACAGGTATCAGCTGGTTGTCTGCAATAAAAGAAGAAATGCTGTGGGCTATAGTCTTGTGCTGGCTAGAGAGTTGTCTTGGTCTCTTGCTTTTGCTGTGTGTGGGTAGCCCTTGTCTGGAAGCTGCAAACAACATGGTGGCACAGGCTGAGAGGAGAAGTGCATTGAACCTGCAGATGAGCGAGGTGTTGTGGGGGGCTGACTGCAAGATAATTACAGGTAGGGCTCTTTCTAATACTTTATGTCTTTGGGATGGTGGAAGCTTAGCAGGTGTATGCTTATGTGTCTGCTGTTATTAATGTACCTACCTGCCTAACTCAGAACACTTAAATAACTCTTTTCTAAAAAAAAAAAAAGGCATTCCCCGAGACTAGAGGATAATAATGATTATATAGTCATCATAACTTATAAAATGGGAAATGCAAGGCTGTGCTTACTTCTTCCCACTTTTCTATTGAGACTGAAAACCAAAACAACTGTATGAGGAGAAGCGAGGCCCGGGGGGGTGGCTTAGGCCTGACCTGCTGCAGGTACGGGGCCTGAGCACGCTCGGGGCCCTGGGGGTGCTGGCAGACCTCCCCTCCCCCTTTCCCTCACCTCACCGGGGGTGCGCTGCGCCGTCCCTCCTGGAGCCTGTTATTGGGGAGGGGGGGAGCGGCAGCACCGTGAGGGCACACACACCACCCCCCCACCCTTACAGACCCTGCACGCCCTCACTCTACCTCTGCCCCGGGCCGAGAGACTCGGGAGGGGCCTGGCCTGGCACAGGGTCTGCAGGCTTGTGGTTCAGGCATGTCCTAAAAATAATGCTCTGCCTCTTGTTTTTGTTGTGAGTGTTTTTTTCTTGATTTTTTTTTTGTAGGGAAATCCTTACAGTTTTTCATAGCAAATAATCTTGTAGCTGCTTGAACACTGTATTGCTATCTTATTAACATGGTTGAAAAGTTCTTGATAGCAGTAAAGAGTAAGTAGTTCTAGTTAAAAAAAAACAAAACCCACCCCAAAACACAGCAGTTTTAAGTAGAAACCCAAAAGCTGTTGTCCCAAAGGGTGGGGTGCAGTTTTGTTCATAAACTTGCCCAACCCCCAGTTTTCACAGATAGCATGCTCTGTCTGGAGTTGTTGATGAGCTTTCACTAAATTATGTCCAGAAAGAAATAAATGTTGGATTTAAAATATCTCAACTTACTATATTGGTAATGAAAAACTGGTATTTTTTTGTAATAAATCCATGTTTTCGTTGCAAGAAAACCAAAGCGCTCCCCATATGATAGGAAATATTGGCTTTAATTCAGTGTTAACCTTCTCATTGTTTTAGCTTAATAAAAAAGCCAAAACTTGGATTCCTCCTCCAAAACAACTGACCCCATTTTCTCCTTTTCAATGCTTGCCTGTACCATATAATTGATGTTTAATACTTGTTTGTTTCTGTCCTGCTGTTTTGTAGGAGCAGATTTTCACTGAGCAGGGGAGCAGGATGGAAATGCTTTTGGTTTTCTTCTGGATGCCAGCTGAATGGTCTGTGTGTATCTGGTACCCTCAACAACTGCTTCCTGAGGTCCCCCCTTCTTAGGCACAACCTCACTAACCTTGAGTGACAGGCTTGCCATTTGTCAGAACAGTGCTTGCCTTCTGCTAATGGGCTCTGTGCATGCTGGTGATCAAGAAGATTTTAAACTAAAACTCTGCATCTGGTGAATTCCAGAAGCAATTATCACAGCTGGCTGATGGCTTACTAATTTGCAAGGCAAAAAAAAGGGGGAGGGGAAGAACAACCAAACTGAAAACACACAACAAAACTGCTCAGCTGCAATGCAAGCAAACTGTAGTTTAGGGAATCTGTAATCAGAGATGTACAAAGTATGTGTTTCTCCATGGTAAAAAGGTAACCTTAAAAATAATCTGGGAAGCAGATGTGAATGTAAAGGATGCAATGAATACTGTATTGCTACCCCTGTCTTTTGCTCAATCAAATGGTTAACCCTCCTCTGCTCCCCACCAACCATGGAATTAACAAGCAGATTTCTGATTAACTTAGTGAGTCATGATAAATTTACTTACTTATCTGTCAGCTTGAAGTATGCTGAAATATAACCTGAGGAATGATAGGTGTTTGGCAATCGAAAAATGGTAATAGTTTTATGTAGTAGTAAATAACAAGAGAAATACAGAATCTAAGAAATGCCAGTACCATTTTAATTTCCTCTTACCTCATAAGCTTGCAGATGTTATTTTTAAAGTATTGGATCATACACTACATCACCTGTTACAACACCTACTCCATGTCATTTTCAAGGGAGAAGACCTCAGCATCTTCAGGCTGGAGATTCTCATCTGTGGTTGAACTTCTCTTGTTAAGTTTTACTGCTATGGAAGAATAGAGGTAAGATACAGAGCATGCAAGGGATGATATATATGAATGAATGTCTCAATTCAGAGGATGCCAAATTAGAAAAGGCTTCTAGTGCATCACTGTCGGCTCCCAACAGTGTGTTTTCTAACAACTCTTCCACTCAAAGTGCATAACTCTTTCATGACCTCTTGTGTATTTATGCTTTTGGGATTGTGTGACAGGCTTCCCACATGGCCCAGACTAGAGATTAGTTTGCCTTGTCAAAAACCACAGGGAGGCTTTCAGTCTGTAAAGCTAGGCTTTATCTGAATGTGAACTAAGATAAAAGTGAAAATGCAGAAACAGTTCTGCAGGGCAAGACAGTCAAGTAACAAGGAGTTTTAAATAAGCTGCCCTCATACCTCCTGCTTCTATGTCAGGAGACTTGCAGGATGGATCCTTTCTTTCAGACTTGTGATGTGCAGCAATTTTTTAAAAAGAAGAAACAACTCAAGTCTCCAGGAAAAATCTCCTCTTCATCACCACTAAGGTTTAGCTCTGTTTTGTTGCTGCTCAGAAGCTACTTGGTCTCTGCTTATGCTGCAGGTGCCTGACCTGTTTGTCAAAAGTTGGGTTTTGAGCCCAGTCCTTCTCTCACAAAGGCTCCTTGAGCTTTGTATGATCAGTTAAAATTGGAGGTGCAATGTCCTATCTTCCTTTTGACTCAAAGCACAGCAGTTTGAGGAAAGCCGATTACTTATTTATATGGGCACCATTTTCTAACAAGGCATAACTTGTGATTTTGTTTGTTTTTTTTCTTAATGATATAAAAAGAAAACCTGTCTGATTTGAAACTGTGACTTAAATTATTCTGGATATAAAAGGGAAGGAAAAAAAATAAATCTGAGAAGTCTGTTGGAAACTGTCCTGTTAAGGTTTTGTCTGAATAGGAGTACACTATCTTTCAGTTTTTAACAAAAAACTTATAAACTCCTACCACAACATGTATTTGTTTTAGTCTTGTTGGCTAAGCAGACCTAATAAGTGGCATTTATCTTTAATGAGTTGGATATGTACTTCAGTATTTGTAGTAGTGAAGAGAAATTCTGTGTTTAGAGGTTTTTGTCTGGTGTCCTGCATTTTGTAACTTGTTTAGGGTAAACCCTTCTCCTTACTTGCTTTGTAAGTCCATGCTAATGTCATAACTAGGTAGTTGAATAAAGCATACACAAATGTGGTAGTACACCTAGTTGCAAAGGGATAGTGACAGTTTGCAGTAGCTGTGTTAATAAAATCAAAACAAGGCTCTTAGTAGTGTTGTCTGTTACTTATGTACCATGCAGAGTTTCCAGTAGCAGACAGAGCTTGATCCATACGTACAAGAGTAATTTCTGCTATGGCAAGTATGCTGTTTATTCATAGCCATATTTTAGAAGACAACCAAACTTTGGGACCAGTTTTGACATTAAATCTTGGGAGTTATTTCTTCCTGCTGCAAAGTGTTGTGTTGTTTGTGTCTGTTGCTGTTCCCCTACAAGGATGAAGCATGCCTTTCAGTCTATTAAAGATGAAATGTGAAACAAAAAAAGAATTAGTAAAGAAATATCCTGGCTTATCTTTCACAAGTAAATCCTCCTCTATTATTACTAACAGTGGTTTCCTTTCTTACTGCAAAGTATTTTGACAGCAAAACATTCTGAATTACAACAGCAAAATCCTTAGAGAAGAAGTATATCCAAATATTGTTTTTCTATACCCGATCAAACTTATAAGATACACGGTGAGTTGATGAGTTAATGCTCCCTGAAATAGTGTTCTCATACTCCTTTGTTTCACAAGCAGCAGCGCTGAGCCAGTAACACTCTGAGTAATGCTATTGGCTTTGTTTTTTTGCCATTTAATTTCCTGTAGTTGAAACTATCATCAGAAGATCTTGCAAGCAAAATGGTGCCCAGTAAACCATAAATATGGAACTGCTACACTGAACTCTCATGGTGTGTTTTCTTATTGTTTTTCCCCAAATCTGTCATGCGTTATGGACAGAAACATTGATAGCAGCTTTATTAGATGGAAAGTAGAGGGAAATAAGCATTGAGAATACAGTGGTACAGTCTGCTTAGTGCTGTAGGAAAATACAGAGCTACTTGCCTTTTAAGAAGGTGACTCAATGGTTGTTTTGCATTTGTTGTCATTTTAAGGAACTTCTGAAATGTTCTAACAGCCAAAAATGTGCAAAGCCCAAATACCTTTTGATTATTTGTGTGCATTTTGAAATTCTCGTGCGCACCTTACTTTGAATCAAATGCTGTCATTAGATACCTCCAAGAAATGGCCTGCATGCATGACTTGTTTCTAGGTGACAATTACAGCCAACAGTAAGGTAAATGTAAGCTGGCTGTAACATAACAGGTAGCTGTTCTTCAGAAAATCTGAAGAGTCTAACCAAACTTCTACATTTGATAAAGCACCTAAAGATTGATCATTCCTTCACCTTAGTTCAAATGTGTTTGTTTTTCTTTGTGTGGTAGTCAACATGGAAAACACCCTACTTCAAATTAAGTATGAAGTTTAAGTTCTACAACAAAACTGAATTTCAATTATACTTCGGAATTATTACAATATACCCAGTGGATTTTGAATTGAGGGCTGGTCTTAATTTTACTTTGTCCAAAAATGCTTAATGCTTTTGGGTAACAAAGTGTGGAAAATGCATCCATCTTTGAGCATTCATGCTTCCAAAATGTAAATTTGTAATTATATGTACACTAAAAATTTACAGGTAGGGCTCAGGTGGCTAGTTTTGCAAATCACCTTACTCTTAAATTGGTCAGAATCTTGAAACTTCCAGCTAAATCTAAAAATGCTAGGCAAAAGTCAGGTATATACTTTGATCTATGTTGGACTAGTTAATATGCAAGTGAGATGATAGTTTCATTATTCCCGTATGAGTAAGCTGGGTGACTGAGTAATGCAGCATGAATTTCAAACTCTGTATTACAAATGCATTTGAATAATTTGCAAATGATTGTGTGCTAGTCAATTTGTAGTTTTTTGGAAAAGTTGATACTACTTTATTATATCCTTTTGAACCTCCCATAAAGAAGGGCAAGCTAAGACTTGAAAATGCAGTATCAGAAAAGATACCATACTGTGGGATTCAACTTTTGTGCCCCTAATGAATTTGTCTTACTAACATTAGAAGTCGGGATGATAGCAAGCTGAGAGGCTATGTTATGAGAAAATAATTTTGAGGTCAATAATCTGACTTCCTATAGTAAGTGCATCAAATGAGAGTGTGATGGCAAGTTGCAAAGTTGAGTTGGAGTTTGCTTTGCAGGCAAGACAAGCTTGGCTATGCAAGGCTTTAATTTGAGACATTCTTTTTCCCACTTCAGCTTGTCATGCTTTCAGGATCGAAACAGCAGGAAAACTTTTGAGTTGTGAAATAGCAAAGCACGCAGACACCTGATGTGTTAGTCTAGCATTTATGACTCATTGGGAAAGGATGGGCAATCTGTACAGCCCCATCCTTAGGTTTATTTTATATAATAAATTAGGAAGAGAGGTGTATTTCTTCAAAACAGGTTCACCTTCCTTCTCACTTGGTAGTCTGGTGTTTGGAAGGAACGTGGTGTAGCATGCTCCAGGAGACCCAGTGTTGCCTCCTCCCAGCTTGCTGCTATTCTGCAAACATACTACTTGTCTGCTGGCCCTCCCCCAAGTCTTGGATCTGCTAGCATGATTTTGTGTTGCTTGTGACTGAAAGAAGGATGTAGCAGAGGTAAAGCAGTTAGAGAAGAACAGCTGAATTACTTAAAAGCTTGGAACAAATACGTTGTGAGGAAAGGACAAGAGTGCTCAGCTTAGAGTGGACAGGCCTGGGGAGGAGGACATGTGGCTGAGTCTCAAAAACCATTGGGGAAACTAGCTGATTCAGTTCAAGATGGATAAGAGAAAGTACTGTCTGCATCCAGCAGTGAGCTTCAGGAATTTCATGTAACAGGAGGATAAGGAGCCAGGTTGTATCAACAGGCTGAAAAAAATAATTGGGATAGGTATTCACATGCAGCAGGTTCCTAAACTGATGGGAGTAAGCAGTACCCTTTAACAAGCCTCACTGAAACCAAGCAAGAACCAAACCCATGCTGTGAGTGCTAGGAAAGTGTGGAGGGGACAGACAACAGAGTGGGCAGGCTTGCATGCCTTTGGTGAACAGCATCTACTGTTGTCACTACTGGAGACCAAATACTGGGTAGGAAGGACCATTGGCCTGATCCTGTAGGGCACTTCTAATGCTTTTTGTTTTAAGTCTCCAGATTATTCCAGTAAACAGGTGTAGTTAATGAATGCTTGTCCTTTACACAAAGCTTTATTTTTCCTCTCTGTCCAAACCATTCTTTTTTAATGCACACGAGAGACTGATAAATGTAAGATGAATGCTGCCTTAACTTTCTTAAAGAAGGTTAAATTGTCTGGAAAATTCATGTTTGAAATATTTCACAGTAGAGCCATAGAAAGAAAGTGTTGCTTTCTCATCTCTGAATCTGTTCAGACCCTTAATTTTTTAATTTTTTCTTTAGTTGTCTCTTCTGGGATACATATCTCATATTATACCTTTGTACTTTCCCCAATATCTGGAGTCATCCAAATAACTTATACAATTTAAACACTGACATATCTGAATCATCATCTTCTGTACTATTTGGGACTTACTCTTCTGGAATTAAAATGACGGGTTTGACAGATATGTCAAACTAGGAAAGATTAGATATTTTTTCTACTGTGGATTCAAGTAGAGCAATTTCTACACATGTATGGTTAGATGGCCATAGTTGTCACATGGCTACTCAAAAATGACGCCTTCTCTTGCCTCATGTCTAATTTCAGATATCTCAAGAATATTTCTGTGCACAGAATATTAGAAAGCAATTAACAGCTCAATGTGCTTTCATCACAAGGCTATTATTTTCAATGCTTTGCTTGCACAAAGCACAGGCAGCTGTGTCCTATTCTTCTATGAAGCAGCAATGCAATGTCTGGTCATTATACCATCCTAATGTGTTAAATTATACCAATATCATAAAGCAATAGCAATTTAAAAAAAAAATTAAACTGCTCAGTGAAAAAATAAAACCCTTGACAACTCCCCAAACCTCTCAAAGGAAGCAACAGATGTTGAACTGAAACTGGGAGCCTTTTATAATTTGGTCAAACATTCATTCCCAAATCCTATTTAAAATTTCAACTTTTTGATGAAAAGGAGAGGGAAGGGAAGCAGATCACTTCATATCGTAGATCTTACTTTTCTTTTTCTTCCTAAACATTTCTAAGGCTGTGATTGTAGGATGCTGTACTGCACAGAAGTCCAGAGTGACAAATGAGTCACGTGGACAGTCATGCTTTCCCTGTTTGGCAAGTTCATGCACACTGTCTAAATTACAAGAAGGAATTGGGTTCTACTTTGTGTATCAACTTTCTACCCTGGAGAGAAATTCAAGCTTAAATGGAAAAGGATGGCTTGCAGTCATGTCTCGGGTTCTTTCACGTGCTGAAAGTTCTGACCTCATTGTCCTGCCTTCCTTGCCAGGCCCCTGAGCTTTTATCCTCAGCTTCTGTGCCATCTTGCCTAGAGCTCTTCTCCAAATGGTCTTTAGCCTCTTGAGAAATGACCTGATGAGATAATGTAAATGGAATATCTGAATATGCTCAGAAATGACCATAAACTTGCACTTTTGTGAGCCAACAGCACATGCTGTGTGCCTTCATGATGCAACAATATTAGTGCATTTTCCTTTCTGGTGTGGAATAGGAAGGGATGGAAGAGTGCCAGAAGGGCTTGTGCCTGTGAAGGTGGTGTAATTTATGGGCATAATGGTCCTTTACATCTGAACAATGAATGCAGTTGTGTTCTTTGGTGCCAAATCCTGCTGAATGAATGTCTCTGGTACTTGGCTGGTTGAAGCTGTTGCACCCACGTGAATGAAATTCAGCTTCTGTCACAAGGAACTGTTTGAAGAGTCAGTATGATTGGGGACTTCCCAACCTAGTGCTTAGTTCAGCTGGAAATCAATTCTTTGCCTTTAACGTAACCAGACAAGAAAGCCCAGCTGTCAGGGAAATAAAAGCTTGGAACAACAGCCAACTGCTGTCAGCTTATCAACTAATAAGGAGAAAAAAGTTGGTAGTACAAGTATAGGGTGTGTATATGAGAGAAAATTTGTATTACTGTTCCCAGTGCTGACAAGTAAACTGATTTCTTTAATTTTTTTTCCTCCAATGAGTGTGGGTTACTCATTAAAAATGTCTGAATGCTCCTGTTTCACAAAGTTACTAAACTTACAGTGTAAGATTTGTACAAACCTAGGTCAGGTGCAAAATTTATTAGCCATCTAATAGAGAGGAAAATTGTCACTTCAGGCTTTTTAATCATAAAATTTGTCAAAAAAACTTGGCCATCTAAAAAGGTACTAGAAATGACAACATGTAATAATTAGGAAGTTGTTATTAAGCGAGGCGGCTGAATTGCAAGGTTTACATTTCTAGCAGTTCTGCTTTTTCACTTGGATTCAAGGAAATTGGAGTGACAAAAAGACCCCACTAGCTAACTGCTCCAGAAGTACTGAAGAGCTGTAGTGTAAAGCAAGTAGAAAAGATTCTGGTAACTTCTCTGCAGAGTACTGTGTGACAAATCTGCAAGATAAGAAAGATCTTTTTGTATCTACAGAGTTAGTGAATATTGACATAAGTGAAGAATATGTCAAGAATATTTACCTTAATCATCCTTAAGGTCTTCTACAATACAGACTAAAATTGTACCATGAATCTGAAATAGAAATAAATTTGAAACTCCATGTTTTCAGTATTAAGTATTGATAAATGCTAAAAGAGAAAATTATTTATGAAAATTAGTTTCCTGAATCAATGTTTTGTATCATATATACTAATTCAGTGGAATGAAATGCACGCTAATTTTTTTGAGAGGACTTTAAGAAACTTCTTAGAACATCATGAACATGCAAGATCTATCCCCCGCTTGTCCAATTGAGGAACAGGATTATTGAAGAAAGTAAAGCAAATAAGATTCCAGTCAGTAAGCAGAAGCTAAGTAAAACCTAGACCACTTGCAGACTTCAGGATGACAAAAGTCATAGCATCATCTTGTCAGTGGTGTGGTATATCAGTTCACATTGAGTTGGACTATGCAGACCAGTGCTTCTGTTCCTTCATTCACTAATGTAATCTCTAATGGAGTCCCTCAAAGGACTAATGACACTGACATTGCTTCAGTACTTATTTAAAGGAAGTGACTTAACTGTATTCAAATTCAGGCAGCACACACTGCTGAAAGAAAAACTTTGTTTATTTTCTAGCATTTTATGTAGGCTGTTTACATGGTTTTAATTGCTGTAAGAATATTAGAGCTCTGTTTTATGGCTACTTGGAATGCTGAATTCCCCCTGAATACAAATTACAACAATTATTTGCAGGTAACCTTTAGTACCAACATTTAGCCATATTCCTCTTGTAATTATAATATGTTTGCAGGCTCGGGCTTTCTGGATTGATGTGCTCTGCCAGAGGACTGTTTCAGTGTAGCTCTTTCCTCTTGGTGTGCTTCAAATACTAAAATCTTAGATTAGCTCAGGATTATCCCTTTGAGGATCAACCAATAAGTAGATTTTTTTTGCTATTGGAAAGAGTTGCTGTTATTTCCCTTTCACAGGAGGATCAACTTGTTGATTTCATCTCCAATCTCCCTGAGGATCTGTCTGGATTGTCTTTTAAGTGTCAAAACTGAGCTAGTAGCCTAGAAGGTCACTTAGTCCTCTTAGTAGCTTTTGCAACTCAGCACCTTAGGTAGGCAAAAGAGCTTTTGTGGCTAGGACAGCTCAGGATTGTCATAATTCTATTTTATTAACAAATATGTCTGAAAATAGATATTTTTGTATCTCTCCAAGGATGAAAAACAGTTTCTCACCTTATAACAGCAGGGAAATACGTTCCTTGAAATAAAAGTAGCATAGTGCTTGTACAGTTCTATAGACTTCAAGTGACCATTCTCTATGAATTACCTCTATTAGAGAGTAAAACAGATGTAAGAGCACAAAAGTCTGATCCCATGCTGGGCAGGACACTTGTAATATGTGGCGTCTTACAAAAACTTATACAGTCACTCTCCCATTAGTGCTGTGTTTGGGTGGGAACCCTAAAATTTCTTCACAGCACTTTGGCTTGATTTGTAAGTGCTTTTCAGCATACCTGCCTACCTCCTGAGTTTGATTCATTAATGAATACTGCTCTTCATAGGGTTATTTTGATTTGCAGGTTAATCATTTTGTGATCTGTGTAAGAAGGCAGAATTATATTGCAAAAATAGATGGACAGAGGAGCTTTGTTCCATGAAATCATATTTAAATCGCATTTTTAAGATACAAAATTTAGTTTACAGATTTAATTTTAAACAGTTTACTATGGTTATTAAAGGGAAATGAGAAACAGGAATGGGACAGTTTTTCCAAAGACAATATGCTTGGAGCGGGGGGGGGAGGAATAAAATCTATTGCAGTCGTCCTTTTAGTCTGGTGTGCCTTTCAAATTATTGTGGAATACGTTGGAAATCATATGAACATTAGTACCTTTGTCTGCATCTGTAGATACGATGGCTTTTATCTGCCTGTGAACAATTTAATATTGTAACTGTTCTCATAGTGCAAACTTCTCTAGTGGGATTCTGCTTCTGTACTTAAGACAGGTGTTGGGTGGTAGGGTGTTTTTGTGTTTTCCTTGAAGATGATGATTCTCAGGTGGAGCAAGAGGCAGACTTTAGGAAAATTAAATCATGATCATAATCTGAAAACAGATTGCTAATATGTCTTTCTGTGTATTTGCAGAGTGTTTTCACAGGTTGATAGTGAAGGACAAGTTAATCTTGAATCCATTTACCTCCATACTGAGATTTCTGCATTCTTGCAGAGTGGCTGTCACACCTGGTGTCTCCTGGTAATTCAAAGCTATTCATAAGTGTGATTCAGAAATCCTGAATTAGCCCAGGAAATCTGGAGAGAAAACCATGGAGGAATTTCTTCAAAACCAGAAGGAGTTCTTCAAAAAATGTGTTAGAGGTGTCTGGCAACCAGAGTGGTACTTTTCAGATCAGATTCAGACTATGTTGTGAGCTGATGCAGCTGTCAGGCTGCCTGTTCTCATTATACTACATTGGCAGGGCAGGTGGAATCTGGAGCATGCAGCCTAGGTAGCATCAGGATGAACATGTATTTTCTTCCATGGAACTATTAATCTTTTTTTTTTTCCTGCTTGCCACAGTCATGTTGTACAGTTTCAAGTGCTGTGTGAGATGCAGACCCTTTGTCCTGTGGGATGGGGAATGTTCTTTCCTCTTCTGGTAGTCATCAGAGGAGACAGTGTGAAATAGATGGCGATTTTTAGCCAGGAGAGGATTATAAGTGAAGTGGGAGAGTCAAAATGGTTGGTTTGCCTGGAATAGAAAAAAGTGAGAAGGCTGAAAAGAGCTGTGGGTCCTGACAGTTCCAGAAAGAGGGATCAGGCTGTAGATACCCTCATCAGCAGGGTTGTTGCTGAGCCTCAGCACTGAAATGTATAAAGGTGCCTGTGAGCAGTGTGGCAAGCCCTCCCCAGCAGGGTAATAAAATCAGCAAGGACAACTGAAGCATGGCTTCATGCAGTGCCCTCTGAGGCAAAAATAAGAAAAGGTGCTGCATATGGGGTTTATTGGCTTCTTGGGAGATATGTGAGTGTCTGTTTTCAGGGAGTGCTATTATAAACCATTCAGAAAGGAGCAGACCCAGGGGAGGCTCTTAAAAAGCTCATCTCTGCTGTCCAGTCTGCAGCTGCATTACCCAGATGTATAAAACTCAGACTGGCAGCTGATAGAGGAGATGAGTCGTAGTGATGTCCAACAAATGGCACAGCTCACGTACTGCTGTATGAACAGCATTTCAATATTTGTCCTTCATATCTTCAGTGCCCAGGAAAGTGAGGCAGGAACTGGGCAGCACCAAAAAAATCTCGTGCAGATGAGTGGGGTACCTGCCAGATGCATGCAGAGAGGTCATTCAGTGGCCATAAGCAGACATAAAAGTTTGGTTGCCTGAAGCAACTTAGTGGATAAGGAAGAGGCCAGAACTCTCTGGTTACTTACCAGAGTGGCTTCTGCCTCCATACCTTGAAATACAGTGCTGTTCTGCAGGCCAAATCCCCATGACTAGTGAGAGACTGTGTAGACTTCCTGCTCCTCTGAGCAGATCAAGGTATCAAAGGTGAGCATTGTGTGCATAACAGATTTTTCTTTTTTATTCATTTTCTCTCAGGGAGGAAGCCCCTAGATTCTTTAGAACCATGGAGTTGTATAGCAGTATAATCTTTTCCCTTTGTCAGGATCATTTTATTTCATATTCAGGGCACAAGACTTTTTCATCAACTATATTGGCATATTGATCAATGTCTGAACTCAGGGGGCCCATTTTTACTGTAGAATGAATAAAACCAGAGGATGTCTCAGCAAAACAGATTTGTACCAGAATCTGTATGGGTTTTTGTTTGAATATGAACACATAGAAGCTTTACAGTTACATTTGATTTTTTTTATTCCCTTGCAACGTGTATTACTCTGAATTCATGAAAGATACCTGCCAGAACAGTATATAGGGACTATTAGCTTACATAACAATAAGGGTTTTTACGAATGCCAAGTACAGATTAGTAAAAAAAAAAAAAATTCAAGCATAATCCTAGCCACCAAGATGGTTTACAGTTCATGCTGCTTCAGAAAATACTTCCCTAAGCCTGTAAGTAAAGGTACAGATTGGATTGTTTTGCTAGTTCAGGTGTACATTTACTCTGCACAGAGTACTGAAAAGTAGCAAAACTACTTTGTTGCAATCTGTAATTTTGTTGACTTTATGATATTAATTTTAATATACATATATACTTGCTGGCATAAGAAGCCTCTATTCAGACTGTATTCTAAAGCATTTTATGTTTTTATTATGTTTTCAACAGAAGTTTCTGAAAGAGAAGTATATCTCAAACTTTGTCTTGAATTTAAGTAATTAATCTGCTGAGTTAAAGTATTTGAATTAGACTCCATGGTTTTCACCACCAGAAGAAAAAAAAAAAGTCAGGTGCATAGAAAATGAGATTAGTTTATCAGCCAACACTGTTACTACTCTGCTAATGTAGATCACGTGTGTCTCCCAGGTACTGCTTCGACAGCTATCATATCTGGGAGTAAAAGTAATTGTTAGAACACAATGGAAGGCTCTGCTTAACAAACAAATGACTTAGCTCACAGGGGCTTGGTAATGAGAAAGCTTTACTTCCCTTCCATTCACTTATCAATGAGATATGGTTCAACATAATGTTCAAATTCTTTTTGAGGAGAATGGCAATGAAACTGTGTTATTACCAATATAAATGCTAAATTTGCCTTTTCAATTACAGGCTCATTCTTTCCAGGTGGGAGCAATAGAGCAAAAATGATGATTAATGGGCTCACAACAATACTGTACATAAAATATTCAGTCAAAACTCAAGAGGTATATGTCCTAAAATGACTCTGAGAAACATGTCAATTACAAAAAAATTTTTGATATCTAGCTTAACCCTCTGTACAATTTCCTAATGTATTTGAGTCAATTAGAAGTCCAGGTCCTGTTTTCAAAAGTGGTAAGGCATGTAAGAGCTTAAACCTCTTTAAAAGTCAATAGCGATTTCTAGCAGTGCTATTGCTAGAAACTAAGGGGGGTTTTAGAAACTACAAGGTTGTCTTTTGACTGCCTTCTGGTAAATATCATAATTTCACCTCAGTCATGTTAGAATGAATGTCCCACCTAATCTAGGATAATTCACGGAAGAGTACTGAGTACTCTGGCTGAGACTTGCCTGATGAAATGGTGTAAAAACAAAGAAAGAAAATGAGAACTCTCTCTTTTCCTTGGGAAATGTTGAAATAACTGTTAAATTTCCTGTATTCTGAGATAGTCTGGAATTTTATCTGTTTGATGAACTAGAGAAAGAATTTTTAGTCTTTGGTTGCAAATTTGAAGTTAGACATGCACTTAGACAGGGAAGTTATTTGGCCTTCTTTATAAAACCTGAGCCTCTCTGTAAAGTTGCATCATATCTAAAAAGACTCTTTTCCTTGTGCTTTCTCAGCTAAAACCCTGTCTCCCTGTTTCCCACCTGCAGTCTTTCTCACCTGGAAATATCTGAAATTGTGCAAGCCATGTGTAACAAAATGCACAGTCGCGGTTTCAACCAGCAGCTGGTTGCACTTCTAGACAGACAGGGTTAAATGTAAGCATTTCTGGCAGGGCACTATGCAGGAGTCATTCAAACAGGGATCTTGGGTGAACACTCTGAGTGTGCAAGTAGAGAAGTCCTCCTCTTGTTCTTCTAAGTCCTAAGGACAGTTGTTGAAGGGACTGTTTCTGTCTTGTTCAGTGCTTTACAAGCATACCCAAACTAGATCTGTCAAGGTCTTACTGCTTTTTGGATTTGGCTTGTGTCTTCTCAACGGTACAGGCAAAACTGAATGTTGCAGTCTCAAAGATGGGTATTTCTACTGTACATGCCCTCAGTATGTAAAAGTGAGTCCTTACTAACCATGTACTCTTAAAAATGGAGAGGCTGGGACCTGTTTTTGGAGACAACAGCCCATATCAAACATAGCCTTCCAGACAATACTGTGTTCCTCTTTCATTTCAGTATCTCAGAATAATGTGTGAAGATGAATTAATTGGCTTTCTACCCATGTGAGACACAGTGGTAAATTATCTAAAAGCAAGAGATGAGAATATTTCATCTATTGTCTTAAGAATCTTCTGTCAGCATTAAGAAAACTTAATTCAGTTATTAATTTGGCCATATTGAATATTGCTAAGTAACACACAGTGAGAAGGTGAAAGAAGCAACACTGACTAGGAATCCTTTTCACATCCTATGACTACAACTTATGGTCATCCTTTCTCTGAAAACCAGAAGAGTTTAGCTGAATGTGCTGTTTTTCCACCCTTTCCTTTTCCCCATTTATTTAAGCATGAATTATTACAAAAAACTTAGCCAAATACATACTCTTTTCCCTCTGGTAGATACTTCTTCATGCAATTCTAAGATACTGCATTTCTTATTGCTGTCCTTGTTCCTTTGGGAAACAATTTTCTTGCTTGCAGAAAAGCTTTCAATATACTTCCTTTTAAACATAGTCTTGAATTCTATAATCAGTGAACTTGCCTAGCACTTCTTTTCTTTGCCTTAGCTGAAGTAAGGTCCCATGCATCACTTCTTGGAAAATGTTGGAGAGAGTTAGAATATTGAATATAGTAAGTGTTTCTGCCTTTCTTGGGGCGGGGGGGGGACACGACAAAAACAAAACAACACACCTTATTTAAATTCTACAGCTATTTTTTTTCGACATTTTGCTTGATATTTTTCCAACTACACCTATTTTTAATCTCATTTAGGTGTCTCATAGTGGTTCAAATAATTGCTATGGATGTTTTACATATCTGTTTCAGAAGATTTTGGAAGAAATGCACAGCCACAAAGTATTTTGAGAGCAAAGGCTTGTAAAGAAAATGTGTTTTCCAGCAAAGGTTATTTTTCATCTCCAGAAGATATGAAGATTTTTTGGGTTTTTTGGTTTTGAGGGTTTTTGTGTGGAAAGGAGTATACCTCTGTAGTTGAGAATGTTTGAAGGAAAAGACTTAAAACCAAGTGTAGAATATGTTCCTGTCTCTAAGGGGTTAAATGCTTTATTGTCAGGTTTGACTGAAATGACTGTAATAGGAATAATTTACTTTGAATGGAATAATTTGTTGAATGGTTATCTGAATCCTTGATTTGTTCTTATTTAAGTGAAAGATCTTCACAAACCATATTCTGTTGAGCGCGTGTGTGTGTATGTTTTATGCCTGTATGGTGGGTGGAAGGGGTGGTGGTTTTGGTAATGCAGTTTCCATGCGTTAAACCTGCTACAGAATTGGAGAGCTGCTGAGATAGCAATGAAGTTGTTAGCTGCCATTTATTAATACACAATAAATTAAGTTTAATTTCTGAAAGATTGAATCAATCATCTAGTTAGGTGATTTAGTTCCTGATGCAACAGTTTGTGAGGATATACTTGGATGGACTTATGAATGAGTTTGTGTAGTAAAACATGTTACAGAAGGAATATCTTTCCATGTGTCTTGAAGGCTTCTTGTAAGATTCAGAGCAAGGAATATAGTTCTTCATAAATTCTCATGGGTTGTCAACTCCCCTCCCCACACAAATACTGCATAAAGGATATTCTTTAATGAAATCCAGAGTTTTGGTTAATTCTATTTAAAAGTTATTCTGCAGTCTCATTGGTTTTATCCTGTTATTAGTTGAGTGTGACTATGAAAGAATGATAGTACCCAAACTTCTGGGTGTCTTATATATCATTAATTGTGAATGTAGAGGGATGAGGTTATGCTACGGGTTAAGAGGCTTAATAATATGTATAAAACTATTTTTGCATAATGTCAAAAATAGTGGAAAAAAGACTCCAAACAAACCCCCAAACCCTTCCCAGCGGGGTACTAGCCTTGTCCTGCTGGAACTTTTGACAAAGGAGAGCTCTGATTATATTTTGACTGATGTGGTGTTAAGATTTTGCCTTAAACCCTATTTCCTTTGATGCTTGCAGTAATAAAAGAATCTCAGCTTTCATTTGCAAAGAAAGTAAAACAGTTTTAGGGGGAAAATTTTAGGTCATCTTTGTGCAACTATAGTACTTGTGAAAGACCTAGCAAATATGAAGTATCTCTATATCTGTTGATTTATCATACAGAACATGAGGGGCCCAGAGGCCCAAAAACCAATGCTGTCAATGCATTTGCTGAAGATACTTGGAGAGCATGAGGTATATAGAGTCTAAATGTATGAGAATGAGACATAATGTGTAAGGCTTGACAGATCTGTAGCACTGTGAGGGCAAATAGATAAGGTTAATCCTCTAAGCACAAGAAAATGTTCATAACTTCTTGAGATCTAGTGAGGTATCAGAGGGGAAAACTTTATTGCCTGATCTTCTTGCCCACCTTTTTAGTTCCTATGTAGTTACATTTTTTTCCTGTGTACTAGAAATTCAGAGGACGTAATCTCTCGTAACATCCAAACCTAGGTATGGATAGAGGAGCAGTGGCGCCTGTCCATCTCGACACCATTTGATTGCCTCAGAAGCCAGTCCTTCCCAGGAGGAGTAGGAACCTGTGATGCTCACTGAGGACTTCTGCAAATCAGTAGATGAACAGATATGTATCAGCTTTTCATTACATAGCCTTCAGCATAAATGATGTAGTATTTTATTTTGGGGTATGTTCTTTTCTTACTATGGCTTTGGTATTAAATACTGTGGCACTTGCATCTGTTCATGGTATTACTAGCCATAAGTACAGAAAAAGTGAAGAAGGAAATCAGTTCCTCCCTCCCTGCTTCTGATGCAAGAAAACAAATTAGTCAGTGCCACTATTTTGATTCTGACTTGCTTCCTGTTAGCAGATCTAACATTTAGAATTTAAACTTTTTTCTGAGGACATTTGATACAACCTTGCCTGAGGAAGATTTTGCAGTTGTTTTTACTGCTTGAGGCAGTATGCCTGTAAGCAGAACTGCTCTCAGGTGCCTCAACAGCACGCTCAAGGGCTCTGATGGATCCATTTCTGTGAGCACCAGCCACTTCACTTCCTTTTGCTACATCCTAAGCACAAAATTTAATAGCAGAAGCATATTACCTGAGTGGTGTTAGGACAGTTTATTTGGTCCCAAAGTTTTGTACATTGGAAAATGTTCTGTCAGTCTTCTAGTAAAAATCTGAATCACAGTTAAAGTAAATGAAACAAGGCTGTTTCCCTAAAGGTGTGTGTCATGCATTATTGAAAGGATTATTATAAATAACTATTCTACTCAAGGATTTCTGCTTTATACTTGATAATTGCAGAACTCTTTCTGTAACATCACAGTAGGTTAAAACTAGGTATGATGCATTAGAAATGTTAGATGGAGTCTTATGCTTATAAAGCAGAAAATACTGAGATTAAACACTATTGTCCCTCTTTAAAAATTAATGTCTGCAATATTACACAAGCACACTTATAGAAAAGTTAACATCTGACAGGTGTCGGCTTCCCTGAGGAGTTGTCATAGTGATATGACAATAATGAACTAAACAATGATTAAACAGTCATTTTGATAAGACTCTAACCATTCCAGAGAAATAATGTCATTTAAAGAAAAATCCAAGTTATTTAAAACTACCTATCAAAAAGATGTTAGCATAACACTGAGGTACACCAGTTAAAAATACAATCTTTATGTAAGTAAGAGCAATAAAACTAAATATTCTGAACAGACAGAAGTTGAATAAAATTAAAAACTGAGCTTCTGTTTAAGAAGAAAACTAGCATTTTCACAACAGTGGAGTTAGGTTTTCCTATGATATCCTTTTCAATCATTACTTCTCAAAATACTTTGGGACAAGTATTAAAACCCAATACATTAAAAATATTTTTTAAAACTGGCGTTTTCTAGCAGATCTCCTGCTAAAAAACCTCTGAAGTGGCTCCTGCCATAAGGCACAATCATAATCAAGTATATTTAAACTACAAGTGGCAAAATACTGTGGTGAGACCTGGCAGATAGCACGCTTTGCTGTCCTTACTCAATTGTACATAATCATTTGTTCACCTTTTTTCAAATTTTACCTATTTGTGATACGATTTTTCCAACCAATTAGTGTGATTTAATGAAAATGTGTGGTAATTTTCCCTCAATAAGTCAACCTCCCCAAGAAATCTCAAATGTGAAATGTGCAAATGACCTTTTGGCATAGATTAGATAAGAAAAAAATATGCTGAATATCTATAGGAATGAATGTTTTTTTTGAAATTTATGAGCTAAGGGTAAGAGAATTCTTTTGCAGCCTTCTAGCATTGTGATGCCTATTTCTGTAACACTTCTTATCCTAAGAGATTTTATGGAACTGGTTACATTCATTAATATTGTCAGAAGATCTGTCAGCTTTGGCTAGTTATTGTTATACCCAACAACTGAGTGTATTTTTGCTATAGTTGCTACACTAACTAGCACAATATAGTTAGTGTGCTTGTCACTATAGTATAGTTGTACTATAACTATTAAATTATTCTTCTTTTTTAAAAAACTAAGAATTACAGATTCACAGAGCAGTAGGGGTTGGACCTCTGGAGATCATCTAGTCCAACCCCCTTGCTAGAGCAGGATCATGTAGAGCAGGTGTACAGGATCACATCTGGGCAGATTTTGAATCTCTCCAGAGAAGGAGACTCCATAACCTCTTTGGGCAGCCTGTTCTAGTGCTCTGTTACCCTCAGAATAAAGTTTCTTCTCATGTTCTAGATGGAACTTCCTGTGCTCCAGTTTGTGCCTGTTGCCCCTTGCCCTGTCACTATTGAGAAAAGTCTAGCCCCTTCCTCTACGCATCCATCCTTTAGATATTTTTAAGCATTGGTGAGATCCCCTCAGGCTTCTCTTCTCCAGGCTAAACAGCCCCAGCTCTCTCAGCCTTTCCTCGTAAGAGATGCTCCAGTCCCTTAATCATCTTTGTAGCCCTCCACTGGACTCTCCAGTAGTTCCCTGTCTTGAACTGAGGAGCCCAGAACTGGACGCAGAACTCCAGATGTGGCCTCACCAGGGCAGAGTACAGATGGAGGATGACCTCCCTCAACCTGCTGGCCATGCTCTTCTTAATGCACCCCAGAATACCATTGGCCTTCTTGGCCACTGAGGGCACACTGCTGTCTTATGGAGAGCTTATTGTCCACCAGGACTCTCAGTTCCTTCTCTGTAGTGCTACTTCCCAGTAGGTCAGTCCCTAACCTGTACTGGTGCTTGGGGTTGTTCCACCCTAGATTTGGGACCTTACACTTGCCCTTGCTGAACTTCATTAGGTTCCTCTCCACCCAAATCTCTATCCTGTCCAGATCTCACTGAATGGCAGTGCAGCCTTCTGGTGTGTTGGCCACTTGTCCCAGTTTTGTATCATCAGCAAATTTGCTGAGGGTACACTCTATCCCCTTGTCCAGGTCATTGATGAATACATTGAACCATACTGGACCAAGTGCTGACCCTTGGGGCACACCACTAGATTCCAGGCCTCCAACTAGATTCTGCTGCTTATCACAACCCTCTGAGCTCTGCCATTCAGCCAGTTCTCAACCCACCTCACTGTCCACTCATCTAACCCACACTTCTGAAGCTAAGGATGTTACACACACAGTGTGAAAAGTCTGGCTGAAGTCAAGGTATACAACATCAACTGCTCTCCATGCATCTACCCAGCTGGTCATGCTGTCATAGAAGGCTATCAGACTGGTTGGGCATGATTTCTCCCTGATAAATCCATTTTGACAACTCCTGATTAAAACAAGATTTTACTTTCATGTAACACTGCCAAGGATAGTAGCAGCACTAAGTTGCTTCTATGCTGAAAGAAAGGGCAAAATAGAGTAATTCTGTATTTTTTCCACCATATTCTGATGACTTGCAATGACAATGTCTCTTGCTTTATGGTTTTTAATGGAATGATTTTGTCCTGCTAATGCTCACAGCATATTTCCCTGAGAATCTGTATGAGATTCATACTCCTCACAAAGTAGATTTCTAGGGTGCTTGCAAAAAGTATCTAAAATGACAGTAAATTTCTCTGCTCCAAAATAATTTATTCTGTCACTTTAAAGTCCTCAGGAAAATCTGGCAGAACAGATAAGGCTTGAGTCTCCCAGCTATGCAAGTTGGACTCTTGCACCTGAAGTGAGAAGAGGCATTCTTCTGCAGAGAATATTCCCTTGGCAGCGATCCTTCATCCAACTCAGACAACTGTGCCGGGAGGATCAGTGAAAGACTGATGATAGGCATAGACTGCAAAATATTAGTGAGATCTCTTGTCTGTTACGGATATCAGTTTAACATTTGTTCCACTCCATTTTTCAGAAGACTAACTTCAGTTTTATCTGTGTTTGAGATGGATGGGAGAACTCTCAGCCAAGCTTCTTTGAACTCAAAGGCTGAATAAATAGTTTTCCTGTACAGTCTAGCCTGCTCAGGTACACAAATGGGAGAGCTTACCTGCCCTAGACACCCAAAGGCATCAGAGCTTAGTAATGTTATTGGAGGTGGGGGAAGGGCACGTGTCCTTTTCTGTACAATTGCAGGCCCGATGTGAGCATCCTTGGTGAACTTGTTTCTCCCTCTTGCTTGAGACGTGACCATTACCAAAGTAGCATAACAGCAGGACAGACCTGTTTGAGTCCTTAGCACTTGTGAGCCTGGTTTTCCTCCCATCTTGACCCATGCAATTCCACCTGCCAAAGGGTGTCAGCGTGCATGTTACAGATCACTTTGACTATGTAAGGGGGAGGAGAATTACGCTTAATGGGAAGCTTTGGTGAAATGCATGTTCCATAGCTTGTAGTGCACAGTCAAAGGTATGTTGCCTGAGAAATGTATTGAAATCAGTCTCATCCTTTTGCATACTCTATCAAATCCTAGCTATTAAATCTATCATCAAGCAGTTGCTCAGTTTGCCAAAGGACATCTTGAACTGAAGTCCAGAGAATGGAGCATATAATTGAATCACTACTGACCAGCTGTCACAACAGCCCCCTCCTCCTCCAAACACTAATGAAAGGAAGCAAATGAGACGGCATGATTCAAACTTTTATTCTGACGACATCTCATTGTTGTGCTCTAGCACTGAGCCAAGCAGAACTGAGGAGAAATCATCCTCCTCATTACATTTTTCCAAAAGATTATTAAAAGCACTTGTGTGCTGCTGCTATCACTGCAGGAGCCGACTGAAACTTCAGAGATGAAGCCAATATGCTGTTTGAGATAATGGTAATGTATGCAAAACAGCAAGAAAAAGATACTGTCCTAGAAGCCTGGAAAAACCTGCAATTTAGCACACCTGAAGAACCAGACAGATGTGACTGATGAAATATTTGTGATCACCTATATATTGGCTACTATTATGATACAGCATATGACCTTTGTATTATGGTCTGTCTATAGAACCTAACATTAATTAAATCACTACATAGTCTTACTCTTTAGCTGGATACCCATATGAAATTAAATACCAGCCACCTGCTAGAGAATAGAGACAGAATCCAGACCTACTTTCAGACTTCCTCATTTACAGTCCCCTCCATGTATCAGGGAAGAAGCATCCTTGTTGGAATATCTTATCACATCTGTGTTGTTGCTATATAATGCCATAGTTCTGTAATGCAACTGAGTTAGCTCTTGTCATCCTTATAGAAATATCCTACAGGTACACAGAAATACTTGGGTTTGTTTTTTTTTTTTGTTTTGTGGGTTTTTTGTGGTTTTTTTAATTTTTTAAACAAATGCAATTATACAACCAAGTAGAAAATATGACAGCATCATTTTAAAACAAGGGACATCAGGTGTAGGCATGTCTCAGAAATGTCAGGCTTTCTTTTCTAGCTCTGGGAAAGTCTTGCCCTGCTGGGAGAGGCTGAATGGCTTTGGAGTAGCCTAAGCCTTTGCAAACCATAGCTCTGAAACAGGCTTGTATGAGCAAATAGTGGCTCATGGGAGAGAATTTGTATTCCTTTCAGACTTTGAGACAATTAAAAAAAATGGGAGAAGGGAAAGGCATGGAGAATAAAAAAAAAAAAGGGATTTTCATCAATTCATACAGTACCTCCATCAATTGCTACCTTATTTTTAAAGGATTGATTGCAAATGATAACTTCAACATTACTAAAGCTGAATAAAAAGAAGAAAAGAAAAAGATGGAAAACTGTGTGGCTATTGTTTCTGTTTTGTAGAAGGTTTTAAATATGAAGTTATAGCAAACTTTGATCTTGACAAAACAAAGAGCTGTTCCATAGTGTTCAGGAAAAATGGCTTGAAAAATATATATAAGTACAGAAACACACATCCTTTCTACTTACATTTTTCTGAGACAGCATATTCTGAAGCAGATCCATTATTGAGTCTTCAGACAATGAAGGTAGATTGTTTTTAATGATTTATGTCAGTTGAATTAGAGCTGATTTATCACTGTTTTCTCTAAAACAACTGACTGTAGAATAAGAAAAGAATTCTCTTGCTTTGTTTCTTGTCAGAGAAAATTGTCATGGTGTTGGATTTGTGGTGCTCAGACCACCACAGTGCTTGTATAATTCCAGTCATTTCGATTTTTTTTGTGTGGAGTTTTGGAGTAGAATCAAATCAGTGCTTTTTTTCAGAAGGATGTATACATGATGTTTAGCTGAACACACCTGAAACACCTATGACATGCAAATGCAGACTAGAGCTATAAATGAGCCTGTTTTGTTTTGATCTGAATTTTGGCAGACCCAAAAACCTTATTCAAAATTTGATAGTAAATAATATTCAGTTGATGGGAAAATTCCTCCCAAAAGCAAAACAAAAGAGAAAAAAAAGATACCTGAGTTGTTCTAGAGTATAAAATACAGACACAAATGGATTGGTTCCCCTAGTGTGCAGATTATGCTGTTCCACGCAACTCCTACTGCTTTTTTTTAAAAAACTGGAACGGTGCTTACTGTTTGAGAAAATAATTGCAACAATATTTATTCGTGAGGCGAGAATTCAATTTCTGCAGAGGAATTTAAATACCCAGTAAGGATAGTTATCTTTCTGATATTTGATAAATGGAAAAAAGATTTAGTTATCTTGAGGTGAGATTGCTTTTCAGAGAGGATGACATTTATTACCTCAAGGACATGTTTCAGAAAATCCTTATCCTTTATCCAGAGGTGATAGTTCTGTTCATCAGAGAAGGCAGCAATTGGGAAAAGATTCATTATATTTTTGTGTGCTTGAGCAGGGGCTGCAATTGGTTTGTTTCTGCAGAGGACATCGGCGGAATAGAGAGTGCATTCTGCAGAGAAGGAAGAGTTTATCCAGCGACACCTCTCCCAACTTCTTTTCAATTCTGTTGTAAACTTCCTGTGCTCTTCTTAATCCCATCTGTTAATTCTGTAATAGACAAACATCTTGTCTATTGGGTAGTCAGCCTGAGAGTGAAAATCACTTCCCCTCCTCAGCTCCCCCAAAGCCCAATCGTTTCAAGAGCAGCAGAATTAATGACTTACTTTGGATTTGTGTCCTGTCCACTGCCTTCTCCCCCAAATAATCCCAGCCCCCTGTTCTATCCTCCTTTAATCCTGCTTGGCATACCTACACCTCCCCCTGCCATACCTCCTGCCGTTTCTGTTATTATTTCTCCTCCTTCCCACCAGGTTGCCTTCCCCATCCAGCCGAACCGTCAGCCGCAGGTCCCATGCCTGAGCCTGTGCTACAAGGGATCTTGCTGGACGGTGCTCGCTGCCCACCCTGCCTGCAGCGAGGGGGAGAACCACAGAGCTCACGTCTTCCCTTTCCTTCTCCTCCCTATTCCTCTCCTCATAGGGCACTAATTCAGTTCTCTGCCTTCTCTCAGTAATCTGCTGCTCATCCCTGGGACCTCTGCCTCAGTCACATGTATTGAAATTGGCCAAGGGAGTAAAAAATATTAGGAGAAAGCTGACAGATGGTTAAATAGTGCCATTTTATAACCCTCCCCCTTCAGTAGAGAATCGGCCTAAAAATACAGAAATAAACACCCCTTTCTTACTGGAACGAATTTCTTAATTTGTGTGTAGTATAAAATCAAACCAATATGTTTTCAAGATGTGATTCAATATAGCAGAGTAGACTATCATATTGTCATTTTAAAGGGATGCTACCTGTATACATGGTCTTCTTCAGGTTAATAATAACCCATTTGAATTTAAACCTATTGACTTCATCATACCATGGGAGACATAGCTCAAGGCTTTCTAGAAGATGGCTTTTAGCTTCCCGTGGTACCTAGGAAAGCTGGAAGAGAAGTATACTAACCCAGCACGTAAATGTTCCTGTTTTATTCTAATTCCAAAGCCAATGTTGCTTAGTTTTTGGGGTTGGCTATCCTCTGCATAACCTTAATCTGAAGAGAGGTTGCTGTCCTTTTATGCTGAATACCTTTTCTGTAGTCAAATTTCCTGCCTTCAGCACGTTTGTTCTGTTAGCAGGCATAAGTTTAGATTGCACAACCCAAGGGCTTGCTGCTCTTTGGTGTGTGACATTGGCTTCTTGCCACACAAACAGAGCGAATGTGGTCCAGAACCAGAAAGAGCCATCTTCTGGCTTGAGTTTCTGCTGGGGATGAGCAGTGGTGAAGCTACCTCAGCAACCTTGCCACAGGTTGAGAAAGTAAAATAAATCAGATGCCTAGTAATAAGGAAGATTAATAGAGGGGAAGGGTAGCTAATCAAAGACACCTTCGTAAACAGTCAGCAGTTCTAAGAGAGATGGGGCAAACTGAATAATGTCAGATGGACTGTTTCTGGACAAGCTGCTTGTCAGTTCTCAGTGACAAGTGTTCATAGAGTAGATATGCAAGGAAGGACCTTTTTCTTCCTCAATAAGCTATAAACCTGTGTGGTTTGATAGGATCAAAGAAAAAAAAACCATGTTCTTTCAGTCTTACGTCTTAGGAATGAAGAACTCTTAAGCCTGTTTAAGTGAAGATAACCATTTCTCCAGATGTACTTAAAAGTGAAAAAAAAATATTTGAGGTTATTCCGGACCTCCAGATTACTTAACTAATCTTTTTTCTTTGCAAATATTTTATCAGTATAGATTTAGTCAGGTTAATATTCACTGATTTTTTTATTCTAATTATTTTGCTCATGTTTTAATTTTGTGAAGGTTAATTTTATTCTGCAAAGATCTGTCTTTTCAATATTACATGCTTATCTAAAACTCTTTTTCAAGTTTGGATATTATGTAATTTAATAAGATACTACGAAAAATGACTTCAAGATTTCAATAAGCTATTTCCTGTATGAGAAAAAACAATATGGCCTTATATTTATTTGGCACCTCTGAAAGTATTGAGAGTCACTCACACTGTTATTATTTATTTAAAGGCCAGACATTGAATTCTGGCCTACAATTTCACACACAGAAGCTATTAAATATTCTCCCACTAAAAAGGTCTCATTTCAGTTTCTTGGCTGCTGAAAATTATTGCTTCTTGACAAAATGGAAACAAATTAAATAAGCTTTTGCACAACAAAGGGAATTAACAGAAGACATTTACTATATAGGAGGGGCTAGTAATCACAGAGCAAATGAAAGAATTCTATAATGTCACTTGCTTCTTCTGGTATAAATTACCATTGCTCTGCTGTATGCCCTTTAGTTATGATAAAATTTCTTCAGCAATTTAATTCTCTTTTTTTAAAAAGTATATTTTTTTAATCTTCTTTTCTTACTCTGAACTTATTATTTAACAGGCAGTATTTATTATTTTATATGGGATCTGGAATATTGGGTGATTGGTTTATAAATAAAGGATAAAACTTTTACTTGAAGAGAATAAAAAGAATGAGTCCTTTCTTACACTATCATATTCTGTCAATGAGGATAATAGTAATATCGCTACTATCCATTAAATCATCACTCTTCCTTTCCCTGTCTATAGTTTCATACTGTTTCCCATTACCATACTGTCAGAACAAGTTCTGCGTAAAAACAGCTGGTAAAAGTGCAATACCTTGCATAACTTCAATTGAAAGAGAGGTGTTAAAGTACAGTTATTGGACAGATTCATTGGGCTCTACTTTTGATAAGCAGAGGAACTTCATTGCCCTCTGTGAAGCTGTAAATGATGGATGCAGGCCACATCTGACCTTTCTCCATGACCTCTGCAGCCTCCTCAGGAGTCCTGGGTCAGCGTTTACAGAGATTTATGGGTATCACAGCCCCAAATATCTGAAAAGCCTTCTAGATAGTGGGAATGTGGAATCACTCTTTTGTGTGTTAGAAACCTGGTCTACCAGTTCAGGAGTACAACTGCAGGTTCAGCAGAGGCTGGGGGAGGAGGAAGAGTCTGAGAGAGGATGGACAGATTCCAGGAAGGATCATCAGCTCTGAGCTAAGATGAGATACTGAAAGCTGAGCTAGTTAGTCCAGCATCCCTTTCCAGACCAGCGTCAGGTGCTTCCAGACAATGTCCTTGCCCCTCTGAAGGCAGGTATTTTTAAAAGTCTTTCCACTGACTCTCAAGAGAGCCTGAAGTGACCAGCTCAGACTTGGTGTGAATGTTGAGAGATCAAAATGAGGACAATGAACATCTCCCTCGGCACTGCATGCTCTTCTCCTTCACACTCGCTTTGGAGTCACCTGCTTGCAAGTTTTTGGATGGTCATTTCAGCATGCTTTTTATTAAGTGTAGCCTTTGGTCACTGCAGTGGCCATTACTCCTCTACAGGAATGTATGGATAATGCCACCAATGGGAAGGAAAAAGGACAGAGCCATTCTTGTTTTATTAGGAAGGTGATGCCATAAAAACATTAAGTTGTGCTACTGCTCACATTTTTATGGGATATATATATTTAATATTCCTCCCTATTAGAAGAACTTATTAATAATATAGTAAGTTAGAAATCTGGAATTTATGCAGGGTAGGGCAAAGGAAGATGGCAGAACCTCTTTTTTTTTTTTTTTTTTTTTTTCTTTTTTCTCTAAGAACAAATAATTCAGGACAAATGTAGGCTGCCACATCACAGGTAGAGTTTTACCCTTGAATTTATGGAGTAATCTTTCCAGAAGTGGTGAGGACTGCCAGTAGCTCAAGTCTGCCAGCTGCTCTAGTTGGGGAAATTTAGCAGCTGGGTTTGGATTTACCAACCATTTCAAACTGTCCTTTTCACTTTAAATTAAAAGAAAAAAAAAAAAAAAAAAAGCGGAGGAGGAAAGAAAGGAAAAATGCTTGCAGTCTAATCTTGTGCCTTCTATGCACAAGGTACTATTTCAGATGGCTAGCCCTGATGCATCTGTGGAAAATGCAATTTTTTGCTCCCTTGTGGCAGGCCTCCAAAGCCTCGGTACAATCTTTTTGGTTATATAATCACCGAGATAACTTTAGATACATTAATAGCAAAAGCAGCCTTGAAGGGAAAACAACAGTGTGTGTATCAGTGACAGCTTCAACCTCTCCTTCAAAAAAAACCCAATTTTTTTTTTTCTGAAATGACTATACTTAGATGGATAAAAAAAGACAGCTTTGGCTTCCATGTCACTCTTCCGGTCTTTAGTGCCTAGTGCTTCTGACAAAGGACTTTCTGGAAAAGTCAAGAATGATTTAAAGTCCTCACAAAAATCAAGGCTAGAATTATACCTGGTGTGAGAATTTTTGTGTGGCTTTTCCAACCTACTGGATTTATGTGAATGTGTCACACCAAAGTGACAAGGATTGTATGGAAATTTTTCATGCTGTTTGATCCTCAGCAGGAGTTTTGAAGTGTTAAAGTCGAAGTTTGCAGTGCCTTGCAGAAGAAGCCTATATAAAGCTTTGGACCCCTGTGTACTTTAATACATTTATATCTATAGCAAGTGCCTTGAAAAAATCTTTCTTCACCTCATGTGAAGGAAGGATGGGGGAATGAAATGTGGATACGCTGTTATGTATGAGATCCACAGAGATTACTTCAGAAGACTTGATGGTGTTGAGCACTCAAACTGCAGGTGCAACTGGAGAGAGACCAAGCACTGCTTATAACCTTAAAGAGGATACTTGCAACTGTTTATTTTGCAACTGCTATTTGCAGGTATTACAACTATTTTATCCGTGTTGTCTAAATTCTGGGATGTAAGAATGCAAGAATTGTGGAGCTGTTGGCCAGATAGTTCCAGAAATCTGGATTAAGAAGTATGCATTAAATACCTTCCATGGTTAGCTTATTTTTCTCATCACCTTTTATCATTTAATTTATTTTGTTATCACATTCTTTTCTGCAGCATTCAGTGAAGTCTAATCTAAGACTGAAAGTCAGGAATAGCTAAATTTGTATATCGAATATGGCAGTTGCCTTTTATCTTTAAAAAGATAATCACTTTTCATAAAGAAATTATTATATATATATTTTAAAGATAAAAGGAAGATATGACTAGTGAGTTGTTTATTTCAGCTCACATCAGCTTTAGCAGGAAATACTAGTTACTAAGACTTTATCTGGGAATATCGCTCTGGATTCCTATTTTTTAACATCTTGGTATTTGTTGCTATGAAGACTGTGAAGTGTCCTATTGATCTCCTTTAAGGTAAAAGTTGATAAGATCAAAGATACAAGTTGTGGATACATCTCAGCACAGCTCTTTCTCTTATGTATGCTCCACAGGGCCCCTTCACTAACTTCATGCTTGCTGGTGTCAAAGAAGGAAAAGCACTACGGGCAAGAGGAAAAAAGGTGCAGGAAAAAGGAGTGAAAAAATTTACTCCTTGCTGCTGGAGCACTGAAGTAGCATCACTCCAGTTTCCAGGGAGCTGAGGAGAAACCAGCCAGTGCACAGCAAATGGAAAGGGTCTAGGCAAAGAGGTCAGCACAGTGATCTACACAACAATAGCATCACAGATGCCCTGGTATTATCATAAACCTGCACCTAATAATTTTAATTGTGGTTCATTAGTGTGTAACCCATGCTCTTTGTCTACCACAAGTAATAAGAATGACTTGTGCAGCTTTTTCTCCTGGTCAGAGTTATATCCATTTTGGAGGTGGCATGTATTTAAACTAAACCAATAAAATTAAAACTTCAAGGAAATTTGAAATTTATTCAGTGCCAAAAATACATACATGACAATTTGCTAATGAAAAATCATGCCAGGACGTCAAAGGCTGCTTTAAGGCTTAGTTTAATTTGACTTTGTGTGGCGTTGCTACACAGGAAGATTATTTATTTCTGTGTTATGGTAGCTAGAGAGACACTGTATGTTACAACTTCATAGTGCTGTGCAGGAAGACACTGTGAGAGCAGAGACACAGTATGTACATTTAAGAAAATGAGGCACTAATATCCTATTAATGACAGATGATTATGAACAAATGTATTCCCTGAGGCCATGAAGAAAGTCAAGAATGGAAATGAGCAATAATTCTCTAGTTTGTTATGGCTGCTTAAAGAGGGATCCCGAGAGGAATCTTTCACTATTTCTTCAGCAATGACTAAAGATGTGATTTTGTCATGAAGGGGCTTTGTGGTAAGAGCCAGAGATTTGTCATAATGTAATGGGCTAAAGTCATGTAAATAAAAATTTATTTTCACGCAAAACAAAATGCTAATGGCATTGTCAGATACAAATATTCTGCTACAGCAACTGGGGATGAACTGCAAAAACATTTTCTGTGAGTTTCAAATAAATGTATGTGTTGTCCTGGGCTTGGCTTGTCAAAGATTGTCACTGAGTGCTTCAAAATCAGCTAAAGGAGACTGTGTGCTTAACAACTTTAGGTATCTTTGAAGATCCTAGTCAGAAAAAATTATGTCAATATTAGTGAAACACTTTGCATGTGAAGAATTAATGTATGAAGTAGAGAGGCTGAAAATAAGAGGGAAAATTACATTTCCAAAGATCACTATAATAATCAGTATTTAAATGAGATAATGCATTATTAATTAGAGTGGCCTTATAATATGAAATTCATAATTAGGCTACCTGCTTCTCAGTAAAGATGTCATGCAGCATAACTAAACCTAACCAAGGTACACATTGTCATTGAACTGCGACAGTGTGTACAGGTGGCCTGGATTCCACTTAGGACCCTTGGCTTAGAGAGCTGGGTGTTTCTGAGTATTTCGGGGGTGGGAGTCAGAAAACCTAAATGAGATGATGACAGTCACCTCCTATATATATATATAGGTGAAATGATGTTGTTTTGTATAGGACTTGGTTCTCCTCTCCTGTTCTTAAGTATAACATTAAATACAGCAATACCCCTTACATTACATTGCAATTAATATGCCAGACACCGTTTTGCTAAATGGAGTGTGTTCGATGTGTAATTTAATACTAGCTGTTTTACTTATCGTGGTATTTATCAAAACAGAACATGTAAAATTGTATATGATAAGTATCAGTGATAGAATAGGAAAACAGTATGAGCTAGTAAGATTATATTTCTGGTAAGTGGGGTAAGATTTCTGCCATTATGGACAATTTCCCTATTATCATTTTCCTGAAATAATCATTACCTCTAATTTTACGTATCTATTCTTCCTCTTCCACCACTAGTTGGTGCAACTTACCTTGTCGTGGTGTGGTGGCTTGCGTGCCCTGTCGGGCCAGACTAAAATATTGCACCCTGGCCCTCCAGGTTGGGGGTTTTGTTTTGGGCTAACAACCCAATCATGTAAAAAACAAAATCTGTTACAGAAATTGCAACAACACTATCCCACCAGGTTTGGTGGCATAGTGTTGTTGCAGCCCTATGCTCCTCGAGGAGTAACAAGGACCAAACAACAACAAACAATTCTTCCTCTTTTACATTTGTTTTTCTTTTCCTTCTGTATCCACACACATATAATTGAAACAGATTATACGCCTTTGCTATGGTACATGAGTTTACCATAACATACCTATATTGTGTTGCACAATTAAGTTGTCAAGTCACTGGAAAAGGTAGTTTCTTCAGTGGAGGTTCCTGAAACTCTTACAATTTCCCTGTTAATGGCAAGAAAGCAACAACTGCTGTAGTTGCCTCATACGTGATATGATGACCAGGGAATATCAGTCTGGACCCCTGTCTTTTAGCAAGTTGGTGTTTGTTGCTGGGATGACTGAGAAGCATCCTGTTAACCTTCTGTAAGGTAAAAGTTGGTTTGATGACTGAAAAACACAGGCCATGTGTTGTTACTCATCTGTGAGTAGAATGCGTGAAAATCACTTCCCCTGTGAGTGGTCAGCTAGTGCTGTTGTAAATCTGAATTTTCTGGAAGAAGCAGGTAGCTTGTTGTTCAGAAGGTGGAAGTGCAGACTGTGGCAAGAGGAGAGTTCTGCATCTTGGGAAAGTAGAGAATTTGTGTGTTTGACTTGGTCATTTACAAACCCTCCCCAAAGTGTGATGGAGAGCTGTTCTTAGGAAATGCATTACTGATGGCTGTCCAAGAGCCTTAGCCATATGGTTATGGTGCAGAAAGACTTTTGGAAGCTGGTGGGAACAGGCCATACTACTAAACGTGTGAGACAAACCCTGCTACCCTACCCCCCCATCAGATTTCAGCAGCTGTTCTCAAAGTGCAATGTGATTTAGCACGTGTGAGAAGGATTCAGGTATAATGGTCCCTCTGCATAAAGGCTCCTAGAGATTTCCCTTGTCTAAAGGGCTCAGTCGTATTTTTTTATACCACACGTTAGCTGAAATGACAATTACACGTCAGCTGCTTCTTCCTCCTTCCAGTGGCTTCACTGATAATGCAACTATGGAAAGTCTGGAATAAAATGACAATCATTTTATCCTTTCTTCCAGAAAGTCATGTCTTTTTCTTCCACAGGATTTAGTAGGCTTCTCTGATTTATTTCTTTTTCTCTCTCTCTTTTTTAAAAAAACAAAAAAAGTATGTCTACCAGTCTCTGGAACATTTCTATGTAATGTCTTTCCAGTTTGGTGTGTATTTTAAAAATAATGAGTTATACTCATTTATTTGACACTGTATGCATAAACAAATATCAGAGCTGACAAGGAGAACTTGAATGGAGACTTGATCACAACCTCAAGTGTAACAAATCTCTATAGCAAATAAGGACTAAGCTTCCCAAAATGAAAACCTAGGTGTGATGCAAGCAAAGCCCTTGTTGTTCCATATAGTCACTTGAAGCAAATTCAATAGCTTGTATGCAGATTGTCCATTTTCTTTAGTAAAAGTCACTATAATAAGAATGAATTCCCTGCAATTGTGTGAAACTTTACATAATGCCTACAGGATTCTTAATAGTTTCCGGGTAGCTCTGAGATTAATTATTAGCTTTTCTGTGGGTAACCCATGCCAGTTGTTTCTTACTATAACTGCCAACCTTACTGATTGCCTTGGTCATAGCACCTTATGTTTCACAGAACAATCTATCCAAAATAAAGTGAGTTACTTAATGACATCCTAAACTTCTTCAGTCTGACTGTCCTTATGTATCCCTCTACGTAGCTGTGCATGAAGCAAGTTTTCCATTGGTCAGGCAGTATCCTCATAATGTCTTCAGTAAAAAAAGACTTAGATTATTGTTTTTATTGTAGACAGTGAAATGAGTCAAAATTCATAGTATTATAAGCTGACTCTGCAAGCATACCAGAAATTATAGCTGCTTCTATTTGCTTTTCCTCATATATACCTTTGGTAAAGCAGCGTGGTCTGTTTATTTTAAAACTGTACTAAACCACAAAATATTCCTTTGTGTACCCAGGTCAATGTGTGGGGCAAGTTTAGGAAGTTACTTTTCTCTTTCTGAGCTGCTTTGTTCATCTGAAAAGCAAAGGTAATGACGCTGACTTCCTTTGCATGGTGCTTTGTAACCTGCTGGTTGAAAGGACTATGCAAGAGCTACGTATTATGATTACCACTATTCTTCAAGTACTGTATTTTCTTAGTTTAACTAAAGCAGTGTCAGTAACTTCTAGTTTTACTATTCTACCTTTTATATTTTATGACTTTTATTTAGTAAATTAAATATTCTGACATTATCTTCTAATGTAGAATTCTGGCAAATATATTTACTGTCTTAATAGAACAACTAAATGGAAGATGAAAATGCAGATGAGGTGAACCACCTGAAGAGACCATACTGACTTAATAAACAAGTTTATTACTATAATAGTGTAGTCTGGAAACAATTTTTTTAAAGCCTATTAGTATACATAAAAGCATTGTTATCTCTGTGCTTAAAATAATTCTGAAACCTGTTCAGCAGAAGAGTTGATGTTTGAAAAGTTAGGTGACCTGCATGAAAATTTTGGGGGTTTATGATTGCCCAATCATAAAATCATAGGGGGGAGGGGGATAGAAGCTCTTGATTTTTAGAAAAGAATAATTCACATCGATATTTTAGCCATTTCCTAGGGAAAGATAGTCAATCTTCAGGCACTTTGCCATGTGAAGAAAGGAAAAGATAGTTTAACCTGAAATTGATGGAGAGATTGCTGCTGATTTTCATTTATAACCGAGACTCATTTAAAGACCTAAGACATAGTTGAGGTACAGCCAATCTGTAATTATATTAATTAGAATAAAACCACTAACTCATTACTTATCATTTGGTTCTATCTTGTCATTCACATACTCTTAGATCAGCTCAGAAGTACAGGTAGGAACTGGGCCCAACAAGTACAATTTAATTACTATAATACATCTTTTTTGACACACACAAAAGTAAAACGGTCAGCAGGCCATTACATTTCCTTTATTTAATAAAACTACATATAAATGACACAATGAGAAATGCTTGCAGGCAAATTCTTTAGGAGACTGGCAAAGGATGTCAGATGATGCTCTCGTGTGCACATTTGGATGCCATTAGCTAGAGACACACATACGAAAGGCACTGTATAAAACGAGAGACCTTTCCATGCTGCTTTACTTGCACTATATTTTTCTCTACATTCACAGAATACAGGTAGACAGTGTAAAGTTGTGTGGGGCTGCCAAGGAGATTTATTTTTATATTAATAAAATATCATTAGGATTCTAATGCCTCTATACTCCAGTCTGCGAGTATATTAAATTTTTCAAAATCAATGATATTTACGGCTCTTTACTGAGTAATCATCTGGGCAATCTCTGTTTTTTTGTAAAACTTACCAACAGGTACCGCTGTACATCTGCATTTTCCCACATGACAATGATAAGAAGAAAAGTGCTTGACAAAGTGGCTGAAACTTCGCAGGGTGAACGTAAAAAGAGCATTTGTACTTTCTCCATTAGGCACGGCTGCTTTTAAACATGCTCTTGCCAGGTGTGACCCCAACATAGCCTGTCAGCCCTTTTCATGGGCCATGACAGCAGATGTAACTGGTTTCTTTCCATTATAGAAACCAGGCAGAGAACATATCATGCAGGGAAACAGGCAGCATACACACAAGCTTTCATTTCAGATGTCTTAAGCCCAAGGAGTAATTAATTCCCAGGAGCTGATTTTAATCACAGTCGACGGCAGCTATCCTCTTGCTCACAAGTACCCTCCTCTAAACAACATTGTCTCTGCACAGAGCCTTGCAGCTAAGCACACAGAGTCCTTTATGGCAAAGGAATATTTGACTGACTGCTAAAAAAATTGAATTCTTTGAATGTCATATGTAGCAACACGTTCTGCCAGTTCATGGAATTCAAATAGTTTGTATTTGTTGAAATACTAAGACTAGACAGAATTTTTATAGTTTAGAAATATTTTTAACTCCCATATGAAATAAAGTAGGAAAAAATGAGCAATGTAGCACATTATGTTACATATGCTAAGAAGGGTACCTGGGTTTTACCTTACAGAGGCTGAAATATGTGCCATTACCAAAGCATAACTCCAAGCATAGATTACTAGTGGGGATGGACTTGGTCCAAGTAGCTTAAATCATCTACTTCACCCACAAATTAATGAACATGCACAAGTTTGGATTCACATATAAACTTTTTAGTTTTTACTCCTTTTCCTCTCCCAAGGAAACATTGGGGTTTATTGCTAAATTGATGAACAGCTGCATATAAAGTTTAAATAAATCTGGTACATTTTTTGCTTAATTGTATACAGACATACTATATACAAGGCTAAGAACAACCCAACTTTTTTTTTTTTCAGATTGCTAGATTTTATATTATGAATGAATCCTGTTTCTCCTAATTTTCAGAAGTTGTATTTAGTTCTTACTTTGTGTTGAATTACTTTAAGATGAAAATGGAAAAAAAAATTAAAAACATCAGAAAGCTATTATTTGAAAAAAAATTCATTAAATATAAAGATGAATATGCAACAGCAAAAAAAAAGAAAGAGTTATTAGAAGGTGTTTGGCACTGAAAAGGTAGTGCTTTATTAAGCCATAAAGCTGTGGATATTTTGTGTAATTCAAGATTTTAAAACTAGTAGAATTCAGCTTGTCATATCTGCATCATAACTACCTTTATAGTGAAAAAGCCTGCTCTCAGTTTTCAGGTTTGGTTTTTTTTTTAACTTTAAAGTATTTATTGACTGGAAATAAACTACCTAAACTAGAAAAAAAAAAAATCATTCTGAATCTTCAAAAGTGGCTATAAATTCCTTGCAACAAATTCTGGTATTTTATAAAAAAAAAATCCCTCATTTTGCTAGTCTTTCATTAAAATATAGGCAATATAGGTAGTAAATGGGCAGTGCTTAAATGTCATTGTAAGTTAGCTTTGTAGCTTATACTGATATAAGGCTTGAGATAAGTTATTATGCTGTCAACTAATAATATAGTTATTATAATAACTATAATAATAAAACAATAAAAAAGAAAAAATGTAATTTAAAAATAATAGGCATTTGGTTTTTTAGGGGGAGGGGATTTGGTAAAGATCAGTGATCTGGAGTATATCTTCATTTTATTCTTATTAGTTTCCATGAATGTTATCCATTAATGTTCTAGAAATGATTTTAAGTCAGAACTGTTCTGTTGTAAAAATGGCTGACAGCGTTGCAACCAGCAGGCTGTCTTTACGTGCCACACCACGTGGCTGATCTAAAGAAAAACATGTCAGCAAACTTGCCCTCACAGGCTATACAAGAAGACATGAAATATTACTGATGCTGTTTGCATATAGATAACCTCCAAAGTCCAGTGCGTTATGCAAAGCCTCCTTGTTCCTAACACTTACATGAAGAACTCAATACTTACATTGTATTTAAGGATATATTTTTAACCTGCAAATCTCTTTACCAGTCTCTCTATGCTGACGTACAAGAACTTTTTGAGATATTTACGGTTTTCGTAGCCTATGAACTTTGACACTTACGTTTTAGCTGGTGTATGATTTACAAAATACCCTTAAGCATGGCTGTCCTCTCAAAGACCAGTAAGAGATTACACACACATTTTATTCAGACAGTTTTGATCATAACAAAAAAGATAGGAAGGGTGTTTGTTATAGCCAAAACATGCAGTCATTTAAGTTTCAACTGAGCAAGCTGAAATATCATTAATTATTTGTGTTTTCAGTTAAAAAAACCCCATGAGCTTTGTGATCCTTTATCTCCATTTTCAAGTCATTGTCTTTGCATATAAAAGCTCTTATTTTTTCAGTGTTTGTTTCATTGGACCTCCAATCAAATATTTTAAAATCCATCTTTATTCTCTTTACAGGTTTTTAAAGATAGGATGATTATTTCCTACAAATGAATAGGTAGTGACAGCTGCCAGTCAACTGGATGACATTGAAAAGCACTCATGGAGGGACTGAATGCCTTCCTACAGTGAGTATATTCCCTACTGTGTGATTTGTACTAAGAAAATTTCAAGCCATTTTCACAATTCTTTGACATAGATGTCTGCAAAAGGGCTATGAAATGCTGAAGTGGCAAAGTAGTCTTTTATTTTGGTGATTGTATCTGTTTATGTAGTATATATTAAACAGATTGCGGTACATCAGCTCAGGATGATTTCTCCTGGAGTTATTGTCTCCAGTTTGTCATTCAAACTATGCAATTTGTCAAGCTTTGACTCTGTTCTGTTGAAAGCCTTTTTTTTTCCTTCAACCTCAGCAAGAGAACCACTACAACTATGACTTCCGCTGTTTTTTGTTTTTTTTTCCAGTAGAGACCACTCCTACATCTCATTCCTCTGCAAATTAATACAATTGTGAGAACCTTTCTTATTTCCTCACATGCCTGTCTCTTTATTCTGTGTTTTCTCTCTATTTTATGTTTTCATATTTTGCCTCCCATTTTTCAGGAACAATATTGTTACCTAGAATAAGGGCAGTTTTAAATGACTGGAAAGGACCTGCTTTCTTCACTATAGTAGTTTATCAGTGCTCTGTGGAGATTGTAGAAGAAACCTGAGCCTGAAAACTACTCCATAAGCTTACATTTTATCTGTAGTTTATTCCTATAACTGATAGGATAATTCCTTAACAAGAACCATTGTCAGTTAAACGAAAGATGTTGAAATGCCTTTAAAGACTCACAGAGGATTATAAATAACTACTGTGGAAAAAGATTATTTTGGTGGTTAGATGAGCAAGTTGCTTATTAAACAGTGTTCCAAAAACCAATTTCTATTGTTATTACCTATTCCATCTTAATTTTCTACACAAGCCTTTCGGTGTTGGACAAGCTATTGGGAGTTCCTTATATCCAGTACAGACGGCCAACCACACCTCCACTGCTGCTCCTCCTTCTGAGTGCTTAGCAGACTTTGTTTCTGTATTCCTGTGGAGGTACCCTAGCGATACAGATCCAGTATGTATGAAGTCCTTGGATAAGTTTTGTACACATACATGTTTATCACCCTATTGCCGGTTCAGCAGAGTTGGGTTCGGAAACAGGGTCTTAGGATACGTTCTTCTCGCTCTCGTTCCTGAAAGACAGTAATAAGGGGTGTGGAAACCAAACTCAGGTTTCAGAGATTTCTGTTAAGAAAGCCAGCACTAGCAGACATACAACAAACCTAGTCTGATTATCCTTGGGCTGTTGGCAGACTCTACCACCATCGCTGGCCCACGGTGCCCCGTCAGGGAGGGCATGGCCTGCGCTTGGGTCACCCTCAGCTCCAAGCTCAGCCCCCACTGCAGAGTAGCCCGCTCATACTGCTTCCTGGCACACTTAAATCCTAAATCAGATATTTAGCACTATGAAAGGTAAAAACTTCAGACTTTAGGGGCTTTGAAATTTCACTTAAGATTGCAAGAAGTTGTATTTTCACAACATTAAGAATTCACAGCCTGTGAATATCTCCATAAAGTAAGTAACTATCACCATTATCTTAATAAAAAAACATATTGTCTTCTAAAACATGCCAGACTGCTGTTTCTCTCCTTTCCAGGTCCTCTGGATTGAAAAGTTTGTCAAGTAAGAGAAAGAGATCCAAGATCAATTGCTTTTGCTGCAGAATCTTCCTCCTTGTCTGTTCAGAAATACAGACTATTTTGGAGGCAATTTCCATTTCACCTGTTGAAGTCACTGTACTTTGCTTTAGTTTCATTTAATGATAGAATCTAATGCAGGGATCTGAAGCTGCAAATTCTCTGTTCTCAATCATAAGGGCTGGAGAATCAGACCTGCTCCCAGCTGGGCACCAACTTCTGATCTGCACAGTGGAAATACTAAAAAAGAATAGTGGAAAGTGCCTGCCTAGGTCAGGAGAGGGTGCTAGGTGCTCGCCAGGGAAGTGCAAGGTGTTTGATCCCAGTGAGTTGAAGAGAGAACCTATTTCCCTCCACTTCCAGGGTGGGTGCCAAAAGCAGGGCATGTACCGCTGTGTTTTGAGAAACAGCAGCAGGTTCTCCTATGCTGTATTTAGTCTTGAACAGGTATTTTCGTATTAGTCTGAAAATGCTTACCGGGGCTTCTGTGTACAAGAGCATTTTGGGTGGAAAAACCCAAAATACAAACCACTGTTTATTTTAGATCTCAGGATTAGATGTAAGACTGCACCATGGGCTATTCAGCCCCAAGGTGCTTAGGACCATGTAAAGAAGAGGAATTTTAAGTGGTCAGGAACAATAAGGTTAAAAAGTTAAAATGTTCAAATTCTGCCTAGATTGTTTCAATATTTTTTTTTCCGTGAAAGGGCCTTATTTTCAGTTTGAAGAAGGAATCAAATATCCCTTTTTACTGTGTGGATTTGGGAATAAAGAAAGTTAGTCTAGGACTTGATTGGCAGCAAAAATACCCAATTGAAATTTTATGGATCACTGATAAATGCCAGCTTCAGCCTTCCTGAGAAGCTTGGGGAAATTAAAGTGGGCTGTATAGAGCTCAGTAAGCTAGCTACCTTTTTTTTCCCACTTTCAGACATGAATCGATTGATTTGACGAAAAGTAATTTATCGAGGGGGAAGGGCAACAGGATAATTTACAGTGCAGTGAGATGATTTGCCATCCCTAAAATTGCTTTCTTGAAACGTAAAACTATGTACAGTCCTCTTCTCGGCAAGGCTATTAGTGGAGCTACTCTTTGCTTCCCACTGCTTCGGCCACAGCCTTCTCTCAGTTTGTCATTTCCAGGTCCCTGTCGCGTCTCCCACCCCGCTCACCCCAGCCCAGATCCTGGCAGCGGCTGGTTGCGCAGTTCAAGTCCCTTGGCCCCTGCTCCGGCGGGCAGCCTGGCTCTGCTTCAGTCCCGCGCTCAGCGTGCTTGTGCTGCTCCGCCTCGCTGTCCCAGCTCTTGGCTGCCCTGGATAAGGTTTGCAGGTGCCTCTCCAGTGAGTATTTCTGCTATCTGAGCAAAAACCCATGCGTAGTTCCTTGCTAACAAGGCACCTCTGAAGCAGTCTTTCTGCATCCGTTTTCCTAGATTTGCATCTTTTTACTTTGAGCAATTGCCTGAGCCACACTTCAGCATTTTTGGCCACCCCAGACTTGTAAAACATCTTCACAGTTGTGAAATATCCTCTATATCGCGGCTCATTCTTTAACAAAAATGCCTCTGTTGAAACAACATTTTAAAATGTTTTAGACATGCAAGTTTGTATGTTTTTACAAATCTTTCAGTACATCAGTTTGTATGTTTTTACAAATCTTTCAGTACATCAGATGTCAGCTGCATACCAATTATTTTATGTGGGAGGAGCTTGCTTTTTTAAAGCTTGAGCCACTGAACTTACATCAGTGTAGGAAGTGAAGCTATTTTAAATTGTTGCTCAATTTTGATGCCTGAGCTGTTCACTGAAAATGGCTTTCAAATGCCTTCAATGTTTAGAAAATACCCAAGATTTCCAGCTTTTTACTGCAGTTAGATTATCTTAATACAGTTGTCTTTACAGCTTGCTTTCAGTAGTTTCTTTTTGTTATATTCACCTAGACCCAATGTTCTTGAACCCATTAATTAAACATATCTGTAAGGGTTTGCTTATTTTGAGCCTAAGAATTAGAGAAGATTCTGAGCCTATTCCTGAACCAGGTCTCCCATACATAGTGGAAAAAATACCTCAAACACTGTTACAGAAAACCCTGATATGTCTCTTAGGCAAACAGTTCAGCTCCTTGAATTGTAACTGATAACAGAAAATTCAGTACTGAGTTGCTGAGTGCATTTTAAAATTTTACTGCTTTATTGTGCTATAGACAAAAAGTAATATTCCCTTCCCAGCCTAGATGAGAATATAACTGTTTTCAGAGCTTTTCTGTGGACAGAGTTAATTTAGCAAGATTTCTCTCTCATTTCTTCCCTTATTTCTCTGCCTGTGTTTCATTTCCCCCTGCCACTGCTATCTCAAGAGATGCCTTAAGTTATATTCAGCCTGGGTAAGACAAATAAATGGGGAAAACAAAAAGCAACATAGTTTGCCTTAATGGCGATGAGCTGAGAATTTCCTTGGAAATTGTAGTCTGAGGGTTGAGTAAAGGATAAATTGAAGTTACTCTTTCAGGGAACAATCAGCATATTCAATAACTGAAATAAAAACATTTGTACAGCAGTACGCATCTTCTTAAGCAGGAATGCTTGCATTGCTGTTTTTTTTGTAAATTAAGTCAATTAAAAATAGATTTCTTTTGTGGTGCCAGAATAAAACAGAATCTCAAATCAGGTCTTTCCTCTGTAATATTTACTTATGCCCTCAAGGACAGGAAGAAGAGTTGTAAATAAGTTCACTTTTTTTTTTTCCTTTCTCTGTATCTCTAATTTTCATACAGGGACCTCTTCCTTAAGGCAGTGACATAAACTGCTTGAATTTGAGTATCTTTCCTCCACATTGTGTACTCTCTTTGTCTGTGGCAGTCCTGCAAGATCAGATTCTGAAAATCCTGGCTGTTTTGGAGAGACAAAAGTTAACGCTTCACCCATGCGTATTTGTAAACCACAAACAAATAGTACTTCCTATTCATTATTTAATACATAGAATCTAACATGAAGGACCCGGAAGACCTTACTAAAAGTGCGGCTTCCTTGGGACACTGGTAGGTACATGGAAAGTCTGTTCTCAGAGGAGCTTCCAGAAGGGTAAATCAAGAGAGCAAACAAAAGAAAAGAGAGATTTGATGTGACTTGCCCTAGTTTGCAGGGAAGATCACTGAAAGAACTGGTAATACAACACAACTATTTTGACTCACAGGTTGCTACTCTTATAACTGGAAGTTAGTTTTTGTAGGTACCTCAAAATATTGTTTTCATTGTCAGTGAAACAGGAGACAAAAACCATTTCTAAGTAAGAAAAGTCAGATTATCGTACAAATGCTAAAGAAGGATCACCTACATTTATGAAGAATTTGCCGTGCAATATAGCCAAGTTCTTTTAAGGGAATTGTATGAATTGAAAGAAGGTTTGAATGCAAGGCAGTTGTCTAAGTTTGATGTGCTATGACTCTTACATGATGATAATTACAATCTATCACTGGAAATGTATCTTGAAATATCTGGCAAATAAAAGCATCTTTCAGGTTTTAATGGTGTTAATGAGTACCTCTTGTATGTTACAAACAGGCTGCTGAAATTAACATTTGATCTGCTGAAGGACCTAGAAGTTCTGGTTCAGAAGAATTTAAAAAATATTTGGAATATTGAAAAAGACATTATTGAGAAAAGGAATGACTGGAAAAAACACACTTGTAAGTTTTATTTTTGTTTCATTCTGAAGCAGAAAAATCCACTTTTGCCTTGAGAGTAGGAATCTTTCCTGGTTGGTTGCCACTCAGGGTCTTGTGTTCCCTTCACCTTATTAACTTTTAATTATTTATTTTGTTAGGAAAAAATGTTTAATCTAAGCAAAGTGTAATTGAATTATGATATAGTGAACTGAAATCTCCAGGTAACTTCAGTGCTTCTTCTGTTCTCCCTACCTTGCCCCCACATTTCTAGTCATACTGTCAATATTATAAACTGATATTGAAGTGAACAGGATTAGTCTTCAGGTATTTTTCAGGAAACCACAGTTTTAAAATATAACAGACATAAATGATAAAATATTACTCTGGGTGAGGAAAGCCAGAGACAATCAGTTCAATTGGGTAATACATATCTTAATATTTAACACAAAAGTTCTCATAAGTGATAACGTTAATTGTTATATTGATAGATATGCTGTCATATGTGTTTTACAGAAAATACTCTAATACTCATGTTTTGATACAGTGAAGATTGGAAAGAATGCTCCCTCCTCTCCCAGTACATTTTGGTTAAGTCTAAGACAAGAACTTCAAAAATTATCAGTGCCTTAACAGTTCCATTGTTAAATTGATGAATTTTCTGATGTTCATTATGGGATTAGCCCCACAGACAGCATACATAAGGAACACTCCTTGAACTGCTGAGTCATTTCAGTCTGAACAATAATTTAAGGGAATTACCTTGAATTAGCTGAAACAGATGTGTTCTTGGTTTTGGCAAAATTAACCTATAAAAAATTAAAATAAGTCAATTAGTAGTCAGCTGACTTGATCTATAAATTACTCTCTAGAGTGATCTAACAAAAGCTCTGGGTGCGGGGTTGGGCTGTAGGTTTAGCAGCTAATTTGCATCTTAGCTGGTATTTGCTTTGCTGCAGTGGAAGAATAATTGGAAATGTGTGCACTGTATTAAATGTGTTGACTGAAGCTGTAAATTGGAAGAGATTGTGTTTGGTATATAAATCTGGAGAGCACTGCCAGGTTTGGTCATAAATATGTAACTTTCTGAATTCTGTGACAGATAATAAGAAACATGTCAATGAGTGATGAAATACGGATTTCCAGCTATTTTAACAACAATAAACTGCCGTTTTGGGATGTATTTGTTACAAATGTTTCATCATTTCTAGTTGAAAGAATAGGATGGAGGGTGCATAACCAGAGGGGATTCCTGGGTGAATAACAAACTAACGTGTTCAAAATGCCAGTGGGAAAAGGAAGACTTGTGTTTGTCTTTTGCAGTAGGAATGAATTCATTGTTTTGTTTCTACTGCTTTTTCAAAAGGAAGAAAGCTTTGTTTAATATTCCGATAGAAGAAATTCATGAACCTGGTCTGTCTGTGACACCACAATAAAAACATTTGGAATTATAAAGAATTATCTTTCTGATATGTTTTAAAACTGTATCAAAAGACTGAAAAGAGGTAAGGTTGTGTTTCAGGGAGAACGCAAGAAGGATAACAAACTCATTAACAAAGCCAGATACTGACAGCTTTGTCATAAGACTACCTAGTTTAACTTTCATGGGCTCTCTGGGAAATGGTGGAGTTTTGATGTTGCAGAAAATACAGCCACCTCTTAGAGGGGAAAAGAGATTTATGTTAATGAAGACAGGCTACGTGAACACATGCCTATGTTAAGCTGTACTGCAATGTTTCATAAAAATAAATTTCTGTCTTATTGCTCAGAATTAAGCTTCATGCACTAAAGGTGCAAGAGCTGCGTGCCGAGAGACATGCTTCCTGCTTGGGATGCTCTCCTTGAGGCTGGGCCATTCTCTTCATACCTTGTCTCTCAAATCCTGGTCTAATTAAATGTTCCAGAGTCCTAAATAAGCATACCTGTTCATAGTTTCAGTGGAGGCTGGGAGCATGAGGTCTTGTTGAGTTTGCTCCTGCAAAGGGAAACAACATTCAGGTACTTTCAGAGGATGAGGATAACCCAGGTTGGCATGGATTGCATGAGGATTATGAAATCTTTCCTAAAGTATTTTTTTGTGTTATAACAAACTACAGGTAGTGAATGAAGACTACTTTTCTATCTCGGGAGACTAGGGGAAGCATTATTACCTTACTTATATTGTTACTACAGTAGGAGCATTGCTGTAGAGGAAGGGAAACCTGGCTGGCACGAGAGAGAATTCATCAAAATTTAGATTCCTTTTCCAGTCAAAAGCAACAACAACCAGGCCTGACAAGACATTGGCACCCTCTCTTTGTGCTTATGAAGGTGTTACAGCCACATATATCCTTACAGAGACTCATTTCAAATAGGAATGCCTGATTTTATACTCAGAGCTAATAAACCTAAAATAATGATTTTTTTTATGTACCACAAACAAGATCTGTGCCTTTCCTAGCAGTTCTAGCATACTGTTTTGCCTGTAACTGTCTCTGTAGGCAAAGCCTTGTGTTGAAGAACACGAACAATTATGTTTTATTGAGCAATTACTTTTTATTGAAATTTTGTAGGAGGCCCTGTATCAACCATATACATGAGATAGGAAGGCAGGTGTGTAGGTGAAGACCAACATAAAGCATGAAAATGATGTAGATCGCATGGAAACGTCCTTACTTTATATAGAGCACACTGCAATGCTTTTTCTAAATGTGCTAGTTTGGGTGATGCTCAGCTTCTCTGCTGTTAACCTTTATTATGTCTGCTATTATGGTGACCTGCATACTACTAATGAATAATTTCACCCAAGCATAAATGTGCTTTGAAACACAGTCTTATAACATATAGTATTATTTTTATTTTTTTTTCAGTTAAAATATATGCCAAAATGACTCTCATGCTGAAAGCTGTATAAGTATTTTTATACCTAATTCTCTGTTTTGGCTGTAATTACATTCACCTCAAAAGTAAATAACCGTAAGTATTTTGATCCTAAATTTATTTTATCCCTGGTATATTTTTAAAGTTCCTCATTTTGGAGGACACTTCCATTTCAAGTGTCCATTTGTTAAAAATGGAGAATTCATTTGTGCCAAAATGAGATGTGCCTACAGTTCACTCAGAATAAGGATTTTGGTACAGAACAAAACTTGTTAGCATGCAAAAAGAGCTAGAAACTCTGATTTACTCTTAAAAAAACCACTCAAATAAGGTTAAAACATGACATAGTCATGACAATTGGCCCTTTTCTTGCTTGTAGTCCTCCTTGTAGGAGTGAATATCTGCCACATTCAAAGCAGATAAAATAAATAAAGACATAGAGACTATACAAAGCCTAGAAGACTTACAATAGCACACCATCCTCATGCAGTAAATTCAATATGACATATAAAGAGACTACACTTTCACAATTTTACTCATTACAAGTTCATCTCTTACCTGCTGCTTATTCTTTTCTTCTTTGTTTGAAAATACAAATAATTAAAATGTATTACATAAACTATGACAGACAGCATGTTCATCTCTTATAGGAAAAGGGGTAAAATAACCTTTGTCTCATCCAGTAATTACATTGTAAACCAAATACCATTTTGATTTCAATTATCTAACAAAAAAGAAATCGCCTTTTCAAATTGCATGTTGTATCCCTTGAGTATTATATTACAACAGAGGAAAGGGAAACAGCAACATTTTCAAAGCTCAAGTGACTTTTCACTAACAGTTGTGAAGAATAGCAAGTTATTATTCATCAATGAGTCATTATTCACCAGCTGTACAGCACTAACCATGATTGTGCAGGAACCAACAGAAGAGGAAGTTCAGTAATGGTTTTCAGGCTAACCAAAAGGCTCATCAGCCTTTGGTTTCTTGGTGTTTACTTCCCTTTCACTTCACTTCATTTGGAAATGCCGGCTGAGGGACAAGCAGGTGTCTGTAGTGACTGAGGCATACATGAAGGAGCAGCTGATCCGTTGAAAAGGTGAATAAAGTCCAACCTCAACTCTGAGCCATCTATTTTCAGTAGAAGCAGCTCATTTGAGGAAAAGGTGGATAAATATACTGATGACCTGGATTAAATGAAAAAAATGCAATTAAGGCTATGAAAAATGATTCTAATGACCAGAGCTGCTTTGTGTAGCATCTGAAATTTATTACACTGTGTCATTACATTATAACTGCTGTGGTGAATTTAATTTCTGTGTTAGTTACCTGGTTGGTTTTTTTTGTTTTGTTTGGTTTGGTTTTTTGTTTTGGGTTTTTTTGTTTGTTTGTTTTGGGTTTTTTTGGAAGGCAATAAGATTTCTGTCATTCTGTGGATGATGAAGATGTAGTATGCACAGGTACATTTTTTTATGTTAGCAGAAGCTCCATTTTCCCCTTGAACCAAAATAGGAAATTATGAATTAAGGAAAATAATTTTATGAGAAGGGAGCATAAAGTATGCTTTATAAAAACTCTGGTGAAAAAAAACCCTGCTTGATTGCCAGATACACAGCTAAAGACCAGCACCCTGAGAGCACTAATGGACATTAATGGCCCTGAGCAGCCTCACCTGGGACCCCCACTCCACCCAGAAGCATGGGGGCCACCTGTCTGGGCCTGACTTATGTTAGAGGTCCTATGCCTTCATACTTGTGCATCTGCAAAAGTGAATAGCTTTGTCGCTGCTTTATTTATTAATTTGCTAAGTTGTAAGATTATACAGTAAAGGGAGAGGTAGGTTTTAAAGCAGAGGTGGTTCAGGCTGCAGCCTGGTTGTGGGTAGATACAAAATTCATGTAGGCTGAAATGCTTTAATACTTATCTATATACCGTTTGAGGCATTTTAGTTAAAGTGTCTGGTCAAAATACCAACACCTCAGTATCTACAGTCAGACATTACATTCCTAAAGGAAAAGACTTAATTACTCTGAGTAAATGAGGGAAAGTAAGTCTTGTCAAGGCGCAGGTATTCAGCTCCGTTGGTGGTGCTGAGGAAGGAAATAAAGACTCCTTCCCCTGAAAGCTAAGGAATTTCCTCTATTTCTAGGTAGTTAACTCTGGTTTTATATGAAACCCCTGTGGCGGAGAAGGATTGACTTTAATATATAAGTCATTAAGCAGTGTGGATAAAGTCCTGAATCTCATCCTAAAAGAATTTCCAGTGAAGGCTACTATACTCAAAGAGAGCCTTCTGTAGGTTGCCCTGTATCTCTGCAGGGATGGGATTTAGTCTCAGTCTGTATGTTGGGGTTACTCTCTAGTGACTGGGCTGGGTGACTTTTCCAGGAGAGCGGGAAGCAGTTGTGTGTGCTGTGGGGGAGCTCGTTGGATGGTGTCAGGAAATGGGAAAGACACTACAAAGATTTGGAAGCCTAAGGTCTGGGGGGGAGAGAGACAAACAGAGCTGGCCAGCTTGGGATCTGGGAATAGATGAGGGACTCTCAGGGGAGATAAAACCAGGGGGACCTCATGAGTTCTTGTTGTAATTCAAATCATTACTAACAAGGCCCTAGATACAGTGGGTAGAGGGAAGACTTGCATGTAAATCCTTACTATGGTTGTCTACCTTAGTTGCTTAGATTGCTTTGCAAAGCTATTAGTTCTATCATATTCTAGTGAAATCTGGCTTTATTTTTTTTATTCTTTTTAATTTTTTTATTATAGTCTTTTTATTGTTTCTGAGAACTTACCATAGGGAGAAAAGATTTAGTCAGATCTAGTTCAAAGCTCTTGTTGACTTGGTGTCCTGCTGCAGAAGAGCTGGTCAAAAGCTGGATGCATAAAACACATGGATTTTGTGTAGTATTTGCAAAGCATTGGCAAATGCGTATCATATTCTACAATCAGTTTTTAGAAAGCTAGCTGTGGCTAGACTGAGAGAATCTTATTCTTTAAATCCACGCTGTAACTTGCTGTACATTTTGGAACAGTCCTAGTCCCCTTTAGCCCTGGCTAAAAGGGTGACTGGTGTATGTATATGTTTTAACTTGTCTTATTTTGTAGGATATCATATAGAATGGCATTGTGGTTTAGCCCTAGCTGGCACCTAAGCCCCACACAGCTACTGTCTCGCTCCCCCACAGTGGGATGGGGGACAGAATCAGAAGAGTGGAAGTGGGAAAACACGTGGGTTGAGATAAAGACAGTTTAACAGGGAAAGCAAAAACTGTGCACACAAGCAAAGCAAACTAAGGAATTCATTGACCACTTCCCGTGGGCAGGAAGGTGTTCAGCCATCTCCAGGAAAGCAGGGCTCCACATGTAACAGTGACTTGGGAAGACAAACACCATCACTCCAAATGTCATCTGTTCCCCCATTCCTTCTTCTTCCCCCAGCTTTATATGCTGAGCCTGATGTCATATGGTATGGAATATCCTTTGGTCAATTTGGGTCAGCTGTCCCGGCTGTGTCCCCTCCCAACTCCTTGTGCACCCCCAGCCTCCTCGCTGGTGGGGTGGGGTGAGAAGCAGCAAAAGCCCTGGGTCTGTGTAAGCACTGCTCAACAATAACAAAAACATCTCTATATTATTAACACTGTTGTGTGTTCAGCACAAATCTAAAACATAGTCCCATACTCTCTACTATGAAGAAAATTAACTGTATCCCAGCCAAAACTGGCACAAATGGATAAACAAGCAATGTTAATTCAGGGCGGAAACTAACATTTTGCGTCATCATTTTACTTTCGCCACTTAAAGGAAGAAGTAAATTTGTGTCTTTCCTCTGTAAAACTCTTCCACTGTAAATCTCTTAAATACTGGTGTCCTATCTAGCAAACAGCTATAAATTTGAAAAAATAAGCTGCTGTATTATTTTTCAAGGCTTTAAGTGTTACATGTCTTTATCTGCTAAATCCAGTAGAAGATATACTTTAGATTTGGGTAGAATTTGGTATCTTGTTATTAGCAGCAGTAAGGGAAAAGTAATTACACTTGAAAGCTGAGGACACCTAAGGTGGAAATAATCTGTAGACAATAAATATGGAATGTGACAACTGTTTTCCAGTGAAATCAACTTTAAATGTCATCATTAAGTATGTCTTCGATCATTTTGTAGAACCATCTTACTAATGTGACTTATTTGGCATGATGGATTTAATTGAAAAGGCATTCTGAAAGAATAATGTTGTGGGTCTTATGGCTGAAAACCATATAATAAAAACCAATAAATGCATTAACTGTTTAGGGAACTTTGCATCTTTAGTAGAAAGCTTCCTCAGTTAAAAAGGACTGGGAGACCTTTAAAGTGTATTGTAGAAAAAAAAGAGATAACGTGGATTGTAATACAGCAATGCAGTAAATTGGGCCTGAGTTCTGACTTTTGGAAAACCAAAGAAAAAACAATCTTTAGTGTATTCAAATATTTTTAGTGCCTTTAAAAATGTTTTGGAGCTGGGAGGCATTGTTTTAATTTTTAAGAGCATGAGGATTATTTTCTAGATTTGCTGCAAGCTTCCTTTTCATGGATGCTATTGCTGAATCCATGTTACCACAATTTACTCACATAGCATTCCTACGTCAACTTTGCACCAAAGTTTTGCCTCTTGTGAAAATACTTTGGCTCTTTCTGTGATTGCTTGTGCTTTATAGAAGCATATATTGATTGCATGCTGCATTTTGTAATCATCTTTTCTGTATGATAGTCAAGAATTAAGTAAGAATTTGACTATGGCACTTTTGCTTCTTTTTATTTTAGCGCTACCAAAACAAGTGTTGTAGTTCATTCTATATTCTTTCCTTTGGAATATATATTCTGTCCTATATTCTGTCCTTTAGAACCCTGTGCTTGGTTTTATTAGTGTTAACTGTGTGTGTGATGGGTTCTTTCTTAATGTCCACTCAAACTTCTAGGATTTAAGAGACCTTTATATGTAAGTGTTATGACTATCTTCAAACTCTTTAATTTGTATTTAGGTGTTGGAGCTGGCTGACTTGCTTTTTTCCACTAAGCTATTGAGCATCCAGCAGTTCTCACTGAAGAATTCAGGTAATCACATATTTGGAAAGATCAAGCCACATGTTCTGCAACCTGTGAATATTGATGTAAGAGGCTGAATTCTGAAAATCTTCATAGTGCCTGTGAAGGTATGTATACGTGAACATACTTTGAAGACTTTGTTTTGGGGAGAGAAGGAACTTTTCTGAAAACTACTGTAATGTGTTGAGTCTTAACCATTTAAGGGTTGTGTTTAAGAGGGTTCCTTACCCCTCCCCCATCTGTTCATATATGCTTTTAAACTTCAATTATGGCAAATAATGTGTAAAGTTTCTTCAGGAGCAAACGTGTTGCTGTGTGTACAAACAGAAGAAAGAAGAGGCGCAAATTTACTAGTAAATCCCATAAAACTTGTGGAGTATGTAAGAGGAAGAAGTAGACAGCCGTTACTAAGATGTGGTCTTTGAGCTGGACACTGGATGTTTGTAAACTATGTGGGTGTGTGTGGTCTATTTTAATGACGTTACTGAATCCCAAGCTAGTGCTGCTTCTGCCAGGACATCATTCTGGTTGGAGCATTCAATAAGAAATGCAGCTGCTTTACTTATCCTAAGGTCAGCCATGCTTTTTTTTAAACCAAAATGATTTTTGACAAGATGGAACTTAATTTGGCCAATTGTTGTCTATTAAAATTGTAAAGTATGCAAATGCATTTGGTGTATGACAGCTGTATTTGGAGGATGCTTTTTTTTTCACCTCCCTTGAGTTAATTGAGGAAGTCTGGCAGCACAAGGTCTCTCTTAGTGACATGTATATCTAGTGGATGTTCTTACCTGGTAATCTTGTACCTAAGAAGACAATCGCTCATGTTCACCAGAAATGCTCATTAAACAAACTTAAATTGGTTCCATTGTCTGAAACTTGACTGTCCCCGCTGGACTGTGATGAATGCTGCTCATTACTTAAATTAAGCTTTCAGCTTTGGGAAGAGTACTACATTGTAAAATGTTTCACATTATTAGGCAAAGAGAAGGTAGTCATGTAGACAAATGGTAGAGTTTTAATCAATTGACTGGAAAAGTCTAGATGTAGTACATAATGTCAGACTTATAATAGTTTCCAATTAACGCTGGGCATGGAAGTGTTTTCATACCCGCTGGGGAGAAAAAATTGTCACTGGGTGTGTTCCCTGCAAGCTGAAAAACTTCCTGAAATTGCATGATGTACTCCTGTCCCCTTTGGGGGCTGCTTTCTTTCTGAAAGCAAAGCAGCTATGCTTGCCCACGCGGTTGCCCAAGTGGTGTTTCCAGTGCTGAGCCCAATATGAAACAGTCTGTTCTTCATTGCAGATCAGGTATTATTGAGCCAGCCTGTGAGGTCTTAATTGGGCGATTAATATGAGAAATGGAGGCCATAACTTTAAATTTTATGGTATGGAACAATACAGCATACACGTTCCCTGCTATGTTGTGTAAATAAAAGAATAAATAACACAAAACCGTGTTTATAATTTCACACACACTGCTAATACTGAATGATTACTCTGTAACAGCATCTTTCTTTGCACAGTTTTCATTTGTTATGTTTTAATTGTTAGGAGTGCTTAGTGATCTGATTCCAGAACTCGTGTTATGCAGAAAGAAAATACTTCGGAAAACAGGAAGGAAAGCAGTGCTTTTGCTAAGAGATTTGCACTATACCACTTAAGTTATAAGTGAAAGGAGAAAGAGAAAACAATGGAATAAAGTTGTAATTAAAGATGTAGGATTTTGACTTTTAAGGTAAAATTATACATGGCAGAAGGATGAGGAATGGCAGAATAACTTGTGCTGAGGCACTATGAGTAGAAAAAAAAAATCAGGTATCTGTTTTGCTCTAGTGCTTTGCAAATGTGTTTTGGTCCAAAAAGAACCAGGTTAGAATGATTGGTGTTGCGGGGTTGGTACAGTTGCATGTATCTTTACTTCAAAATCAGAATGAAAACAGTTGATTAAAGCAAACATCCCCTGGTGGAAGAGGGAATGTTCTTATTTATCCGTATGTATGTAAGTTTTGGGTGTTGTTTTGGTTTTGTGGTTATTTTTTTAACACTTTTGGGGTTTTGTGTGTGGGTTTTTTGGTGTTTTGTTTTTTTTAATAAGAATTGGGGAAAATTGTGAAGCGAATGCTGCTATTGTAAGTGGTAGCTACATGTTCTTATGGAAAGATAGTAGTACAAAGATGCATAATTTTATGTGGTTTTGTGGATCTTCAATCAGTGGAGTTTTGTGCAAGTGTAGTAATCTGTGTTGTTGGTGTCTAGCCTTATTAGTATTCATTCTGAACAGAAGCTTTGGCTCTTTTGTAACTCCTGTTGCCTGATAATTCATCATAATCTGGCTCTGAATCACTTTGGCATAATGGGCCAGTGTTATCTTTGTTGTACTTCTGCTGATGTCAGTAGAGTAAGCATAGGGCAAGCTGGTCAAGAATACTACCATTTATTTAAAAATAAAGTAAATCTTGCCATGTTATTAAGCAACCAGAAAGCTAGAATAGGTTGTGGTGTTTTTCATTGCAACAAGATAAATGCAGAATTGTTGGAAAGTTTCAGGTGTGTAAGTATGGAGAATGTATCTGAGCAAATAGCAACCCTTTGAAAGGAATGTAATTGTTGCTCAGGCGCAGCAGCTTAATACTAGAGGAGCTGCTTTTTCATTATATTTTAAAATTCAGATTAAAAACTCTTAAAGGATCATTTTGCACAGAACAAAGTGTGTTATGGATCATTGTATGCTGAGACATGAATTTATTAAGTATAGATATGTGTAAAATAAAAAGGGCAATTTTTTACAGGTACCACTTTCTCTTCAAAATTTAATAGTCAGCTGTGTATTTGAGATATAGCTAATTATTGTATGGTCTCAGCACGCAATGGAGATCCACCACAATGTTATTGAACACTGGGTGTGACTCTGGAACCATGTATTAAGTACAGTAAAACTGGATGTAGATTTTATTTTTGTTTGCTCTGTAAACAGGATCCCCAGATTTGAAGGCTAAATAAATCTTCTGCAAGCTAGATATGTCTACTAACCATAGATTAGCAGCTTCCTCAAAAAAAGAGGGTTGCCTGTGGTCGAATTTTGTACATTTGTTTGTCTTATTCTAGAACAAAATCTGGCTGGTTTGTATATACGAATATTATATATCAAGCACCACGAATGAACTATGCAGCTATATGAATTATTGTGCCTCATTTGAGCTGGAGTAACTGTTCATGAATGCATCCTTAACTGCACTTATGGCTGCAGATATGCTGCAAAGCACATTAGATTAAACCTTTCATTACCATGATTGAGTTGTAATGGCTTAACAAGTTTCCTCCCTTCAGCTAACCTTTGCTATCCATTAGTTGGGTGCCTGCTTTGCCTGTCAAATTGAGAGATAATGCAGTTTAGTTTCAGATTTGAGCTAAGTCATGTTATCTCACATTTAGCTCTTATGTTGAAGATGAAGCTAAATTGTGTTATCTCATAATTGAAGTGGGCTAAAAGCATGCAGGCAGATGGCTACTTCAGCTTGGCAGTGTAACCCATTAAGATCGTGATAACTTGCTTGTGTCTGAGCCAGGAGTGCTCTCTCTATAGTTCTGTTGGGGGAAAAAAAAAAAAAAGCAGGATGTGGAATTAGAACTACAAGTAGGAGAGTGGTGTGGCAGCAGTTCGCAAACGTAGTATAATGGGGTTTTCCAGAAATGGCTTCTTTCTGTGTACAGAGCTTCAAGGCGACCTCTTTCCTTAAAGTTGTGGTTTTTGCACTTCATTTTTTTTTTTTATTTAAAGGGAGAAGGTAGGGGTATATGGAGCAGTTACGATAATAGTGGTGCCTTCCTAGGATACCCTGTCAAAGGAGCATATCAAAATGTTGTGCATAGAACAGATGGTTTAAAAGCCTTGAAGAAATGGAGCTGGAGAGCCTAGTAATGAAAGAACTGGAGGAGAGTGATAGTCTTTATTCAGCTGGATCTCAGGGCTGCCAATTTCTGTAACAGCAGTAAGCTTGAAATATATGCACATACTTGCCTGAGCCTCAGGATACATTTTTATCATTAATAACCTTAGTACGTAGCCAAGAGTAGTCTGCCAACATTTGCTAGATTTGAAAGGCCAGCTCAAGGTGTTTCTCCTGTAATAAAGGAACAATAAGAGTATCCTTAACCAGCTGACCTACCTGAAAAGGTTATTAGAAAATTTGTCCTTTTGTCCACTTTCCTCTATTTTTGACTCCTTACTGCAGAATAATAAAATAATATCACAAACCCAAACTTTTCATTTCTGAAAATGTTACATGTTGTCTTGAATGCTAATTCAGGTGCTTCTTACTCTTTTGGCTCCTTGGCCATGCTGCGTCTCCCATGAGATGCTGATTTCCTCTCAAGATGGAGTTACAGATATTCCAGGTGGGAAGCCTAGGATGTCAATGAAAACAGGATCACAGGTATCTTTGTGTCTTTAATGGCATCAGTTTTTTTTGGTACCCTTGTATTTTTGTTTTTGACAGTCAGCTGTTCTGTGGTTGGATTTTATGGTGAAAGAAAAGTAAAGGCAAGTGACATCTTTTAGAAGCCCTAGCTCAACTTTAGCATATTGTTACCGAGTATTAAAGGCATTATCTGATAGCTTGACCAGGGCTTCAGTGTGTCTCTGTCTCCTTTGCCTATAATTGGGATCAGTGCTAACTTGGTAATGTTGAGTATGTTGGTCTCTTTCTAACATTTAGGAAAATGACAAATCAAACCCCCATGACACTACATTTTTATTTTTTCTTTAATTAATATTAACTGAAGCAATTTGGAGTACTGGGATAAAAGTGGTAGAGTGCCAAGTATTTCCTATAAACTTAATCAATTTTGGAAGGTAATGCTTACTGTGGATGAAATTAAAGAACTTTGAGATTACCTTTTTTATTATGAAATATTCTTAGTGCAAATGAGAACAAGTTTCTGCTTTCCATAAAAGCTGCTATGCAGTTATCATGCATGGAAAGTATGTGCCAGGATTGCTTCAAAATGAATAGTATTAAAACATACAGTTTAAAGGGGAGACCTGAGATAATGTGCCTTAGTAAATTTAGATATTCACATCATCTGTATGTATAGCATATTTCTCTGCACAAAATAAGCTTCTCCACAAACGATAGCACATGAACTACGGTAGTATCATGTGTTGTCTTCCTTTTTCCACCTCTCCATTTTGGTTCATAACAACCTAGCTTTTGGGGATGTGATAGAGCACTTGCAAGCACTTATAAACTTAGGAGAAGGTTAATGATGTGTAAAATGGTTTTAATGAACCTTCAAGGAAATTCCATAGTGATGTTTCTTTTGGAAGTAATGAGTGCCTTCATAGAAAGGTAATGTGAAGGATAGTTGAATAGGTGCTGTTTATTGTGATGTATTTGTGACTGTGGCTTATTTTAGTGTTTGAAATCGTCATTGGATAGAGTTCAGGGCTGCTTGTGCATTTATTTCTGTTACATGACTTTCAAAAACCCTTCTGGTGTTGCTGGCAGAACCTTTGTGGATATTTCAGGCATTTTCATGATTTTTTTCTTTCTTGACACTGCAGTGTCTAAAGAAACCAATTTTATACTAAAGAAATACAGCAGTTTCAAAGGATTCTGAAATGATCAATGTCAAACACAAGTGTACAGTAACTGAGACCAATAATCCATTCAGCAACACTGAGAAACTAGTCAAGTGACTTCTGAAAACAAAAGACAAGTACTATGAGAAATACTAATCACTGTACAGATTCAAGGCGCTTCATTTTCAAAAGAAGTAGTAACAATGAATACACTGTTAACTGTAAATATGCCAAGTATCAGTCAACTGATTCCATCCTTGTGGAAGAGGTAAAGGTATCTTTAGATGAGTAATTTCCATTTATTCTTACCTGGGACCTTTCTAACAAGCAGATATATATGTATTCTATGACTTTTTCCACTTCACATATCAAAGAAGTAAAATCTTGTTTTGTGTTTCTTTTTCTCAGACAACATATATAAACAAAAGATTATTGCTTTTCTATTGAAAATGCTTGAAAACGTAGAATGAATTGTAGAGTATTATATTGTAGAATACTCAAGGTAGAGCAAATGACTCATATTGGGATCAGAGACGCAGACTGGACGTGGAGCCAACTTTTTCACTATTGTCACATCCTTTTCTTCCTAAATAACACTTTAGTTTTTATGAAATGTAAGCTGAAAATTCTTATGGAGGCTTTGACACCATGTTTTCTTCATGTGATCTGCTAATCACCAGTTGTTGCAAGAGCCCAACGGTTATGTTAAATGGCTATTGGCCTATTGGCTCTAAAACAGTGTCTTTGCTTTAAGGGTGTGTGTACACATATGCACGTAAAAGACAATTATATCCACTATAATGCTGCACTCTTATTTCTTCCAGATCTAAACAAACATGGTCAGTATATAAATCACTTATGCTACATGGTTCATATATAGGAGAGGCTCAAAAAGATTGTTGTGGTTTAACCCAGCAGGCAGCTAGAACAACCACACAGCCATTTGTTCACTGCCCCCTGCCCAGTGGGATGGGGAAGAGAATCCAAAAAAAGTAAAACTTGTGGGTTGAGATAAAAACAGTTTAATAGGACAGAAAAGGATGAGTATAATAATAATAGTAATGATAGAATATACAAAACAAGTGATGCACAGCACAATTGCTCACCACCCACTGACCAGTGCCCAGCTAGTTCCTGAGCCATGGCCTTCCCCAGCCACCTCCTTCCAGCTTATATACTGAGCGTGGTGTCATATGGTATGGAATATCCCTTTGGCCAGTTTGGGTCAGCTGTCCTGGCTGTGCCCCCTCCCAGCTTCTTGTGATCCTCCTGTAGAAGGCTCACGCCTCCTCACTGGCAGGGGCTGGGAAGCTGAAAAGCCTTTGACTTAATTGTAAACTCTGCTTAGCAACAACTAAACACTAATGTGTTATCAACATTGTTTTCATACTAAATCCAAATCATAGCACTATACGAACTACAAGGAAGAAAACTAACTCTATCCCAGCCAAAACCAGGACAATAACTTAGGCTGAATACCTTTTGTTGAACGACTTTGTTGAAGATTATGTAACTGAGAAATAAACACTCAAATTCAGGTGTGATCTTGGTTATCAGTTTAAATTCTGACTAGATTATCTGAAATTGGAATAATTCAAATGGGAACAGGTATCTAAGGAAGGAGGATAGTTCTGAACAATTTATTGGTGGTTTGAAGCCATGAATAATTCAGGACCTACATATCTTTAAATGACATGCCATGAACTAGATTGCTGCAAATTACAAGAGTATGAGAATGATATAATATCACGTAAATTTGATATTCATCTACAAAGGTTGGTTGTTTGTCAAGCTGTTTGTGGGTTTGCAGCTGACCTTTAAAAACTTGAGGATGAATCAAACTAATAGCCTGAACAATGAAAGTCTTTCAACAAGTGAGTGTAATAAATCTCCCCACTTTGAGAGGGAAGCAAGTATAATATATAAAACTAAAGACAAGCTTTAATAGACACACAGAACATAGGGAATTAATTCTGAATATGGAAAGATTAATTATACCTATGGTCACGTTGAGGGTTGAAGATGAATCCATTTGAGGCTTCAAGATTCCATACCTTACTTTTAACGGTATCTATGAAACAGATCATCCTAAAAGTTATCTTTGTGAGGCAGGGAACTTGGAACTTCAATCCCTTTACCTTTCAAAACTGTGTCTTAGTCATGATAATTACACTGCAATATAGGGAAAGGCTAATTTGTGTGGTTCTAGTTGAACCGTGACAGGGGGAAAAATGAAGAACCGATTAAAAACCCCAATGCCAATTGTGAATTTGTGTCAGGTGTTTTTTAGGACATTGTGAATGAGGATGAAATGCAGGTTGTGAGATCTTTGGGACAAGGATGCTGTTTGTTTTGTTCAGTGCAAAACCAACAAGCCAAGACTGGCTCCTGACTGGGGCTTTTCAATGCAAAGCTTAGGGAACACTAATCTTGAAGCTAGTGTCTGTACTTCTCCTGATGTTGAGGCATTTCTGTGCTTGTGTTAGCTTAAGGTGGTAGGATGCTTGCTGTGGTTTGTAACCTCATTAAACACACTTGAAACTCTTAGCATTTCCATTTGGCAGGACAGAGTGATATAATTTTAAGTATTCATGCAATATTTATGACAATATAGCAAAAAGAATGTTATTCCTCCAAGTAGAAATAAGTATTAAAAAAACCCCAACAACGAACCCAAATATTAAGTAGGTTTATTAAAAAATGAAAGACAATTGGCAATTTAGAAGATAGTCTTCCATTTTTAGTGCAAGTCATAGAATTTCTTTCTTTCTAGCTGCCAACTGTAGAACATGTACTATGTGTGCTGCTTACAAATGGTACTCTTTCCTGAACAAGTTGCTTGCTTTTCTGCTGAAGCTCAGGATTGATTGTGATGACAAGAAAAAGTCAAAAGTAGCTCTGTATATGATTTTGTGTGCATGGAGAAATGAATGTGTTTAAAGTATCAACACGGAAAGTTAAATTTAGGCATAACATCACATTGCTAGCTGATGCTCTATCACACTTAATCCATCTGTATCTAAACCACAGGTTGCATTTAGTGTTGTGCTTAGTTAAAATGATTGTGCTAAATCAAAACTCAATTTTCAGTGAGGTACATCCAGCCAAATACCAAATATAATCATGTTTAAATTGGGACTATAAAACAAAGTTCCTATGAAATGTGAAGCTGGGCAGAAATAATTTGGCTCTGTCCTTCAGAAACTCTGGCTATGAGAGCTGAGCTATTTGAGCATTTTGAACAAACACCAGTAAGTGAAGTTCTCCCTTGGCATTACAGAGTAGTTTTATCCTGTTCAAAATTGAACAGAGTTTGGTAATATTTATGAACTTAGTGTTTTCCAGGCTTACTGGAAGACCAAATATAAAATGAAACCAACTGAGCACGTAGCAAAATGAGAGGATTTGTGGAGTGTAGGTGAAGCTCTGTAGCATGCATGACTGTGCCTGCCTCCCCCATATGTAATGGGTACATATATTTGTATGGTTTATTGTTGCTTAAATGGCTGTCAAATTATAAGAAGTGCTAAATTTAGTGCCTAGCTATAATATTGCAAAGGGGATTTTCCTGTCACCATGGATATTTTCTTATCACATAAGACAGTTTAGTAACTGTAATGCTTTAATTTTAGACTGTCTTTCATGCAATATGTGACTACATTAATCTTTCGGTAAAATGAAAATGAATGCAGTAAAGGGTTTGTTCACTTAAGATGGAAATTCACATAAAAAGATGCATGCTGTGCTTACACCTTGTAGGGTACAACAAGCTTAGGAAGGCAGTGTTATGTAGTAAATTATTACTCAGTGTGTATCACCTCGTACTAGCTATGCCATTAGCTGGTGTTGGCCACGGTATCTGCCTGACACGGGGCCCATACCAGAAGGGTTTTCTACAGTTCTTGAAAAGACAGGGCATAAGTTGGGAAGTGAGAACTGCAGGACTTATGCTGACACAAGAGTGATATTTACTACACTGGCATTTGGCCTTACAGCAATTAAAATGTACTTCAGCTGCTGGAGGATAGGAGTGCTATTGTATGTGCTTTGTGTATGGATGCAACATACCTCATGTGCTCAAGAAACCATTGGTTCTGAACATACTAAGTGTCTCCAGTGGATGGAAGCACAATAAAAATTTGTACCTAACAATAATTCAGAACAAGGTCACTATATTTTCTTCTGTCTCTTGTTAAATTCGGCTTTAACAACCATTTAGGAGACTATGTCTGAATATTTTGATGTCGAGGTTAAATGTTTCGAAAAGATGATACTTTTGCCATAATATCGCAATGTTTTGGGTTGACGTCTGGAATAATAAGAGAGAAATATACTTTAACAGTCACTTATATATCTAACTTCCTCAAAGTCCTAACTGAATAGTGTTATAAGTTTTGGAGAGCTTGTAACAGCAAGGAAATAGTGCCTCTAAAGTATGCTAATAACATTTGCTCTTGACTTTCAGATGAATGACAATGTGCTTGTTTGGGAGAGCATCCTAAAATAGCTTCCCAGGGTAATACTAATGCTAATCAATCACTATGTTGCTGTCTTTCACATATAAGTTGAAAGATGTCGGGGTGGTGTTGAGGCACTAAAGGTGGAATAAGTGATAGGGAAGGCTAGCACTTATTCAAATACCTAGCTAGACCTGATCACGTATTAGTGACAGGCTGTCCAGGCCTTCTTGCTTAAGACATCATTAGCATTTCTGCAGATAGCTGATTTAAATGGCTTCTGGTACTGTGGAACTTGGTGTCTTGCTAATGTGAAGATCCACTGAACCTATGGAAAGGTGAGCTGTGCTAAAACACTATCAGAGAGTTAGACCAGAGGCATTATTTTAAAATAGTTTCACTTTCCTACTTGATATATCATATTTAACTCGTGCCACATAGCTGAATCCTGTTCTCTCAGTACTTTTGATTTTCTTTCTGAGTTTTACTAACAAGGCGAAGGCAGAGGATGAAGGAAGAGGCTTTTATAGGATGAAAATATAACTTTATCATGCTTGTCTATGTAATTGTTAGAAAAACTCACCACATCCGGTAGTGTTAGCAAAAATCGTGAATTCAGAGTCTTAAACCTGAAGTTAGCAGCATTCAGTGATGGGAGAGCACTAGAAGATGCTGATGGAGGTGCTGGAAGCAGCTGTACAGTGCACAGAGCTAGGTAGGAGTGAGACCCACAGCTGTCCCAGTGGCCTGTTCTGGCTTGGAAATGGAGAACAGGTGGGTGGCAGCCAGACTATTGAAGATCAGCTGGACCTCACTGTACCAAAGAAAGATGCCATCCTCCTAATTTTACGTGTATATGGAGATGATTTTGCCATCCTGGGTAGGCTCTATACAATTGGACAGGCTTAAAGAACTTATTTGAAAAAGGTGAGAAGGATTTTAAACCTGTTTCTAAATATGGTAATTGTGTAATAAAACCAGATGACTTGGCAGAGAAATTTTTTGGTCATTTTGATCGGCATCTGGACTTCCGTTCTGCCCCCGCTCCCTGCCCTCTCCCCCCGCCCCTTTCCTACCCTTTGTGTATGTGCATCCTCAAAAGTATAGAAATACTGAGTCCTATTAAACCCAGAATTCATATGTTATCACTCTGTGTCTGGCAGTGTTCCCACTGAAGAGTGGGTTGTAGATGAGTGTGTGTAAGTGCTTATTTTGTGAACAGAATCAATAGTTCTCTTTATTTCCATTATTTTATCTTATGAACATTGGATTCTGACATATTCACTATATTACATCTGGGATAACCTTCCAGAAGATTTAAATGCCTCATTTTCAGGACTTCTTTTGTTTTAAACTGCTGTTGCTTCATCAGTAATCCCATTCCCACCATATTCTTTTGTATAATAGGTAGAGAAATCACTTATTTAAAGACTATATGGTGCATAGTGACATTAGTAATTATCAAGGCAATGTTCCTAGTGACTAAATAGATGAAAGGAAAGAGCAAATCCTTTTGAGTCATTGGGGCTTTTCTTAAATATATTTGTTTTTCTTGTGGTAGTCCACTGAGACTAAGAATCTAGGATTGCAGAAAAACAGTTAAACAAGTATATGCTAAAAGGCAAGAAGTGATACTTTGGCTCAGCCTTGCTTTCCAAGATGAATGAATTAATATTTTGGGAATTCAAGCATCATATATTAGCAAGCATTTTTAGTGAATGACTTGGTCACAGTGCAAAGTTTCTTGATTAATATGCCTGTGTGTGGTTTTCCATGAGTACTATGCAATAGCATAGCAAAAATTAAATTCTAAGATACCAATTCAACCCGTGTAATGCATAAGGTTTTAATGATTAAAAAAAGAAAACACAGGGCCTTTCTGTAAGTAGATCTGTGTTCCTAAAGGGACATTTAATGTCTTTCTAATGTCTTAGAGGTACTGTAACCTCTTAGGAATGAACTTTCAATTCACGTTATAATTTATTTCTGACAAAACAGTGCTTTTTTAAAAGCTTCATTCTGAGATTATAGAGGCTTCACTTCAAGTATATCCTGTAGCAATACAACCCTGTAAGAAGCATTTCAACTTGCAATGAATATCAATTATTCTGGAAAGCAATACACTGAGCTCCAGAAGGATGCCACAGCTGGCTTGTATTAAAGGTGTGTTCAGGGTGCATGGCTATTCTGCTATGTTAGTCTAATGTGACTGTTACCTTCTGAAGTAAATAATGTCTTTATCTTTCTCTATGTGTTCATCAGGGCATTGTGCTCTGTCTAGCTTATAGAATTTGGCTTTACTACTTCCATTCATATTCTTCTTGTCACACAATGTCTAGTACAAGGGTAATTGATAAGGAAGTGTGAACTCAACTGAGTAAGATTTATAGAGTGACCATGCTTTGAAAAATGTGTACGATGTTACTTGTGAATAATAAATTTGCTTAAAGAATCGTTTGTCACTCTGGATGACAGATGTTGTTTCTCGGTTGGTGCTATGGCGAAGGTTACTACAGCTGTGAGATATGAATGAGTGGACTAAACTGTAAACTGTATTGGGATTATAAGAAGGCAAAGGTTTTTGTTGTTTGTTTTACATGTTGACTCTCAATTTTAGAGGTGGGAAAAATACTTGTAGATTATCACATCAGATGTCAGTCAAAGGAAAAACTGTCTCCATAGACAATAGAAATTGTGTGGTACTTGGAATAAGCACACCTTCCTCTAAACAAGTAAGCTCTATGTCTTTTTTTCCCTCAGAAAGGGCTTTCAAAGACATGACAGCCCGTAGAACATGATTGCAATCCTCTTCTCTGAGGATCTGTTACTTGCAAGCAAGCTGGAACTTCAAAAAAGCCTTTTGAAAATAGTTTCTGAGAGCGTGTAGAAAAAAACCCCAAAACTAAGTATGAAAGCACTCACCCTGAGAGTATGGGGCTTCTGTTTGTGCTGCTTCCAGCCGCCCAGCACAAGAGGCCCCATGGCAGAGTGTCCGAGGCATCAGTCAGCTCGGTGGGTGGTGTAGGTACAGTCTTCTGTGCTGGGCCACTTCCACCAAGGTGTTCACCCGTTTGACTTAATTCAATTCCGGTATTTCCTTATTTAGGAAACAAATTTTCATTTTATAGAAGAATATGTTTTGTAATTGGTTTACATTGCTCAATGGGCAGCTACTTTCATTTTAATATAGATGTATCACAGGATTGTGCGTATACCAAATTGCATAAGGCCTTCGTAAGACACTGTGCTTTGAAAATTGTGTAAAATCACATAACTTGCCTTAATTTGTGTATATAATATCACATTTCTTCTAAATATTACACTGATATGCACCAAAGTGTTTTGCAGTAAATAAAGTTGCTGCAAGGTTTGCAATAGATACATAATTTGAAATCCAAAGTATATATTTCATCTTCTACTTCCAAAGTATATAGTTCATCTTCAAGCAGCTGCCTACTTGCTTTTCATTCTTTTTTGTTTCTTTCTTTACTACTAATCCATGGTTTTGTAGCCACTCACTTGTTAAAAGGGATACATACTGACTGGGAATTTAAATATTTTTTGTAATATTTTCTCTCATTCCTAAAAGTTGTGATTTAAATTGTCCTGCTTAATAAGGTACAGTGTTCTATTAGTATGGGACACAACTGATGAGCTTTTTGCTGGTGGATTTTTCTTTTCATGTAAGACTCTGCATGGTATGAATGAAACATCAGTCTTTTATGCTAAATCTCAGCTTCTTGCTTGGCATTCAGAGGTCTTTAAACTATTTTGTAGATGGAGGCTAAAATGTGCATTTGATAACACTCTATTTTCTTGAATTGGCACATTTTGCTGTGCTCAAGATACCTTTATTGTCATTAAGTTATCACTAGAATTGCTGGGGACAAAGTTCCTGAGAAAATGGTCTGGGAGTATTAAAACTCTGAAGTTTAATATAAATCATAAAATTGAGAGAAGCCAAACCATTATTTAAAATAAAGCCAAACCAAGATTCTCTCCCAGACTTCATGGCAGGAAAGTACTATCAGAAAGCATTAATTTGCGTTTCAAAAACAGACAAAACTATAAGTTTGTGTCTTTGTCCTGTTTGTTTCTAATGGATTGTTGGAATATGCAGAATAGATATTGAGTGTAAGAGTACATTGTGGAGAAGTACATAAGGATATAAACACACAAAGAATGCAATCTGAACAAGAAGTAAGGAAGAACACGTACTATTTTTTCTTAAATGCTGTTATTTGACTTTGTAAAATAGCATTTAAGTTTTACAGTTATTTGACTTTTTATTTTTTGTAGCTGCTTTGAAGCCTTTCCTTATGGTATGCCTTTTGCAGACCAGTTTGTTAGCTGCTACTGTTAAAGTTCTGAATACGTTCTGGACTTCTTGGTTTGGATTTTAAAGCTTATAGTGTTTTTTTGTTAAATTATTTTAATTTTTATTTATTTTTGAAATCCATGGATCTTGGCCATGCCATCTATGAACAAGTAGATCTGTGAATAAGAAAAAAAAAAAAAACAACCAAAAAGAAGAATACCATGTCCATAGGTACAGTTGTAAAATAACAACTATGATTGAGTTTTGTCTCAAAAAATACTAGCAAAAAATCCAATTGTTAAAGATACAAAAATTACTGAGGTGATACAGTGTGAGAGTAGGGAAGGGATGTTATCACCGGCAACAGAATGTCTTGACTGGGGGAGGAGGGGTCTGTTTGGAGAGGAACATGTTTTCTTTTCTTTAAAAGCTGCAGTGGCTGTTCAGACCTGGAGGTGTCCGGCTGCTCAGCACCCCGCGGGGGCAAGCCAGAGGCATGGCAGAGATCAGGCATCCTCTGCTTTGGAGGTTATTATTCTCCGCTCACTGGAGCAGCTATTGCCATAAGAGTATTGCAGCAAATTTTATCACAATATTCCTGTCAGCATCCATGTGAATTGTACTAAGGAAAGTGTCAGTCATAGGCTAGAAAATGATTGAAACTCACGGGGAGTTTTGTCAAGCTATGAGGGAGGACTTTTTTCTGTGGATGCTGTGGTATTTTTAACGGTTTAAGGATGGATAGACAGGGAAAGTTGTCATGAGTGTGGTGAGCTTTGTGCAGAGCTGGAGAGCTGGGGACAGCACGGCAGGAGCAAACACGCTGTACTTCAAAAAGGGTCTTCTGCTGTAGGCAGTAGGGGTTTGTGCGGTATTCGGGTATGCTGTTTTGATGAAGAGCAGGAGAAACATTCCTTTTCTGGATACAATTTCTATTTAACTCTAGATTCTACAGAAAGCTGAGTTCATTAAAAAGAAAAAAAATCACTGAGTTTTTTAAGCCAGAGTGAGTCTCACACTGTGCTCAATGACCTTGTGGCTACAAAGAAGCAGTAAACTGTTTTGCCAAGCTTGTACACTCTGGTAAAAGGAGGTCTTAAGATGCCTATTGCTGTCCCTGTTGCAAGCCTGCATTCAGCTATTACCAAAATAGAAAGCAAACTTTTCTGAGCTAAGTGCTTGTCTAATTGCTTTAGTTAGCCCCAAAGATGATATTACAACAGCACTCTTGAAAAGCTATTCCAATGTTTAATTGTTCAGCTAGTGGGTTTTCTTGGCTAACCTAAATATCCTGTGTTCCAGTTTAAACTCAGGTTTTTCTACCTTTGTATTCCAGACTGGAAGAAGATGTCATCTCTGTTCTCTTGCAGAGATGTGTTAAAGACTTTCTTTTTTTCAGGCTGTGATGTATATTCTCTTTCCTTACAGGTTATGTCCCTGAAATGGTTTCAACAGTCTTGCTCCTGTGTTAAGCTCTCTCCAACTACTCCTTTCTTTGAGATGTGACACCTCAAACTGGATGTTACTGTTCTGGTAGCTTTGTTAATGCCTGGTAAAAAGGAAAGATTAACCTCACTATCCTCTAGGCTGTATTTCACTCTGTGTATCCTGTCATGCTGATTGACTTCTTCAGTCATATGACACATTACTTAGGTTTATCTTGGGATACATTATAACTTTTGATCCTAAGGGGCTTTCTCCTAGCCAATTGTACCGAGTTACTGCTACCAAGACTAAAACTTCCGTGTACTTGCAATTTAGTACAGAGGTGTTCTGTTTTTCTTTTTCTTTTTTCAGATACTTCAGCTAAAGATCCTTTTGCATTTTAGTTTTCTTCTGTTCTCCCATATACTTTCAACCCTTAATGTCACTAATGAAAATACTAACTGCTGTTGGATGTAGGTCAGACCCCTTCAGATCCATCTGTGATGGATCATTCTGTTTTAAGCACGCTATGCAGTAGGTACTCGGTGTATTTTTCCTATCTGTTATCCATGTTCCTTATGATAGCCTCATGGAGGACATACTGGCATGACTGAATTCTGAGCAGGTCTCAAAATGTGACCACATCAAGAGTTTGCTAAGGGGGACACAAGACTTCTGTTGTTTCTCTCTGTTCTAAAGATATGTTGCTTATTTTGTGGAAGGAAGCTAGACTAAACAAGAATGACTGTTCCTGATAAAATCACAGTGTCTTGATTTTTTTTTTTAATTATTATTTTATTCTTCTTCAAAGACTTTAAATTGTTTAAATATTTGATCTGTATTTTTTATGAATTGAAGTGTATATGGCTGGTCCTCAATATCTTCATTGCTTCTAAACCTTTCTTTTAAAAGGAGGAAATGTTTATTGGTTTTCATTCTTCTGACTGGTTACTGTCTCCCACCGTGTTCACTAATTTTTATTGTGAATTTCCTGAAACAACCTCAGAATATTCAACAATGGGTTCCATCTCACCCAAACAACTTTAAAAACATTTAAAAAGAACTCTTCAAGACATCCTTCTGGCATTTTAGCCACTGGTCTTATCCCTTTGTCCCTAGCTAGCGCTCTCATTGCGAGTTACCTGTCTCATGAAGGCAGGCGGAGGAATGCTAACCTTTGGCCTTCTCAGGGTTGCTTGTTCTGCAGTAGTTTATGTGCAACTGAAATGCTCAGCAGATTGATGTAAAAGTTACCTGAAATGGCTTTGGCTTTGAAGTAGAAGGCCGATACTCAGGCAGTAGTAGTAGGCTTTTAACAAACTTCAAAATGCACGCTAAGAGACAAAAGTTGTACTTCAGCTGTTGCTTCCTCCTTTTCTCTCGAGCAAGTTAATGAGGCGGTACCTGGTGGAGCTGCGAACACTGAGTGTCTGTCAACCGAAAGAACATTGCCTGCCGCTAACAGTGCTTAAATGCAACCCTGGCTGCTACCAAGGCTTGCTTTCCTGCAGGAGGGGAATGGTTTGTTGCAGAAGGGCAGTGTGGTATGAGAATTCACTCTCAGCTGCTGTCCTGCCACTTAGGGCAGATTTTTGTATCGTGTGCTATTAACGTCTAACATCACTGACAGTGCGTGTCTTCAGATGTAATAGGAGACTAACAGGATAAAAAGCAGCCTTTGATATCAGAGCTATATAGAGACCTTTACTTTTTGATAAGGTAAACTTCTCGGATTAAAAAAGTAAATACTGATTCCCTTCCACAAGCCCTAGAAGAACAAACAAATGGGTCCTCTGCTGATATGCAAGTAATAACTTCTCAATGTTATATATTTACAGCTGACTTCCTTCTTTTTTTTTTACATTGATAATGAAGTTTAAGCTGAATTCTGATTAATTTTTCCCACTGTATTCTCAAGATAATTTTGGTAGTTACAGAAATGCTGAAGTGGTACCTAAAATATTCTTGATGGTGCTACTTAGAAAAGATGCAGTTTGAGGGGCATCTGGATTTGAAATTAAAAAATGAAATCTACTTGTTAGCCAAGCCACAAACATGGAATGCAAACAGGAATCTGCATCTGATCCTGGCCTTCACTACAGACAGTGATCTTAAGTTAAGACCCTAATACTTCTTTTTGTTGTTGTTCTTGAGGAAACCAGCTTCTCACTTGAGAATATTTAGAATTCAGCAGAGACCAAATCTGAATTAGTTAGGCATCTTTGTCATTCATTGTGTTGTGTCATTACGATTTTCTGCCAATGTTTCTTAACTTTCCCAAGTCTAACCTTCTGAACTGGAATTCAGCTGGCATGGGAAGACTTGCAAATGCCATAATCAAGAAATATGACTATAATTAAAGCAGTAATTTCTTACTACAGGCGTATCTTACTTATGCATTTCACTTTCACTGTCAGTATGGAAATGAACAGAGCAATATATATTCATAAAATATTGTGCAGTCATATTCCAAGATTTTTTTGTAGCTCTTTTCTCACAGGCTCTTCTGGAAAGTTTTAGTCTCTTACTCCCAAAAACTGTTGAACTGAGTTGTGTTTTGGTCTTCTAGGTGCCAGCCGGTTCCTGCTGGGGGTTATGAATGTGGCAAGAATTGCATTTCTGTTTGGACCTGTTATTCCCTGATAGAAAGTATTCCACGTACTCAGAGGAAAATGGGGCAACTGTGAATCCATTTGCAAACTGTAATGCTAGAAATCTTCTAGCTCCTTCCATTTCAGCTGAGCTTTTGAATGTGTGGACTGTCTGATGAGGTATGTTTTGCTGTTTTTTGGTGTCTCGGTTTTTACCTCAAGGAATAAAAAGCCAATCTGGCATTCTACAAGCGTTCAATTGGTCTCATCTAAGTTTTAGATTCCTTGAGGAAACTACTTCTCCAGTTCTGCAGTTTTAGCTTCCTAAAAGAAATACAGTTCTCAACACCTGCAGTTGTATTTAAAATATAAAATAATGAGGTGCCTAATGTGTTTCATGTGCTTTTTGTGTCCGTCTCCCCTTCCCCCTTGTGATTTGTAGGCTGCTTTGCATTTATAATTTGAGATGCTTTAAAGCAAAAAATTCTTCACTTGCTGATGACATGTCAGTCCTATAAAACTCTTAGATGCAAAACAATGATCTTAGTCTTTGCTTTGTTTCCAAAGGATAGCTTTAAAACTTGTAATTTGAAACCACCTGCAGTTAGAGCAAATACCAGTTTCACAGGCTGATCTGCTGCTAGATTTTACCTTCATGTACAGGTTTTGATGCACTTCTCTTTCTTTTTCCACAGAAGTGGCACAGGTTTCTGTAGTGACTCCCTGCTTAAATGGCTCCAGTACAATAAAATATCAAATATAAGATTATGGCTTGTTACTTTGTCTCTAATGTCTACTTTTGCTGAGGTGTCAGGCACTCTTGAGCCAGGCTGACCCCAGAGAGAAGTAAATTTTGAAATCTAACTTGAATACAGGAGCTGAGAACTTTTAAGTGGAAAAAAAAATAATAAATCTGTATTAAGCAATGAAGAACTCATCTGTTGTTATTTATTTAGATTTTAAACAGTACCTATAAGTTTTGAATGGGTTTATTTGGACCTGTGTGTTCCAGATTGACAGATTTCCCTCCTGGAAATTTTCTTTTTAAATGAAGAAGTAGGTATTATAAATTCAACCCATAAATGTGTTACAGTCTGACAAAATACAAGATGACAGAAATCTCCTTCTTTTTTGATGTCCCCTGTGGTTATCTGCTTTCCTACTGGTTAAAATTCTGGTATAAACTTTTATGTTTCCCTTCGTGTCGAGATAAGGTGATGCTTTTGCACCTTGAGGTGATCTGCTGTGGCTGGTAGTGGTCCTGATTCAGGCACCACCGACCAGAAGATGCAGAACACTTGTGGAAGAGGCTGTGAGACCAAGTTGGAGGAGGAAGAGGAGGAGCTACTGCAAGGAAAAGGGTCTCTAAAAGAGGAAGTCAACTTTGAGTTTTATGACTTTGCTCACTAACATAACCTTGATTTTTAGACAGATCTGTGTCTAGTTCTCCACGGTTTTTCCCCTAGATGTTCAATAGGGTAGCACTTAAACAATGTAACTTGCAGCCCTTAGCACTATTATTAAAATCAAACACACAAATGTGAGGGGTAATTATCTTCTTTGTGATGAAGTCTTATACATCTTTGTCCTTAAAAGAAGAAATGGTTTGTATGCTGCTTCTAGAAATAGATGAAGGCAAAATTAAAGTCTGTCCAACCTAATCAGGCACAATCTGGTATCAAACAGATTATAGCTGATCTGTCTAACTCTGCAGTCATGCCACCTTGTTCAGAGAGGACTGGATTTGCCTCTGAAAAACAACATTCCAAACCCAGAAACCAACATCACAAACCCCAAACCCCCAAAACCTAAACCACTGCCTCATTTCAAATAAGCTGTAGTTTTCCTACTGCTCAAAAAAAACCCCAGAGGAAACAGCAGTACGTTTTGTGCAGTAAAATCAATCATTTTTGATTATCATAAGAATATTTTGCTGGAAAATGCTTTCTTTTAAATTTAAGATTCATGAAATCCAGAGCAATTTTTCTTCAGAAAAAGACATGCTGCTCTGATGTTGAATTATATTTCAAGCTATATTATATCTTGTGTACACTTGCTTGCAGACACACCTAGGTGTATGATCATCTATAACTAAAACAAGAGCTAATTGTCTTTGCAAAAGCTAACAAAGTTATTTTTTAAATAATCAGATAACTGCAAATTTTCTCATGCTCCTACCGAAAGTAGAGATTTTGTTATTTTTATGCTCTTGCTTGGAGAAAATACCTGCTTCTAGTTTATTTCTGTAGAGGACAATCAATACTTTGTCCTGTCAGATGCTTTGACAAGTCTACCGCACTGCTGATCCCCATTTCTAGCTCTTTCTGTGATTTGACTGGTATAGCAGGGCAAAGGAACAGATGATTTTCTGTGGTTTTCAAATTGATCTGCTCTGGCCCATGTTAGTACTAGTTTAGCCTATGTACAGCTTGCACGTTCTTTTACTACAGAGTTTCTTATTTGGTAGTCATTTGCCTTCATTATTTTGGAGCCTACATTAAGGCTCTAATCTATATCTATAAATGTTCTTAAGTATCATAACATGAAATATTTGGATCAAATAAAAGGTCCATGAGACAGTAAAGAGCAGAGCAAGATCCTCCCACCGTAACCTTTCAGTGTTCAGCAGTCCGCTGTCATTTAAGTTCCTTGTGAGCCAGGCACTGCCTCTGTACCTGCAGGGAACTCCAGGTTCAAATTTAACTCCGGTTCTCTTGTACTGTTTTTCCAGATATGAATGAGTTTCAGATGCTGTGCCTTTCTGGCAACAAAATGATCTGAAGGAAGTTTTGCTTTAAATTGGAAGTTAAATTACTGGAAGGTAGTTTGTTAGAAGGGGGAATCTGATGGGCTGTAATCATTGTCCAAAACATACATGAAAGTAATAATCTGTTTCATCCTTTTTTTCTATTGAAACAGAAAAATAATGAACTTTTTTTCCCCTCTGTGTTTTGTTTTTGGAGGAGGGCGTTGTTGGTGGGCGTTTTTGTTTTGAAATGTGGCTGGTCTTTGGTTGAAGGAATATGCCTGCTGATTAAGCTGCATGGTGAAAGATTTTGTTCACAGTTCAAATGTCAGAGGTGTATGTTCATAAATATGTTGTATGGCGTATACTGACTGCTTCATGCCATTTTCATGAGGTGCTTTTCTGTATTAAGAACAAAGATGTTTGAGATTAAATATTGAAACTAACTGGATGTTAATTACTTAGTAATGATTAAGCAACTCTTCACCAAAGTCAGGAGGATAAGAACTATCTCTTCAAAGATTTAGAAAAATACTTTCTTGATGAGCATTGTAAGTTTAATTGCTTGATAAGAATCAAGTAATTTTTAAAAGCCTACTTAAAGAGTCAGAAGACTACATTTGCACAAAAAAGGGAAAATATGGACTCATTTGATTTGGAATTTCAACTATTAAAGCCTGGTTGAAATAACTGTATTGAAGGAAAAAGGTTAAATCACTGGCCGTAAAACCAGTGTATGACAACCCTGCTGTCAGTGTATTGGTGGCTGAATATCCATGCACTAGGGACACTGTTTCATTGCAAGAAGTACTGAATTAAAGAAATCCAAAGGTTGTATTGAGGCATTGGCAGCTAAATCCCTCTGTGGGGCCTGTTGTCCCTTGTAAAGTAGAATATAGAGAGTTAAGATTGCTTTTGGAGCATAGCACTCTTATTCCTTTGTTTCTCTTATTTACCCCTGTATATTTCCTATTTTATCCCCTATCGTGCACTATTTTGCTCTTGTTATTTTCATTATAGTCTATGCTTCTCATCTTTGCAGGCAACAAATTCCAAAGAAACAATGAGGTCATGCACAAGTCTCTCTTGCACCTAAAGAGAGGTTCCTGCACCAGGCCCATGGAGATTTGATGGTATCAATGAACATGAGGTCATTTTAAGTCTTCTCTTTCTTAGTGCGATAGTCTCTGTGAATATATTTGATGGAGATTGTATGTGAGAATCTGTTGGCTTTGTGGTTTTTATCTGAAATCACAGAAGATAAAAAGTCAGTATCTTAATTTCATAGTTTTATTTAATTTTTTGTGTGTATATAAATATATACATAAATAAAAACTCGCTAAAAATTTAGTAGCTATTTCAGGAGCAAGACATTTCTAAACTTTGGGCTTTTCTTTATTTTTCTGTTAACATAAAATAATTACATGGTGATTTTCCATTCACTCAGGAAAGAATACTTCTGCGTATAGACTGTAATCTCTCCAAGTTATGTTACAGTCATTTTGTATAATCTCACTATGCTGTTACATTTAAGCTGCCAGACTTTTGGTAACATTTTTTTCATAAGGCTGTTATTAATTAAAACTGTTAGAAATTGGTCCTGAATGTCCAAAAATATGAAAATGTGTGGTGGATGCAGGTACCGCAATATCAGTGATGAGGTGCCTTGGGAAGATGCTGTTCTTTCAGTTCCTCTCATGTGCTTTAGATTTGCAGTCTTTGGTGGTGTTCTGTAACTTCCAAGTGAAATTCCAATCTTTCCAATTAAAATGAAATATTGAATTTTTGTCATCCCTTTCCACATATAAATAAGGAAAACTAGTGAGGTTTGCTTCTCTGCATTTAATCACACCTTGGGTGGTGATACCTGGGGGTCCCTCTGATATGGGGGAAATCCAAGAAGTAATGTGGAGTTGTTCTTGAGTGTGTAGCTGATGAAATGAAGTGGAAGGGGACAAGGCAAAAAAATGTGACTGTGGAGCTGTATTTTTTGTTATAATTCTGGTGAGATTGTTATGGTGAACTCTAAGCTTACTGTACCACTAGGGTAATTATAAGACACAAGAAAATAATGTATTAAGAGTAAATAATTGGTGTAGGGTAGGCTATCTTATTGGGAAGGCTATCAGAGGTACTGGGAATTATCCAAGTACCTCAGGAAACCTCAGGTGCTGGGCATCACTGTGGACTTAGAGCTTCTTGTACCAGAAGGTTCATCTGGAAGGGGTAAGGAAAGGTTGAGCTTGCAACTACTGCTAATGGAATAAAAAATTAAAAAAATAAAAAGACGGGGGCTAGTTAGCTGAATATGCTGATCTCAGCTTTCCTGAATAATGAAAAAAATCTAAGAATAAAAAAAAAAAAAATGTTTCTGTCTGAACTGTTTAAGAGATACTGAAGACTAATGAGGCCAGGTCTGAAATAAAATGTCAACATGAAACATTATTTTTGAGATTTTTTTTTTTCCTCTCATGTTTTCCTAGAACTGCAATTCTGGTAAGGGCAGTATTGCTCCTGTCTTCCCTCTCTCTTGTGCCTTCACAGCTTCTCTGTTTGCAAGCTTGACACTCCCAGCTGGTCTGTGGACAACTGTACTTTATAGTCCAAGCCGCATCAGTGGAAACCAGTAATTGGACCACCATATTTATTCGCAAATATTATATCGAGTGTTCAGTCTGCATCTCATTAACCTGAAATGGTTGGTTGGGGTAGCGTGGGGGTTGTCAGGTGTCAGCGCTGTTGCATGGGCGCGATGGATAAAAGATGCAGGAGGAGGGGGGCGAGATGAGGGAGATGCCACGTGTGAACACAGAATTCTGGTGCTGGGTCTGTGACTGGGAGAACAAAATTACTAATTGACCTGCACATGTTTAAAAATGTCTGAGCTGTTTTGGCAGTCGTGCCCCGTCCCTGCCTTGTATGTGTAATTCTGGGTGATGTGGAATTGTGCTGCAGGTTCATACAGAAGGATGCCTTTCTTCCCCAGTATCTTTTCAAAGATGTGTGGCAAAACACTTGTAAACCCATTGGAGCAAATGATAAGTGATGGCAGCTGAAACTAAGGTTCTCCTGATCAAATGCCCGGAAGGAATGCAGATACTGCTGTTGAACTGCAGCTTTTATAGGAGTTGCAGGAATGCTTTTATTTCTAAAAGAAAGGAGTGTGAACCCCAACCCATTTTTCTACTTTCCTATTCACTGGTCCACCTGTTTATTAGCAAGACATGGGTTCGGGGTTGTATCAAGATTAGGTTGGAAGGGGAGGGGATTGATTGGTTGGTGTTTTCTTTGGTTTTGTTTTGGATTTTTTTGTTGGTGTTTTGCGGTTGGGTTTTTTGGTTGTTTCGGTGGTTTTTTTGTTTTGTAAGTTTTCGGTACAGCAGAGGTGAGGACCAATCTAAACTCTACTTAGCCAGAGAATGATAAAAAAGGGAGAATTTTAAATGAACTTAAGCAGATTTTGGATGCATGAATCCAAAACTGATCCAGAAAGACTTTGCTTGGCAGCTTGCTAGTCTCTTGCGAGGTGAAGCTACATGGTTTCAATTTTTCATTTTTGGTCCCTGAGTTCTAATTCTGAGCTGATTCACGGTATTTGGGATAAGGACTGCATGTACATGTACATATGTAAATTACAAACTGATTCCCGGCATCTCAGAAATCAACCTTTTCCGCAGCAGGAAGAGATGAATAATTCAGCAGCGGAAAACTATGCACCAAGTTCTCTAACATCATCATACAGGCAGACTACCACAGTTCCCCAAGATCTAGCACCACAAGTTGCAAAGATCTGTCCACAGAAATGTAGGCAAAACAAGAGCTAATAGTTTGAGTGTCTTCTTACTGGGCTGATTTTTCAGGGTTTAGTTATTAACCAGTGTGATTTATTATCTTTAATTTTACCCTTCCCCTGGTGTCAACAGACACTTTTTATGTTGGAGATAGATGAAACTGGGAGAACTGGAGTCTGTTATATTGGAGAGAATTTTAGAAAGAAAAAAAAAAAAAGTCCCTCGAGATAACTGATTACCTTGAAGAACAACAGAAGCATAAAGACCGCTTTTAGATGTTTGGTGTATCTACTAGAATGCAGACAGCTCGTTCTCAGATTTCTTAATTACCCAAATTCTGTTCTATTTTTTAACCAATATGGAGATAACCATTACTGAGGGAGGAAGGTTACATCTGTTGCAGAGAGGTGTTGGGAAATATTTTTACATAAGGACATGTTTTGGCAGCTACTTTTATGATGAACTGGCATTTTTTCTGGCAGAGGGATGGGTGTTAAACTGATCAAAACATTTCATTAATACTTTCTAAAAATATAGCACCTTAATAAAATAAGAGCCATCACCATTTTTGAGTCTGCCATAGACTAATATTTTTTGTATATCGGATGTAATCCATCCTATTTTATCCTACCTTTCTTCTACAGAAAAAAATATGAGGGTGCCAGGATGATATAACCCCTAATGTTTGAAATCAATTGTTGAAGAGTGTGGAGATTTTTTATTTTTTTAAAAATCTCTTTGCAAATATGAGCAACTATATGAGCAATTATGTCTTTATCCACCTGACTGGGTTTGCGGTGAAATGGGAAGGGAATCCAATACAACTCATACGGCACATGTGCTTTTAGGGGAAGAAAAAATTGGAGCCTTCTATATCTCAGTGGTACCAATCTGCCAGTTAAGTTTCAGTGATCCTTTTTTTGCATTTCGTATGTTGCCTCCATCTCTTGTTTTGTATATGCTGTGCAGCTCTGACTATAAGGTAGTTGTCACCTGTTGGATGGTTTCTGAGGCTTAGCTTCAGATTTATCTGCCATTACGTTCTCTGCATGGCTCACTACACTTCTGTCAGCCTTGTCTGCGCTGAAGGTGTGTGACTGATGCAGCTGAGCAGGCAGGTAGGCGACAGGATGAGGAGTGGTAGCAGGGCAGCGGTGCAGTGACGGTCCCTCCTGTTGTGGAGCTGAGCAGAGCTGCGCTCGCTCCAGCAGAGACAGCGTGTGCACAGACCTGCGCGGTGAGAGCGTGGTCGGTGGCTTGTTTCTAGAGTTGTTTAACATCTGGAGCCAGGGTTAGCCCTGAAATAATGATCCGGTTAGCTGTGGAGGAAGCACTGCTTGATTTTATTTTCTTTCTGCTCTTTCCTCCTTCCTCTCATTTGTCCTGCCTTCCCCTCAAGCCCCTTTTGATACGGATCCCTAAGTGCCTGTTAGAGCCTTGTCGCCATTCCCGTTCTTCCCCTGCCTTTGAGGCGTGCCACCAAGCTGCTGCTTCCACCCTGCAGCACTGATTGTTTGGGGCAGGCTCGCTCTCTGCTTGCCTTTTTTGTCTCTGGGGTGTAGGATGGAGAGGAGGACAGAGGGACCAGAAGCCTAAAGCCCTGTGTTCAATATCACTGCAGGTCTGTTTTAGATACAGTTGTCATGGGATGCTGCAGCTCTCAAAGATATCTAGTATGAAACACAAAATTCTTGAACGATACAGCTGTGAATATCTGCTAACCCCTTATAAGATTGAAATCTGAGATGTGTAAGTTGCCCAAACTGAAGAAATATTTTCAACAAAATGAGGAAACATGGAGCTTTCTACCATGAAGTCAAACCCTTGTGATGTTAAATCCCTGTCGACAATACTTGGACTATTTTTTCTTTGTAATTCAGTTTAAAAATCTTATCTTTGGAAATTTAACTGAAATGTCAGAATGGCTACATTCAGCTAAGCCATAGGTGCTTTAAAATAAACCTTGAAAAGGAAACCATGAGTAAGCCTGACTTGAGTAGCAAGACATTACTGACTAAGTTTTCTGCAAGTCCTGCACTCTATGCTGTAGTTGCAATCAAAGTGTATGTAGAGTTATGTGCTTTGAAACAGGATGCAAGTGGTGCTAGTTCATATAGCCTCCTGTAAGCTTTAACAAAAATAATGCTTTATTTTTATAACTGTTGATCAGGATGTATTTATAGACATCTGTATGCAGCATATAATAATAAAGGTTTTTATATTTATCTGTCTCTGAAAACTGTTAGCATTAGCCATTTTTTGTCGTAAGTGTCATAGTGCATTGGAAGAAGTTGTAACAAGTGGCTTTATTTTACAAATAGTGGTATAAATATAACTTACTTTATCATATTAGCTTGTAATCATTATGAAATGCAAAAATGATGCAGCTGTCCATGTATCGTCAGAGAATCTAGCTCATTTATATGTTTAATCAGACTTAAGACATCAGTAACTTTTTCTGCAAACATAATGCAATTTTTTACTGCTTATTCAGTCCGAACAGTTCTGGCATACTAAAAAAGACATCCCCTTTCCCCTTATAGTGATTCATTTATTCAAAATAAAAGGAAGCCATTACAAAATAGTTTTCGAACATGCCTTTTCCAAAATCCTTGCAAGATATATGGACTGCATTCATCCACTTACAGAGGGGTTTTACTAGCCTCCTCAATCTTGCTTTAAACTTGGAGTGTGCTATATTTTGTGCTATCTTCATATGATATATTGTGATCAGTAAAAACTAATAAAATTTACGGGCCCCATGAGAGCTACATGTGCTTGATACACATCTGATAGTTGACTGTTTCAAATATGACCCAGGAAGGCTCACAAATTTTTGAGACAATGAGTTCCTCTGTGGCACTTCTGCTCTCAAATTTTCTATTTGTCTTTGGAGCACCTTTTAACCACAAAATGCATGCTTCCTTTTTTGTGATTTTTTTTTTTTAAAATACCTGACTTGGGCCTGTATGATAAAGTACTTGGTTAGCCGCTCACAATTAATTTTGTAAGCATAAAAATATGTATGACAGGTGCAGGTTTTGCCCATGCAAACTGGAACCAAGTGTTGCACTTCCTTCGACTACAAACCTTTAATTTCATGGCTTTAATTGATGTATCTTAATGGTGAATCTATCCCTTTATAAAACGCAGTATTAACATATTGCTGGATGGTAGAAAAAAGACTAATGGAACCTAAATGTTGCTGATGATAACTTTTTCAATGTGGGGAAATACGATAAGGTAATCAGTTTACCTTCATATACTCCCTCTTTTCTCATGTTCAGGAAGTAAAGAAAGAGGAGAACTTAATCATATCATCTAATGCATGAGGAAAACCAGGAATAAAACTAAGGTGCTTGAGCAGAATGTTTAAAGAATGTCCAGCTCAGTGGAATGAAGGTAATGCCACTAACAATGATCTCTCTTTTGACAGTATTACTTCTTATTCCTCAACACCTTTGAGGCTTTGCAAAAATCCTCTAGTTTTTTTTCTTCCTTCTTCTTCCGTCTTCCCCTTTCACCCACTCTATACTCCACTGGTTATTCCCCTAGAAATGAGTTGTGGTGGGTTGCCCCTGGCCAACAGCTGAGCGCCCACCCAGCTGCTCCCTCGTTTCCCACCCCCAGCAGTGCAGGAGAAAGGATAGGAAGAGGCGAAGCAAGAAAAAACATGGTCAAGATAAAGACAGTTTCATAAGTGAAGAATAGAGAGGAAAGAAGAAATTATGCAAATGCAATCAATCATTTATTGCCTCCCATAAGCAGACTGATGCCCAGCCAGTTTACGAGTAATGGCTACCTTGGAAGACAAAAGCCCTGAGGTTTTTATATTGCTGAGCAATGTTACACAGTATGAAATACCCCTTTGGGCAATTCAGTTCATATATCCACAGGCTGGCAGTTGGGAAGGGTGGAAGAGTGAGAAAAAGAGAAAGCCTGGATGCTGTGCAAACACTGCTCAGCACTAGCCAGAACATTGGTGTGTCATCAACACTGTTTGAGTCACAAATCTGAAACATGGGGCTCTATAGGCAGCTACGAAGTAAGTTAATTCCATCCCAGCCAGACCCAGTACAAGAGTGCAATTAAAGAACAGATTCTTTTTTGTTTTAAATACATCTTTGTTTATCTTGTTCCTGTCTGTTTTTCTCTGCTTTGATAAGCTACCTGAGGTAGACAGTTTCGCATGTTCTGATTATTTTTCCTGTGGGTACATGATCATCTTTTGTCCCGTGTCCAAACACTGTGTAACTTGGCAGCATCTGATGGCTCTTTGACAGAGTCAAGAGGTTCGTGGTAACAATCTAATTTTCCCACAGGGCATCTGCCAGTGCTAAGATAACCTTATGTTTTAAAGAGAAGGAATTCTAAAGTTAGGAAACTGTTCAGTGAATGTGCAGAACTCTTGATAGTCAATAATTATAAGGAAATAAGGGAGAAATAGCAGGAAAATTTTATTTGAATCCTGTGCAATGAGTGTAATTCTACCTGGATTTGTTTTATCTCCCTCTGTGTTTGGTTGGTTTTTTGTTTGTTTGTTTGTTTGTTTTTTGTTTGGTTGGGGTTTTGTCCCCCAATCCTGTGATGAAAGTGAAGTTGCATTAGAAACTGCTGTGTTTTGCAGCACTAGACTTGGAATAATACCTGTTAATTAAACTTCACCTGAGCCAATACAACTTTCTGCATACATGTAAAAGCTTGATACTCTATTATGCAGAGAAGAAAACATCCAGCCTTGCAAGAGTTTTTCTCGTATCTCTTGATATTGCAGGACATGCAAAGACCTGTGTGTTCAGTTTCTGTCTTTTCACTTTGAGGATGCTGCAAACTCTGTAAATAACAAAGAGGAGTAACCTGCAGGTTGAACAATAGTTCAGTCTTTTCAGAACAGAATTAAAGTACCTGGTGCTGAGGAAAGTCTGAGTGCATTGTAAGACAAGACAGTATTTGGTATTTCCACCAATCACTTAAGTTATAGGAGCAATATAGTACCAATAATATTTTCTTTCTCCTGCCTTTGACTTTCAGAATACTTTCATAGAGGTTTTTTTAGTTTTAGTTTATAGTGTGATCAAACTGCTGTTCTTACTTTGCCACTTTTTCAAGTGGTTTGATTTGACAGTTGTGTTTATCAGCTCCAAAGGCAGGCATATTTTTAGCAGTGGAGCTGCATATTTTAATAATAATAGTATACTAGTTCCTCTTCATTTTTTTTTTTTAATTTCATGAGATACTTTTGTAATCAGTTATTCCACATCTGTAAGTTTTGTTTTCTAGTACAGAATGTGAGGAAGTTTACAGGTTGTTATTATTCTTTTTTAATAGTAGGCAAATGAATCTCTGAGGAAAGGTGGTCACATTTGGTCACAGCTAGCTGCATAAAATCTTAGTTATGTGTAAGTGGATGGCTGTGATAGGAATTTGTAGACCTATTTATAGAGAAGTAAATTCTCATCCAAATATTTATGGACTCCTGGGTCTCTAAATGCAGAGTTTGAAATAATGGCTGTGAAAAATCTCAGCTCCTGCATGCATGTCCCAAAAGTGTTCAGTGCTAAAGACTTCTGTATTGTTTATAGAGGGCAGTTTGAGTGTCGATAAAGTTTATTCATTTGCATCCATAAGCATTAGATTAGACTGCATAATTATTTTCTTTTATAAAGCTTGTAAAGCCTTTAGACTTACAGAGAAGCCCTTGGCCTCATTAAGGTGGTATGTTGTGATGATGGTCACAGCTTTGCAGCAGGAGGAGGAAGTATTGCCAGCATCCAGACAGGAGTTTCACCCCTGAGGGATGTGTGATGACAGGCAAAGTGATGCGAGGGATGCAGTGGGGGCTGGAATATGCATACTGTGGTTCAGGAGACCAAAGCTCTGTCTAAACCCAATAGCAGATTTCTGACAAAAAAAAAAGATCCTTCAGGTAAGGATGTAGGAGCAGGACAGGTAGAGAGTAATCCTTCTAATAAATACATCTAACTTCTGCCAACCTTCAACCTTGGGTGGTAGCCCGTCCATGAGTGTATGTATGGGTGCAGTGAATGGTATTGGAGAGAAATAGGCACAAATTATTTTCACATTGTAGTTTGCACTGGGGTAGCAGAACTGTGTGGGGACTAAAAGCATGAAAAGTAAAGTACTTGGGGTGCAGCCTGTCCCCCTTCGAAAACTGCTGTTTTAGAGGTTTTGAGTGCATTTCAGAAGACATTTCTACTGCATGGCTGCAGCTATGTACCATTCCTGTTATAGTTGCTGAAAAAAGGCTTTACTGTTTATTAATAGAATATATTAATTTAAAAAGAAGATAAGACAGGTATTTACTTTGGAATTTGACATAAGGAGAAAACGAAAGGAAGTAAATTAATTCTATCTTTCCTTGCGACTGAAGCTTCTGTATGTTGATGTGATCTGCAAGGAAACTACAGTGGTATTTGCATTGGCTAGATTCTTGTTCCTCTTACCTTGGCTACCTACATAAGAGACTCCATGCAAGAAAGTGTTTTCTTCCCATTCTGGGGCTGGGAAACTTTAGGAAAGCTCTAGCTCTAATGTCACCAATTTGTATGCTGTTTACTGTTGTGTGTAGGATAGATAGATTTAAACTCCCGCTTTCTTTTCCCCCTATGGTGAATTTTGTGTATTCCTGTTGCAGGAAAAGAGGAGGTGTTTAAGCATTTTCTAGATTCACTGCTCTATGTTTTCATTTTGCCCTTAGTTTCCAGGAAGAAACATTAAATGCAAATCATTTTTCTTTATTTGCAATAGGTCAAACTAATTTAGCTAAAGTTCACACCCATCTGCATAGAAGATTATTGTAAACACAATAAAATTCAAAGGTCATTTCTGTGACTGAAAGAAGATCAAAGGTGCTTTCTGTGCTATTTTAATCCACTTCAGAGAGTTGTAATGAGTTTAGCAAAGGGTGAAAGTCCAAGGCTTTCCCTTGCTGTTGTCCTTTATATAACTCTATTAACTATTCACTAGTCTATCGTTACAACGTGTTCAATGGTGAATGAAGGAGAATATGGCAAGGGGAACTTATTTGGAGTACAAGACCTCCTGATGTATGCTGATTTTGTTGATACGTTTCATCAGTTGAACAGTAGCAGCTTAGAATGCAGAAGTCAATCTTATCTCTGATTATGAAGCCTGAATACTTACAGCCCATTAGAAAAGTAAATGCTGATCCCTAGAGTTGGGTTGCAAAACCATTGTGCTTTACACAGTTTCAAAAATCATCTTGAATAACAGATCTGTACATGAGATCTTTAGGTCTTTCCTGGTGCTTAAGGAGGGATATGCCTTGCTTGGTTTCTGTAAAATGTTAAAGTTGCCAGGTTTTTCATTTACCTAACAGTCAGAATATTTGCTATGGAGCTGGTCTAGCCCAACTGGGCCCTTTTGAAGCAATTTAAGTGGAGGTTATTAGGCCCTGATACAACTTTTACGCTAAAGAAGTGACCTGAGTTGTGAATGCATTTGGCTCACTACCTGCAGGTAATGCTTTCTTCAGAAATCATGGTTTGCAGTACAGATAATCAGAAAAACCTTCCCAGGATTCACTGGTTGGCAGTTTGATAGTACCATAAATGAAGATGACTTGTTGATGTAATATGTAATGTAATTTTTTTTTTTTAACCTGTCCTGAACTGATCAATTGCTCTCTAGTTATCTGGGATGTTGTTTAACTCTTGTTTCTATAATGTGAACTTGCAGTAACTTATTATATTGCATAATAAAATCAGTTAACTTTAATTAAAATATATTTGCTTAAGAGCAAGGAGTTACAGAGAAGTACTTAGGTTTATTTTCTCCCTTTTTCATTTAGTTTTGAGCTGGCACAATGACCTTTGGTTTTGTTTTCATTATGGCCATGTGTGCAGAGCTGCTGAGCTCTGGTAGCCTGATCAGAACCATGGCATGAGAGAAGGGTGCGGTATTTCAGTTATGAGACTGGCAAGATTTGCAACATTTCTCAGATCTTCTGATGTTCTGCTTAAAAAAGTTTTGTATTATTTGGTTTGACTCTGCTACAGATACCATAAACAGTGGACAAGGTAATACTCACCCAAAAAGCCACCCAAAAAATACCCCCCAAAAACCCACCAAAAGACCCAACCAAAACCAGTGATAATAAAAACAAAAGACCAAACCTTGTATGGAGTGAAAGGAAAAATACACTTTCATTGAAGCCCTGAAATTTCTTCCAAGCTGATCTAACTCACTGATGAACGACTTTGAATACGCAGTCATATGTAGATTAATAGGGAAGTTTCATTCCTGATGCAGAAAGATTGCTTCAGCATGCGACTCTTCCCACTAGCAAAATGCCAGTCTGAAATTACCCTGTTCAGCTGATTAAGTCCATTGCAAAGAAACTAGCAATGTTTTCATGGAAAAACACAGACTCCATCAATAAACTTTCTAAGCTTTATGGTACTACCCAAAAGGGAATTACCCCCTGAGCGGATGAGACAATTAATCTCCGTTTCTATCCCTTCACTTGGAGACTCCTGGCTGCAGTGAGCAAAGCCCTTTAAAAGCAATAAAAAGGGTTGCTCCCTGACTGCTTCTACAGAAATTTATAGGATAATGTCTGCACAAAGACATTTTCCAGTGGAATGTCTCTTTTCACCGGTAGCCTTTGGAAATTGCAAGAACCACAAAGCATGCTCCTACATATGCCCTGTGCCGCTCTGTGAATGGAGCGCGTTAGTATTCTGCAAGAATGGGATGTGAGACACTACATTATATTCTGATTATTATCCAAGCCAGATCCTGAAAGTATGAAATGAGGATGCTAGTAAATGTGACAGCTTAACAACAACAGTATTTGATTTCACATTAATTTATGTCTTGTGGAGAACAGATATATGGTTTTTTAGACACATCTGTATTCCTCAAAGAAACCAATTCAAGTTGAAAGAAAGTTTGAATGCCAGGAAGAAGATCATTAGGTGTGATAAATGCATCTCTGAATGATCTTAGTGTGCCTGCTGAAGGAAAGAATTTCAGGGAAGACTGGCAGAAATTAAAAGTTTTCAGGTCTCAAAAGTTTCTTGCTGGTGATACTAGCGACAACCTACATGTCTCAGAGCTGTCACTGAGAAAGCTGGCAATTATTTCCTCTGATACTATAACCCTTTCTCTTGGGAAGTAAAATGAACAAGTGGATTAGAAGTAAATACTTAATGTAATTAGCATTAGCTTTGCAGGACAGAATCCTGTGTAGGGTAGTTAGATCAGACTTTACTGGAGTAATTTGCATGTAGTATGTACTTGTCCTGTAACTCTGTTTAAATTAGCAGGTCAAAGTTGCTTATACTTCCTCTGAATTTTACCTGTGAAAAGGAAAGGACCCTTAAAAGCAAGAGAAGTGAAGATACTCAGATTGTATTTTATATTTATTTATGTATTCTACCCTGATAGACATTTAACTCCAGTTACTTTTGCGGAGCCAGCTGTACTATAAGAGTATTCTGCACTGTACTGCAGTAGCTGGGAGAGAATCTTCCATGTTAGTCTTCCAGATGTTTTCTGGATCACACATGGAGAAGGAAGTTCTCAATTAACAGGTAGTGTTTCCTATCCCATGGGTGCAATTTAATTTATCTGAGTTACATCAATGATGCCAAATGCAAAAATAAATAAATGGAATGACTTCGGGCAATATGCAAAATGCGAAAATTGAATTGTTTTGCAATATTTGCACTTGCAACTTATGAACAACTTCCAGTTTTCAGTAGTGTAAGTGTATACAGGAATATATGAGTTTTACAGTGTGTAGTAGAGTGTGTACTGTGAGCGTCAGAAATCATCTGGCCCACACACTTTATATCTTGACAGGCACATTTCCTTCAGGTGATAGGAAATGACATTTTATTCCCAATGAATTGGTTTGGATTGTTTTGTATTAAAAATGATCGACCTTCCAGTTTAAAACAGCAGTGATTTTCTGAATTACATAGCAGACATAAATATATAGGAAGGCTTGTGTTAAAAGAATTCAAGATAGCAGAAACTAGCCTTCAAATGTTAGGAAGAACTCTCAACTTTCTGGAATTGTTTCCTTCACACACACGAGAGGTGCATCATGGTAGGCGGTTCTCATTCTGAACAACATTAGACTCATAACACTTTCTGTCTGGAGCCGAAGTATTTCACTAAGAAAAGCCTGTGGCTGTCTCCTGATGTGAACAACCTGCAGAAGGGAATGAGCACAACAGATTTGGCTAACAGTTACAGAACGCGATGAGTGCTCGCATGGGGGAGCGGAGGATTATTTAGTTTTTAACCCTGCAAGGCCTGCATTTTAACAATTATAATTAATGCAGTGAATGAGTCTTGAATCTTGGCTCCTGTCCCATGACTGTTTTAAGATTCTAAGTTCTGCAGCCTTGGGACTGACTCCTCTTAAATGGGAATTATCACTGCTTTGTTCAAAAAGCAAGCTATATATCACTTCTTTCACCTAACAAGAGTTGTAAAGCTTGTAAAGTTGCAATATCAGCCGGTGAAAGTTGAAAGGAGAAAATATCTAATCTTCAACTCTCAGCATCGTGTCATTCCCTTGTGCTGGAAGCTGAAATACAGCTTTTCTGCTCCATATCACCGATCTTATATTAGACTGGGGAACATTGTTTTGAGGTTTTTGATGCACTTGTTAAGCTATTATGCATAGTTAACTTTTTCCCCCCTTCTCCTAAAGTTATAGGCAATTTGACAGACTCCTTTGGTAATTATTTTGGCATGTTGGGAGGGAGGATAGGGACAATCAGTGTAACTTTTTTTTTTTTCAGTTAATGCATATAGGTGTAAAATGTGTAAAGTGAGCAACTTGTGGCAAAGACAGAAGGAGCTTGTTACTTCTGCCCAGCAAGTACAAAACGAAGTGCGTTCACGTGTGGGCACAGCATGGTGTGCAGCATGTCCTGAAAGCGCCTGTCCCCACGCGGGCTGCCTCGTGCGCTTATGACACACCAGATCTGCTACAGACCTGACCTGGCATGTGTCACAGTTGCTACTGAGATACGTGGCGGATGAAATGGAGCTGCCGCACCTGGAAACTCTGGTAAGCAAAGTCTTCAGACTTTGACGGCGTACGCAGAGCTTGCAAATGAAAGAGAACGCCTAGGGAAAGCCTTGATGTGCAGGAGCTGCTTTTGGAATAATCCTGAAGCAAGTGGGATGTGCCCCAGAAGAGAAACTATGTGAGAGAAAGCAATTAAAACTGGAACTAATCAAATATAATGCCAGTTGGTGCAACAAGTAATAATTTGATATTTACAATCTGTTCTGATGCTGTAAAACGCACTGGGAGGATGATATGGAGCTCAAGATACTTTCTGTAGCAGAGTCCAAGTAAAATGATGGTACCGATTGTAATTTGTAGGGCTGAGACTGCTTTCCTGGGGGTATCTGACCCTCTGCTATTGTCTTCTCTTCCATGCTTCAGCTGTACAAAGTCTCACATGAAGTACCACAGAGAGTAATTTGCTCTAATTCAACTTTTTCCTAGGTGGCAAGACCACTGTCATTTGTAAGCACAGTAGAGAGAAGATGATGAAATTTAAACAGACAGCCTAAAATTGACAATTTTACTTGCATCTGTCTTCCATTGTGTTTTCCATGCCAGGCATAGCTCTTTACCTACTGAATAAAGTCAGAGTAAAATATATTTAACAAGATACAGTTTTTGAATATGATTCTTAGGCTGAAACTAATTTAATAGAGTATCCTTGCTAATTTTATGGAAGCTCCTTTTGTCATTAGTATTGTTCTTTGGAGGGATAGCCAATGGTAGTAATGGATTAAAACCAAATTTCTCAATATAAATAACAATAAATTGAAGTAGCTGATCTGGTAAATTCACTTGGAAAGTTAGGTTTTCCAAGTTCATTTGACATGCCAACTTCTAAAATAACCTCTTGCTTTTTAAATGTTAATAGCTTTTATATAACTGAGTCTGAGATAAACAGATTTCTTCCCTTTTTAAAAAGAAAAGCTTTGGCCTTTAAATTCTAATGTAGGCTGTTGATTGGTTTTCTTCCTCTGGGACTGTCATTTTAATAAACCTACTCATCTTATAGAACATAATTTAGAAAAGAGGGGAGAAGTCTTTCGTGGATAACTTCATTGCTTGATTCTCGCTGTGGTTTGAAACTAGGTTTAAGTTGAGTTTGTTTGCTTTTCCACTGGCTTTAATGAGAGAGGGCTGTAATCTCCTAATTTCTCACATCCCTAAAATTCCACCCCATAATACGTGTACAGAATGTGTAAGTGATTGTCATGCATTACTGACCAGAACAAGATTAAAATTGGATGTTTTTTTTTAAAGACAGAAAAAGAGAAAATGAACTTATGACAGAAGAGCTCTGCCCATTGCTTTTATTCTTCAGCAAACTGTTTCATTAAGAAAATCTGCTGTTTGTGGTTCAGGGTCGGGGATATCCCTGAAATAGTTGTACAAAACAGTACTGAATGGACAGATTAAATGGTTGGGGAGGAGAAAGCTAATTTAGTATGAGAGAACCTTGAGAAAACTTTGAAAGATTTATGGAAATTTCTACTCAAACTATCTTATCTTTGGCTTTATGAACTTAAAACTAAAGTTTAAAAAAAATCAAATAATCCCCAGAATAGACGTGCAATGCTGAGTGAGCACAGGTGCTCTAGGAGTTCAGTGAAGGAAAGCAGAAGTAAAAACACATCCAAGCCATCATGTGTAAAGCAAGGAGTGAATGGTTAAAAAGGAAAGGAAACCTGTGGGGATGTACTTACTAGATATTTCACAGAGTAAATGACGTATGAAAAGATGAATGTGAGGCCATTTGGGATTCATTTGCACAAAGGCATGCTACCAGTCATCTAGGTATGTTTTCAGATTTTAATGAAGTTTTCTGCTGGGAAAAAATGTGTGAGAAACAGTAAGTAGAGTGAATGCAAGTTAATGTTAGCTATGGGTGGGGACGTTTTACATTGCTCTGCCCTGTGTGCTAAGGAGCTGTGTGCGATGGTGATGTCTTCTCTCAGTAACCAAGTAACCAAGAAAGAAAGCATTTAGTTGGTTGATGTTTTGCAGTCAGTAAAAATCATCTGGGTCTTCTATTTAAAATATCTAGCGGACAACTTAAGAACCACTGAAGCCTCTTTTTCGTAGGAGAGTGGGTAACTGAAGCACTGTGCTGAAACCTTCTGCGCAAGCCACTGCTTGTGAAGGTTGCTGTGTCTTCCAGCATCTGCTGCCGCACTTAATTTCTTCAGCGATCTTTCAGTGATCTTTCCTGGCAGGGGTGAAATAATTCATTAAAAATAGATTAATTTCATAGGATTCAATTTAACCATTTGTTTGTTCTCTGCTAAGTACAAGGTGAACGACTGCATTTTCTATTTAAAGATGTTTAAAAATAATATTTTGAATGAAGAGTATACTTAACATGAAAACTGAACAGCACATGTCTTAAGCTGACCTCTATTCTTATGTTTCATGAAACGATTACATACATTTTTTTAATATACACTATTTTAAAAATTTACTATTTCACTAAAGTTGTGATGGGGAATAATATGTAGTGATATATCAAAATCATACAGTACTTCTCAACAAACAATTGACAGCATGAGAGTATTAAAGCAGGCTGTACAAGAAGATACTGAGGGACAAATACATTATTGTAGATTATTAAAAAAAAATAAATTGTTGATAGAGACGTCTCTTGCCTGAGGGTAATTCATCAACAGTTTAATGGTTGCATGAGTAGCATGGGTTTTTGAGTTACATACTTGAAAATATTGACATCAGTAGTATCTAGAAGAGGGTAAGACTCATGAACTTAACCTTGAATACTGAGCTATCTTTATGAATTCTTATACCATTTCTCTACTTGCCTATGCACTTCATTCATCATTTAAGCACTAAATTGAACACATTTTTACATCTGTCATGTGTTGGAAGGGTGAGATATTTTTTATTGTGCCTTACTTCCCGAGTAAGATGGAAGGGTCATCTGTATGCCTGACTCCAACCTGTGACTTCCTTCATTGCTTTGATGATTCCACACCCCTAAATTTGGCCTTCTAAATTTCTCTTTGTAGTAACTGCTGTGAAATCCTAGCAATAATTTACATATTAAAATTACCTTAAAGTCTGACCATGTGCCACCTCATTGTCTGTCTCCTGTCCATCATGAAATTAAAGAAATTTCCTATGGATCTGTGCTGTGAGTGATTTTGCTGCTTGAAGGCAAGCAGGAGGTCCTAGGAGAACCCCAAGCCTTGAGCCATGTGCACTGCTTTTTTTTTAATTTTTTTTAAATCAGGCAAGAAATAGCAAAGTTATTTCTTCAACGAAGTGAAATGTTGTTTGCTCCCACTGGTGTTCCGAATGGGTTTTGATTTGATTAGCAAGTTCCTATCCTCCTTTCTCCCGCTGCTCTCCCACAAGACTTTTTCACCTGTCTTTCAGTCCTCTTTCTTACCTCCTGCTTGTTTTCATTTCTCTGTGTGGCAACTGCTATGGCTTTGTCCTTCACCAGTGACTAGAAGGACACCTTTCCATATGCCAACAAAGATGATGGCTGACTGCTGGTAAATTTTACAGTAAGCAATCCTGACTGCTGTGGTGGTAACTATAGCATTCAGAGGAAGCAAGGAGGGTGTTAAATCAATTGCAAAATGTACGTGTGAGGACATTCATTGTAGTCATTCACTGTTTCTCTGACAAAATTTAGTTTATGTAAAGCTCAGTTGGAAATAGTTCTAGGTTTGATACAACAGAAGGAGAGAGGGAGGTGGCTTGTTTTGGTAGTCAGAAAATGGGTCAGAGTCTTCTCCTTGGAATTTCAGTACATTAGGTATATTTCCAGGTGTCTGATCTCTCTCACGCCCTTTCAAATACCAATGTGACTTTTAATTGCTGTACATCTTTGTGAATTCAGCTGTGTTATGCTGTGAGTACCTTTCTGTTTTTTTCCAAGAGTTTTACTCTCCCCATCCACAGCCAAACACAATTGGCAAGACAGGAACTTTTTTAGTATTCAAATCTTTCCTGTAAACTGCCCTTTTATATAGGTATCCATGAAAAATTAACTTTAACTCATCCTGACTTGTAAATATTTGGATTATGTGGTTGGAATCTCTTTATACATTAAAAGTGTTCAGTGCTATTATTTATTCTGGTCAATTATATTAGCTCATCAATTTTCTTCTACATGCTGTTTATACTGGTGATAGGGAAGCACAAAGTAAAACAATGTGTTTAAAACAAGGTCAAGGTGACTCGAAGGGAGAGGCTGCAAAGTGAAGACGATGTCACAGAGTAGTGCACACGCAGCCTTATGGATTGTGGGTGGCAGCGCAGAAGACCTCACATCAGTCTTCAGGAGCAAACAGATCTGATGCTTTTAAATAGTCAAGTGTCTTCCCATGATGATTTATTTTATTGGAACAGCATTTTTTGACCAGAAATGGAGGATTAAAGTCAGGGCATCCTGCTGTTGTAGGAAGAGAAGATACCTGGAGGTCATAACTATTTGACCAAGGGAAATTGTTTGTAAAATACAGTATAATTTGGATTGTTCACCTCTCCAGGTTGTTCTCCTGATAAATAGTGGGAACACTCAAACATTCACAGGAGAAGGAGGCAGAGAGGTCAGAGCTGAGGCACAGGATCTGGAGCTGGAAGTTCAGTATTTAATTTTTGTCTGTGAAATAGCTCCAGGGTGACCATAAAGTGCTCACTCTCTGGTTGTGCTGTGTGTCCTGGAATGAAGAGATAGCAGTAATAGCTGCTTTGCAGGATTTATTCAAAACTAAATTTCTAGGTGTTTGCATCCGCCACCATGATAACAAGAAGCTCAGAGCAAGAATAACTAATCCTGCTGCTACCTTGTGCAGAAAGGAAGAGCAATTAAACAAATCTAACTGCAATAATGTATCTGAAGTTACATCCCAGCTAAGAATTGTGACTTGAACTTCACATTTGTAAAGCTATCTTTGTTTATAATACTTGTTTCTCTGAAGCTGAGCACGTTGCTGCTGCTTTAATTGCTTAATAATTTGAAAGTGCTCATTTATTTGTACGATTGGCTTTCCTTCCTTCCTTGGTGTAATTGCAAGAATGTTGAGATATTATTCCTTTACAGTAATCCTTGTCATACAGCATTATCTTAGTGTTTCTGTTGTTCAGGAAATACTCTTTTTTAAAAGACTTTTTAAGACTTTAAAAGACATGTTAAAGGTTGTGTTAACTTAAGAGGAGCAAGGTTTTTGACAGAAGTTATCTAACACACCTAATATCTGTGCTTCTATTATCTGGACTATGTCTTCAGCAACCAACAACTGTAGGAAATGCAGTGTGCTCTTACAGAAGACCAATGCACCTATAGCCTCCTCAGCCCAGGGAAGAGAACATCTTGACAATATGCTACTTTTTTATTTCACAGCAATGTATAGGCATGCTATGAAATGGCCATAACTGTTCTTCCTTCATGTTTACCCACCTGTTTTGCACGTCACTTTACAGTTCTTTACCTAACATCCTACAAAGTTACTATGCTTTTAAATCTTTCTTTTTGACTCTGAGCAGAAGTGATGAGAACGAACGACTATCTTCACAGCAACTTTAAGTCTTCAGCATTGCTATGCAGACCCTGTAATCTCTGCTCAGCCCTGTTTTACACTGTTTCTAGTGTATAGCTGATTTTTTTAAGGGAAAATCTTAGACATGCATGCATCTCTGAAGATCATCAAATATGCTCTCATTTCCATGTTGCCAACAGTGGGAGGAATTTACCACATCTACGCACACACTCACATGTATGTATATAAACATATTTTTACACATTTTAGATGTAGAAACTTCTTGTTGTTGACTGCATCTAATTAGACAAAAATTAGATGAAGAAATCTTTGAGTAGTAAAACAAATGAAAGCTTTATTTTACAGTTTATCCTATACACGCTAGCTGCAGTAATCTAATCTCATTTACAATTTCTTCCTCTCCCCTTGCACCACCCTATGTTCACCTCTTCAATGAATCTCTGCAGTCTTCATTTATACCACCTAATCTCTCAATTACCTTCCCTGTCCTCAGCTTCCTTGCTACAGTATTTTCAGCTCTTTTCCTTACCTACCTTCATGCGAGCCACTGACTCTGCAAGAGGCAGTAAGTGCTGTGGCTTTTCAGGGCAATATAGTTGCCAGTTGATCAGCTGGTCTCTGCTGTCTTCAACTGCAACGGCTAGCCAGAACAAATAATATCATTGCTCTTCCTCCCAGTGGAAACCTTAATCTTAAATTTCCACTCCTTTTTCAAATTTGGTGCAAATTTCCAAGCTTTAATAAAGGGGCTGACAACTGTGGTTATGCATGTTTCACTTTTCGAGAGTCAAGCTAACAATATTTGAAGACTTTACTGTCATAGCTGAAACGTTTAGGATAATTGGATTTACCAGTGAATTTTTGCATAAGTTAGACATGATGAAAGCAGTACTATCAGAATGGTAATAAAGTGGGTGGGTTGGGGTTTTTTTTTGTATTTTGTTGGTTTTTTATTTTTTTTGTAGCCAGCTAGTATCAAATTATTCTGGATTAAATATGGAAGACAAATATAAAATGACGGTAAACAAATGAGTCAAGTATGAGTGGATTGTCATGGACCTGTAGAAACATGCTTTCTTGACCTTGATCCCTGTATCCCTGACAAATCTGGCAGTTTTACTGTCAGCTGAAGACAGGTAGAGCCCCATAAATGATCAAATCATTTTTATAGTGGAAAATTCTATTCAAAATAATTGAAATCTCTTCTACTATATGAGGTGATATAGTACATACACTACAATAATGTTCTGGGTAAGATAAGATACACATTTACAGCAGTAACTCTTCATTCAAAATACTATTTTTAAACATAGAACGATGTGGACTGGAAAGCAATTCTAGAAATGATTTGATACAAATTGCTTGTTCAAAGCAGGGCCAGCTCCAGAGTTAAATCCTACTTTACAAGTACTTCCATGCCAGTACTTGTAAAGAAAAGGCAATGGCCTTCATTTGCTAGGAAATCCACTGGAAGGAATGTAGAAGGTGAAAATGGAAGAGTTTCCTTATTTCATTCCTTCTGGAGAAAACAAAGTAACTGAGAAGCTACCTATTTTCAGTTGAATAGGCAACTATTTGTTTAATATTTCAGAAGATCCTGAGATCTGGCATGTGGCTAAAGTGAAACTGTTCAATGATAAGTCTTTATTGTTTGTTTTGGCCTCCAGGTCAGCTGTAGGCATTCAGATTCTTGGACTGTTTACTGTAAATCAGTGGGAGGCCAAGGATCTAGAAACTGAGAACTTTCATTTTCATCCAAGATGACTCTTGCTTACTTGAGCATGTTTGTCTCAATATGAGATAAGAAAAGATCAAGACAATGGGCTCTAAGAAGGGGAGAAGACCTTTTCAATGACAAATATGAAAGTAGATTATTTACACTAAGATCTCCTTCCTCTTGCAGTCATTCTTTAGAGCTGCAAGGGGGTTTGTTCCACAAACCGGAACACAGAAAGTTCCGTCTGAACATGAGAAAAAATTTCTTCACTGTGAGGGTGACCGAGCACAGGAACAGGCTGCCCAGAGAGGTTGTGGAGTCTCCTTCTCTGGAGAGATTCAAAAACCTGCCTGGATGCGATTCTGTGCAACCTGCTCTAAGTGATCCTGCTCTAGCAGGGGGGTTGGACTAGGTCCCTTCCAACCCCTACCAATCTGTGCATCTGTGAATATACTCCCCTAGTCATAAAGGATAACCAGTACTTCTGATACATAGGAAACCTGTGTATATCCTTTTGGAGAATGGATTAAATAGGTCTTATTCCTCCTTCAAGAGCAATAAAGCAGCTTTATGTGCCCTTTTGGCTGAAAGAAATCTTAATATAACTCCCTCTGCATCTCATTAATACCAATACAGGGTTCACAAGGGAGGGGACAGCTTAACTGTGACAATTTCTAAGGCTTGGATGCATTGACTCTGTAGATATTTATTTGCTCTGAAAAACTGGATTGATAAAACAATTATTTCTGTAAGTGTCAGTTTTGTTTAGGGAAAAAGAAATCAAATGTTGACATGCACTTAAGATAGATAGTTTGTGGAAATACTAATTTGGAGCAATTTACTGGTGAAGAATGTTTTAGTGAGGTTTTTCTGAAAAATTTCCTGTGTACCTAGAGGAAGGGTTTTGGCATTACAGGCTTCCTTCTTTTGTGGTTTTTTTTTTTGTTTTTTTTTTTTTTTTTTTTTTTGTGTGTGTGTGTGTGGTTTGTTTTGTTTTGTTTTTGAAGCATTCTCACCCCTTTGATGCACTTTTCTGTGAAATCTACATTGAAAATTGGGTGGTTGGTGATTTCACATTTGAGCATGTACACTATTGTTTTTAGACAGCTTTTAGTGCTGCAAAGTAATTTTGCATTATAAAAGTCCAAATTTATGAAGATTGTAATATTTTCTCACCACCACCTAGCAACCTTGTTTTCTTTAAATATTCTGTTGATTCATTGTAAATGGGACTTTGTAAAACTGCAGAGGTGGTAAATCCTCCAGACTATGAAGAACGACAAGGGTTTTTCTGTACTGTTTGTATTGGAAAAATCTGTTTTTCAAAGTTTGTAAAGTCCTACTCAAAGTGCATCTTGATTAAGAAGCCTCTAGAAGCATTTCCTTTGTTGCTTGGCTATGACTTTTAAGCACCTTTAGACCTTACGGCTTTGCTGATTCCTGCTGGGGTAATTTTGAGCCCATTCCTTGTTTTTTTTTCGGATGTCAAGACTAGGAGTTTATAGCAGAACCACTACCACCTTGTTTATCAAGGACAGACACGTGTGATGAAGTAAGACAAAGAATATGTAAAATCATCTACCAATTCCCTGTTACTTTATATTTCTGAGTGAAGTGTAATCATTTTTAGTAATGGAAGCATTTTTGATTGGCTTCCCAGAAAGCTTTTGCTTTCTGTTGGGAGTCACTGAGCATAGCATTTTATTTCATAAGTGGTCGCACACCTGGTGAGTGATACAGCTACAGAACTGCAAAGCCTGAGCAGATAGGCAGCAATTCCGTATGTTTTCTGCAATGGGCTGGCAAACTGAATTTGAAGTGTCTAGACATACAGTATAGACGGACAGAATATTTATTAAAGCTCCTGTACTCCCTTTGTGGCTCTTGGAGAGTATCGGCATCGCAGAGTAGGATTTAAAGCATCAGATTTGCTGAATAGTGAGATGTATTACACTGCTACGGTTTGGTACGCAGTTGTACAGAACTAGTCAAAAAGGAAAATAATGAGATAGAAGAGCCTTGTAATCCTCTGTCAGAGCCTCAGTAGTCCCCCAAACCTCAGCCTTGAGTTTTGAGATGCTTTTCTGCCAGCTCAAAAGCTATACCTCAAGCTTCTCAAAGGCCTGGGCTTTTTATTTAAGAGAAATAATTAGGGTTCATTCAGCTCTTTAAAAATGAAACTTGAGGAAATCGATTATATCCCTTTTTTTGTGCAATAGCTTAATGGCTCAGAGTACGAGCCAAGGAATATCACTCCAGGTAAATGCCATTTTATGTCTCTTGCAGCACAAATTTTCAAAGTTATGAGGCAGAAGATATCAATGCCCTTAAATTTAAAAGATGTAAAATACACTTGAAAATGAAAGTGAATTAAAAGCTACTGGATAATATAATTTATTGTTACCATATGGGAGGGAAAAAACTTGTCATGGAAATGGACTTAAACATCTGTATTCTCATTGCCTGTACATTCTATTGATTTTTGCCTAAAATAGTTTCTTATTACACTTGTGCTCATCATAGTAAGCCAACTAAGTATTTTTAATCAATGCTTACTGAAAATAGCGTAATATAAATAATGTGAAGTTTTGTTCTTTGGGAGAACAATGAGAGTTGTGCCATATTAGTGCAGTGCAGCAACAAGATGCCTGAACGCTGATGTCTCACTTGTCCTGTTGCACAGAGACAGAGACATGTGCTCTTGGAAGTTAGGAGGTAAAGCATCGCTTCAGTTTAAGTAAAATCCCACAGAACATAACTGGTTAACTTTTGTGATAGTTTATCAGTGAAATAGATGTTTCCCTGTTTATTATTTCCCTCGGTTAAAGTATTTTTACAAGAATATTTGAAAATTATGTCTATCTGACTTTCAGATGATAATCAGCAGCCCAGTATCTAATGAAATGGTATAACCAGAGCTAGGTGTCCTTACATATAAAAGTTTTATCATTATGATTTTTTAATAACAAAGCAGCCATTTCTCCTCAGAACTAGAGATCAATTTTGTCTTCCCTTTGCTAAGACAGTAGTGTTATTTGAGATTAAAGGTAGCTACTTAGAAACAGGCTTTGTAACTGCATGCTGCATGAACATGCTAGACCTCTCATAAGTTCCGGTATACAGAAAGAAAACAATTTGTTTAAAATTTTTTCCTTTTATAAAACATTTCAAAGCAAATTAATATTTTCAAGATTTGGCATTAATACTGGACTGGAGAAATAAAGGGATAGTTGGCAGAATATTATGGTAAGGACAAACACCCTTAGTCAGAAAGCGGTGAAATGTGATGCTTCCCTCCTTCTAGAGTGTCCTCATGCTGCAGTGGATATATTCAATATTATTAATGATTTTAGAACTAAGCAAATTACTTTCACTAGGGGGACTAATCCAATAAAATTTGTCTTGGTTATCTGCACCGGAACTGTCTGTATACAGATGAAGACTTTTACAGCTGGAATGGTTTTTATTTCATGCATCCATGCTTTAGCATGTATCATGTTTATTCATTATTTTCAGATAATATTTCTATTGACAATTGACCTGTATGATAAAGCTGTATATTATATGGATTTTTTCTGTTCTCCTGTGATATGTAGGAACATTGAATTCCCAACAACATACACAGCAGAATCCAAAGCTTACTCTCAGCTGCCTGCAAATCATGGTGTAATAACACTGGATTGTAACCAGCCAAGATACTATCAAACCAGAGTTAACAGTGGATGATGCATTAAAACTCAATGTACTGTAAGTAATCAAATCTCATAGAAAAACATTTAATACAGCTGTCCAGTGTGCTTGAAATATCTACTCAGTAGAACAATCAGTTTTAAGAGTATTTAAAACCAACTATTAAAATTCATCAATACCAACTGAACAGAACTTCCCGCAGGCAAGAAGGCAGGTCACAGCGCCCTCCAGGACAGGAGGACTGGGTCAAATGTGTCTCTTTGATGACTTCATATATCTATAATTATTTTATGAAGTTTTAGTACTCATTTTTCTTTCTTGCACAGTAAATGTTTAAACTGTGAATACTGCTTTTATAAAGCATACACAGACCCATTTAGAAGGGTGCAAGAGTTGCACCTCAGCTGAACACTACATAGGAATTGTCTTTTTTCAATGAGAGGCTATTTTCTGAATCATTAAGCAGAAAAAGTGGAAGTATAAATCAGCTGGAAGAGAGAACTGTGATCTCAGTGAAAAGGGAGGGACCACAGTGGAAAACGTTACTGAGTTGAACATTGAGTCCATTGCCAATATGTCAAAAATAAAGAAAATAAAAGTAAAGAAAACAGATATCTCTTCATAATGTCTTCTGAAGGAAATATAAAAAACACATCATAAAGAAATAGTGTTCAGACTGCCAGAAATAATTACTAGTCATGGCAAGAAAGGAGGGAATGCTTTTGCCTCTGTGGATTATTTAAATATAGGTGATTCAAAGAACAGGAGCAAACCCCAGTAACACTGAAGTTTTGTGGCTTTTTTTATGTAGCTGTGGATTCTGCTTTCTAGATATTAGAAGAATGCCTGCGAAGTGTTAAGTGAATGGTGTATGAGAAACACTGTGGAGTACGAACTTGTAAGGGAAATTTGATCAGTATGTGATGTGACCTTCATCAATTTTGAGAGCTTTAATAATCTTTTGGTCTGGAAAAAATATGGTGATCGCTCCATGGTAGCTTAATTTTCAGTGTAAATTGGAAAAGAAAGTAACCCCCTCTTTCTTCATGTTAGTACCATGAAGTTAGCTTCTAATGTCAAAGCAGATATTCCCAAAGAAAGGAAAAACTGTTCAGCTTCTGCAGAATGGAAAAGTATGATATAAGAGAGATTTCTCATGATTGTCTGTATAGTCAGCCTCTGAAAAGACCAGTTTGTTTTCACCATTAAAAAACCCCTAAAATCATAATTTAGGATATTTGGAATTAATTTTTTCCAGTCCCTTCTTGGCAGGGATCAAAGCTGATTGGAGTTCTGCAGATAAATATATAAAACACTTGATTATGCTTCACATTTATTATTTCTAGAATAGAGAGATAATAACTACCTGGTGCATAAAGCTTAATGTATAAATGAAAGAAAAAAACATATTTTCTGCAGTTCTGTCTGTTTTATCATGATACCGTATCTGCATGATATCTAGCAATCTCCATAAAGCACCTTGTAAACACATGCTGGGCTGAAGTGTGTCTGTAGCACAGCATGGAGACATGATGCCATAGCAAGAGCTCCTATGGGCACGATGCCCCAGGCATGCATGCTGCCTCCAGCCTTATATCTACAGAGAGAATTTCAGAGTAGATCTAGACGATGGAAGTGAGAAAACTTCATAAAATTAATGGGGAAGTCAAGGCAATGGAAGCTAGGCAAGTGTCCTTGTTTCTGCAGTGTTAGACGCAATGTGACCTTTCCAAAATGTTTGCTATAACCCAGCATTCAGAAAACATTTTTAGAGATGGTGGAGCTGTCAGGTCAGTTCCCTGAGCTTAGCTTGGTACTGATCCTGGAAGGTCCAAAGACCCATGAGGTTTCAAAAGGGTGATTGAAAGGAAGGCAGAGGGCAGGCTATCTCAGAATCAAGTTGTGGGGTAACTAGTAACTAAGAACCACGGACCTGCTCGCTTGCCCCTTCATCCCTCCAAGGGGATGGGGAGGAGAATGGAAAAAAAAGCTTCCAGGAGCTAGCCCAGCTAGACTGGGCTAGCTTCCCCAGTTGTATCCGGAGCACGCTGTTCTATGGCAGGGATATCCCTGTGGCCAGCCTGGGCCAGCTGTCCTGGCTGTGCTCTCCCAGCTTCTTCTGCACCTGGCAGGGCGTGGGGAGCTGAAAAGTCCTTGGCTTAGTGTAGACACTACATTTACCTAGCAACAACTAAAAAACATCATTGTGTTATCAACATTATTCTCATACTAAATCCAAACCACATCACTATACCAGCTACTGGAAAGAAAATTAACTCTATCCCAGCTGAAACCAGGACACCATGCAGCCCTGGAAGACGGTGCTGTACATTCTTCGGAGGCAATTGCTGTTCTTTTGGGATGGTCTCCATACCAAGAGAGTCAAAGTACCAGAGCTTATTATATTTTTATGAAAAGTATGAGTCTACAGGGGAAGGATGAATGTCATGGACAGTACAAAAATCATGAGGTGGGGAATAAAAAGAACTACATGGGAAAAAAAAAAAAGGAGGAGAAGATTTTTTTTTTTTTTAATAGCTTATACAACAATAGTAGGAGTCTGGTATAAATGAGAGAAATAGTAATTTTCCATTTGTAATAAAAAATTTGACTTTGGTGTTATCACAGTCTGGTTGGATGGCTAGCAGGACTGAAGTGCTCAGAAAAACCCCAAACCTGTGTTAGTGTTGCAGTGTTTTTTAGGAAGGACATATTTTCTTCTAAAACTAAAAAAGACATTACCACGTTCAAGGAACTGACAAGTCAGAAGCATAAACAATCTTTAATTGCTTATGGAAAAATGTCATAACAGATAATATGCAAGATGGATTATAATTTAGGGACTGCTTCAGGTCTCCAGTCTGCCTTATAATCACAGATTAAAATTGGTTGAGAGGAAAAAAAGCTACATAACTACAGGGCTTCTCTTCAGGTGATAATGTTAGAAACTTCATACAGCTAATACCAAAACGTGCTTGACATTTCTAAGTGCTCTAAATCGCACTTTCTGTTTCCATTCTGCATCTGACATGGCATAAAGCTACAGAGACCTGATCTTAACAGATGAGGAGAAATTGATTTTCAGAACAGAGAATCACAGATAAGGAAAAAGATATCATCAAGACTTGGCCTCAGATGCCTTTGGTAAACATAATAAAATCCAAACAAACAATGTATGTATTTGGAATTTCAAAGAGCTGCTCATCTAATGCTGAAAACAGTAGAGGCCAATCACTTTGGACAGACTATTTAATGAGGAAAAAGTGTGAATAATGCTTCAAAAATAGATATTTAAGAATGCTTTTTAGATACCCAAAAAGCCCCTGTCTTGTAACTGCCAAAGAGGGCAACATAGTTGTAAAAATTGTAATTATTTTTTTAATTGTAAACTGTTATCTGTCTAGCAAGAGTGCAGTTTTATTAGAAGACAAGTGAAGCCAGATGTGTATGAGAACTGTATATTAAGGTGGTGCTTATGCTAAGTGCTATAAATCAGGAGCTAAGAACTGCAGAAGAAAATTGAAGGAAACCCAAGTGAGTTGCAGTCACTTTAATCAGTAATACCATTCTTGATTTCAATCCAGAAGTTGTAGAAGGGTTGAAAAAAATCAGAGCTCTAGATCATTAATACTGATTTTCATCAGTGTGTGAAATACTAAGCAAATATTAGACTTGAGTGTAAATAGTTAAAAACAAGATGATAGGGCTGTTAGTCTAAAGTATATCTTAGAAAAATAATGGAATAATATGAGTTACTCTGTTTTATGTACTCACATGAAGGAAATGCCAGTCACAAGCTGTGTGATGGGAACAGCTGGGGAATTTCTGCAGAAGTTGTGAATTCATATGCATAAGCCATTTCTCTTAAGCTCTTTTAAAGCTTTCAACTTTTATTCTCTTATGCTACCAACTCTGTTGGATGAAAATCTTATTCCTTCACTGGGGGTTTTTTTGTGCGTATGTGCGTGTTGTTGATAAGAAACTGCTAAGGATAAGAAACACTGAATCACCAGAAGACTTCTGTGTTCCTCTGAATTTATAGTCATTTGTAAGATCATTCCCAGCAACAGATGACTTCTGTTAGAGGAGCTGTGTTGCCAGCTTTTCACAAATGGAAGTTTGTAGCTACTTGAGAGGTTATCAAGAGCAAAGAATTGGATTGAAGCACTCCTATGCTTTGCTTTTAGGAAGTCTCTTTCCTAATAGTCTACTAATTGTGCTCTTTACATAAGAGGAATAAGAAAAATACATAAGCTCCATTCAAAACATAGAATATTAAAATACATGAGGACTGAATGGATGAAGACCTTTGAGAGAATGCTGAGACTTTTGCCTATTACTGAAAGAGAACCCAACGACGAAGATGAAGACATTTTGGCCATTGGGAGGGAGAATGGTAAATAGTGAAAAAGTAATGTGAACTAGATCACATGGGGATTTGGGAAAACAGAAGATGGTCTTGTGAAGCTGAATATGAGGTTGGATATCCAGTAATAGACATTAGTCCATGGGTAGAAGTTCCTATCCCTGTACTCAAAGAAAGGTTTACACCAGAAGAGACTTAATTCTCAGTAATTCCCAGTGTGACACAGGGACCAAAGGGACTAATCAGGTCTTTTGATGATCAGCAGAGAACTTCAGACAGAGCAGTAGATTATACCTGGTGTTGTTTTAATGTCTAAAATACTGTGTCCACCACTTGTGTGAGCAATTAGTGAAGCATTTTTGGTAAAATGGGAAGGGCACGGAGAAAAATCAGTCAGCTATGGGTCTGTCACTACCTACCACTCCAGACAGAGCTTCAAGGGGAAAAATGTCCCTCAGAACAGAAAAAGTGTCTTTTAACCAGATATCTAGTATTCAAGCAGCTTTAGTTCATAAATGTAGTGGTGTTACTGTTAGTTTTAATTGCAGTTGTTCAGATTGCTGATGAAGGATGGGGAGAGAAGAGCAGGGGCTCTGTTTCTTTTCTTCATTTTTTGTTTGTTTGTTTGGGTTTTTTTTTCCAGAAGTAGACATTACTTATCTGCTAGTATGTACTCTAAAATAATTTTTCACTGATCCATTTTTTTTTTCTTTTTGACTATTAATTCTATTTGCCTTTCAGAAATTAGATATTTTAAAATTATCTTCTGGAAGTAATTTTTAATTGAAACTTTCTGGGGAAGGAGTATGGTCACAATTCAGCATAAAGTAAATTGAATGACTATAGTGAAAGCAGCATTTAATTCTTTTGTCACCTAATTCATGCTTAATGTTATGGAAGTTGCCATGGTGACCTCAGAATTGATTTGTTCCATTATATTTAGTTTTAATTTGCTTGCATCTCATTTCCATTTTAAAGGCCTTACGTCTATGGCTTGTTGGAATGACCAATTGTAGCAGTAGTTTTCGTAGGTGTTGGAGATCTGCTGTTTGTAGTGGTTGGTAAGTTTTAGCACAATTAATTTCAGATCTCAGGTAAATAAAGTCTTACAATTATTGCATCAATCCACAGTAGCTTTTAATTTTAAGAGACGCAGCCAATTTGCTGTAGACTAGACCTGAAGTTTGATGAGTTAATTAGGCTTCCTAACCTGTTATCTTACCTTTCATAATTAATACCATAATCATATTCATCTAAACTCAATTATACGGAAGTCATTGTATGAATGTTTATTAAAAAAAAAATGGAGCAAAACGTGGGCACAGTAAGACATCTGTTTTCTCCTCAGGGTGCAAGTTCTTCAGCAACTGGCGGTCTAATTAAGAGGGGGATTCCATATCTCTAGTAATTTGGGAAACTGCTTTTGTATTTGTTAGAAATTTTGGGTGGTGTTAACCAAATAACTACAGCCTGTACTTAAAAGGTCTATATGTATTTAAAAACAAGAAATCTCTGCTATGTACAGGATGTGACTCAATGCCTGAGGTCTGCTTGTTGGTGCAGATGATGTTTGGGACTGGGATGCCTGACTCTGCCTTAGTACTTCAGGCAAGCATCTCATTCTGTAATGGCTGAAAATTAATGGCTGAAAATTTGAATCTATGCTATGGACAACTCAATTTTTTTTTTTTTATTTATTTTTTAATTGCATCTATTGATCAAGGGCCCAACTTGAAGTTGAGCTTTACTCTAGATATTTGAGCACTTATCTGCAAATTGGGAGAATTCTCCTAGTAACCAGGAGTGACTATGTGGTGCTGGGTTGCCTCTGTATCCAGCCTTCACATCAGTAAGTTCAAGACTGACCTGTGCTTACTAATTGTGTTAGCTATTTGGATGATGTATTTGCAGGTGAAGAAATCTGCACCAGAATTCCTTAATGTGCACTTTGAACTTTCCACCTCTTGCCAGTGTCATTTGAGTTTTGCTTAGTTTCAGTTTCAAGGTCTCATAAGACCACATTTTGCCCAAGATGATTGTCCTCATGGTACTGCTGTTTAGTATTTGTTTGACTAAGCCAACAAATAGCTGTGTAAATTGAGAGAAAATGTGGCTTTAGGGACTCAGTAAGGTCATTATATGCACCAGTTCTTTCCCTCTTCTTTCTCCTGCCACCTGCTTGCCCTTCTGAGTGAGGAAGCATCTCAGATGAGACAACAGTGTATTATTCAGTGGTACGGGTTCTGTCCCAGGGTCCAGGAAGATGAGGATGGGTTTCTGCCTTCTGTTGGTCACAGGAGGAGTTCTGAAGCCTGAATCCAGGCTGCCTGTATTTCAAAGGCTATACACAACTTTTCATTAAGGTGAAATTAAGTAGCCTTTTTATGAGGCTGCTCAGGTGTTAGACATCTTTTAGAAATGATAAGTCTGTTTCTTTAGCATTGTTTGGATTTGGTTTATTTGAATAAAGAAGGAATCTGTTTTGAGTCTCTGGCAGAAGTTATGCTAGGAGTTTCTTTCACAACTCAGGAAGGATTTCTAAGTCTTGACTGGAAGTGCTTACTAAGAGAAAATAAGACCTTTGCAGCATAAAAATAGTCTGCTGGTTGGTAGATCCAAGAAGCGAATCTGTGCTGTTTGAAATTTTTTCTGACTGTGCACACTCTTTCCAGTGCAGTAGGATGATAACTCTAATGTGTGCATGGTAAGCATTTGAAATTTGTATTGTGAACTTGAATAACTCATGAGTGGGGTGCAAGCTGGAGGCCATTGAGAAAGTGAGCTGTTCTATTGGCCTGTCAGAAAAAGAAGTTTTGGAGGAAGAAGTGCACAATATGTGTCCATGCTTGGGGACAATGCCTAATGCTGACAAAATAGCCCTTTGATTTGTTTGCTTATGGGTAGGAAGCTGGTCGTAAAGGGGTCAAATGCTGGTCTTAAATGGGTCAGCAGTTTTCTTATGGGGGTTGAGTTGACAGCATCACAAGGAAGAAGTAAGAGTAGTTAGGAGGTGACGCTGGTGGTCACGGACCAACTTCCAGTGCTGTGATTGTGTGGGTGGCATGAGAAATGACTTCATTTCTTGGGGGAGGGGATGATGGGCGGGAGGGGATGATGCAAGTTTTTTGACCACTTAGCATGTGTCAATCTCCCAGGGCAATAAATCTGATAAAAATGGAAATTTATTATTGAGAGACATTAACAGGATTGGTTTTTTATTGGTTGTTAGATTTCTTGTAAATTAACACCTAATTTCTTCTAACTTTGGTCTGGTGGTAAACTTGGAATCCCATAAGCACTGTGAGAAGTGAGTGGCCCATAGTGGGTGAGTTGGACAAAAATGAAATCTTTCATTCTGACCTCTAGTATGTGCCTCTGCTTAAAAGAATAGTGGGTTGTTTGGTATAGAAATCAGATCTAAATCTCATAGTCTCTTGAAATCATTCACATTATCTCAAGGGAGAAAAGAAATCAAAATGTCAAATAAAGTTAATAATTCATTAATAATTTACTGTTTAAAAACATTTTTCAAGTTTGTAAACTTCTTCCCCTTTGTACAAAATGGATAAATACAAAAAGACAAATTGTTGAATAATCTATTCCTTGAAATTCATATTAATTCAGGTCCTTGTCCAGTCATGATGGTCTGTTCCTACCATCTTACTTTATCCTTTCAGCAGCTGCTGATATTTTCTGTATTTCATACATAGATTCTGTACTTCCACTGCTGGAATTTTTTGTGATGTTTAACATTCAAAACCTGATTGCACATGAAAGCTTTTTAATGCAATTTGGATGGTTACTTTGATAGCGGATATCCATTTTTATTAATAAAAATAAAAGGGGGATGACTTATCTAAATTGCTTCTCTTTCATCACAGTTATGGAACACTTTAAAAACTGTCAGAAAACTTACTGTAAGACTAGTCATGCTGTATTTGCTTGATAAAGGGTTGTTTTGTAGAAATATTGGGCAACTCTCCCTAGACCTAAGAGAAGACACCATCCTATTTCCTTTTTAGTTAATATCATGCAGCTGTTTTTCTCTGAAGCTGCTATGAGACTGAGAATGCATGCTTCATGAGGCATAAAAGTCATTCCTTTGCTGAACTTCTTCAAAAATGCTGTTATTAGAAATGGCTGCATCTGAGAGATGAAAACTGTAGGTTTTCAAAGTATGAACCCCCCCACCCTGGAAGGAAGATCTACCTGAAAACTGAAATGAATGGTCAGCATCTGTGTATTCGTTTTTATTTACCTTCAATCTTTGAAAGAGCATGAAGTGAGATGAAATGAAAACAGTTGGAGTATGTTTGAGAATATCAATAGATATTTGATATAAATTGGGATTGTTGCTGATAACAGTAGCAACACAGAATATGTATTTAATTTTTAGTGGTTTAATATTTTAAGGAAATAGAGTTGCACATTAGGAAGTTAATATTTTCATGTTTGGAGTTTTATTTGTTATTTTTTACTGGTTTTGTCTCAGTTTCTCTTACAGACATTTTCTAGGCAAGGCAAAAGCACATAGGTAGGCTATGAAATTAAGTGGAACAGTGGGAAAGATTTCTCAGATACAAACATATGTATCTGTGCTATGTGAATATACTGAGATTACCTGTGGGCGCAGGTGCATTAAAAATGATTGATTCATCTAGAATATCCATGGACCAGCTGTACATGGACCAAATTAGATGAGATGTGCTGGATTCTTTTGTATACAATGTACAATTTATTTAAACATTTATAATGGCCATTTTCTTGGGATTTTGGGATATCTGGCAGCCTGCTTGGACAGAAACTGTTGTCTGGCAGTAACAGCACAGCAACATCTGATGTCCTTGTCAGAGCTCTTAAATTCACCAAAAACAAGATTTCCAAGAGGAAAGATGTAATTGTAGAAACTGAGATGTTTGGGGACCTTAAAGAAATGAATGTATTGAAAGAAAATTGAATTAATTTAAGCCAAAAAACATCTCGTGTCTTACTAGTAACAGCTGCAATTGGAAGATACTTCAGCTCTCCATGGAACTAAAAACCAGGGATGCAGCATTTTCAGTTTTGTATTTCAATCTCACTAAAATTTGGGTTTGCCATTCAAAATAAGCATTTTGGATTTCCCTTGGATATCTTTTAATAAAGAATTTCACGAGGATTTCTAGACTATTATCAACACACCTAAAATGACTATTACATTCCTTGCAGTGTTGCATTGCTCAGCTAATAATTCATGAATGTTAGAATATGTGCCCCATCTTTTTTAGTTGCAAGTCCCTTACTTGTTTTCTGATCCTTAGAACTACCCTGGGACCTAATCCTGAGAAAGGATAAGCTCTGTGGCGAAGCTGCAGTGCTCACTTGCAGTAGGGATCCTTGGACCCTCCAGGGAGCTTTGAGGACTGCTCCCTTACAGGGTGTCCTGAGCTGCAGCTCTGGGTGATTATTCACTCTGCCAGCTTCTCCTTCACTATCCAGCTAGCCTTCCCACTTGGTGACCAGAATTTTGTGTGTTGTAGCTGATACTCCCACATCAGCAAATTGAACACAGATGGGGTGTTGAAGGTAGAAAGTCTTGTAGATTTGTCCCAGGCTCTCAACGTGCAGTCTTAGAATCATAGAATGGTTTAGGTTGGAAGGGACCTTAAAGATCATCTAGTTCCAACCCCTCTGCCAGGGGCAGGGACACCCTCTACTAGACCAGGTTCCCCAAAGCTCCATCCAACCTGGCCTTAAACACTTCCAAAGATGAGGCCTCCACAACCTCTCTGGGCAACCTGTTCCAGTGCCTCACCACTCTAACAGTGAAGAATTTCTTTCTAACATTTCCCCAGAACCTTCTCCTCTCCAGGCTGAACAATCCCAGCTCTCTCATCCTGTCCTCATAGGAGAGGCGCTCCAGTCCTTTGATCATATTCATGGCCCTCCTCTGGACTCATTCTAACAGCTCCATGTCCTTCTTGTACCGGGGCCCCCAGAGCTGGATGCAGTACTCCAGGTGGGGTCTCACGAGAACAGATTAGAAGGGAGAATCACCTCCTTCGATTTGCTGGTCATGCTGTTTTTGATGCAGCCCAGGACAAGGTTGGCTTTCTGGGCTGCTAGCCTGCATTGCCAGCTCATGTTGAGCTTCTCATCAGTCAACACCCCCAAGTCCTTCTCCTCAGGGCTGCTCTCAATCCATTCTCTGCTCAGCCTGTAGTTGTGCTTGGGATTGCCCCAACCCATGTGCAGGACCTTGCAGTCAGTGCTGTACGCTCTAGGAGCAGAAAGACTCTGAATGGATTCTTGATGGATATGCTTTAAAAAGTCTTCAACTCAATCTATTCTCAATACAGAGGGGAAAAGGACTATCTTGCATATAAGAAAAGATTAATTATCCTTTCAGTTTAAGGTGGTGTTACTGTACATGTAAGCCTAGTCAAGAACAGCATTTGCTTTAGCTACCACAAGAATAGCCATGGAAATACATCAGGAGGTGTTTCACTGAGCTCTGTGCAGGGCAAGGCTGCTGGTGTTTTTTCTCTTTTAGTTTTCACCATATTACTAGCAAATTTGGTTGAAACTTTTCATTGTGTAATCCTGTAGAGTTTTGTCAAACATAAGCTACAATAGAATCACTTTGAATACATTTTTGATTAAGAAAAAGGAAACAAAATTAATATTGGGTGTTACTTTTATGGAAAATAAGTAGTTTTGAATGAAACTCCTAATTTGAGACTCCTCAGTTCTTTTAAGTAAGTCAACTCTTCAATTTTCACCTAGAAAGCAGAATACCAAATGAAGGAAGACACAAAGAAAAATTATAATTAAAAAAAAAAAAGAAAGAGTTTTGTCTTTAACTTTTATTCCCCATCCCCTCCTCTGCCTGTCAAGCTATTAAGGAAACTGCAATTCAATATGACACTAAAATTACAAATTCTTTTCTATGTTAGGTTGCCAAGCTAATTTTTAAGTTGTTTTTTTTTCCAAAAAATGGTCTGTTTTAAAGAAAACAGAGAAGGAAAATATTCTTCTCTATGATCAAGAGAGTTCTATCACCATCTTAAGTATTTGAGAAAGAGTAATTTTTCTTGAGACACAAACTTGAAAGAATTGCAGAAAATGCATTAATTTTTTGGTTTAGCTAAACAGCAGGTACATTATTCAGCTATTAGAGATGCAAGTTGAATGAAGCATATGGATTGCCCATTATAATAAAAAGTAATTTGCTCTATCTGACTAATTTAAGCATAAAAAATTATAATGATCAATCTTGTAAAAAATATACAGGGATAACTCAGCAATTTAATGTTAATTGTGTTATCATTCCAAAGCCCATATTGATTTTTAAATTACATTGAAAAAATGCCCAGTAAAGTCCAAGACCTAATGAAATCCGTATATGGCATCTAGTTTAAACTTACAGAAGGAGATGCCTGGTCATAAAGCCAGCTGGTCAGAAGTTTCACAAAGCAGGCCAAGTTGTCTTCTATCTTGCAATCAGACTAGCTCTTATTTATTTATTTATTTATTTAAATCAACAAGATGGGAAACTAAAAGCTGTTGAGGCTACAAAAATAGGAGTACCAGTGCTGAGGGAGTCTGGCCTTGCATACTCCTGAACTGCACAGGATTTTCAAAGGGTGAATGCCTGGCGTTGTCTTATGTTTTAACTTTTAAAGGGACCTGTTGGGGCACTGTCATCATGACATACTTTTCACAATCTCGCCCACAATTTTTCTCTGAGAAATTGAGTGGGCAGAGCATTGACTTGTCCGAGTGCTCTAGTTATGTGTCTTTGGATGGATTTGTCGTGTGATGAAAAATCCGCTCTTTGAGAAATGGCAAGGTGAATTGAGAATGACAAAGTAATGAGAAAAGGACTGAAGCCTAATGCCATCACAAATAATATAAATGTAAGTTTCTATCTGCCAGCCACCTCCCTTATAAAATAATAGTAGCTGTCAAGTAGGGAAGCTGCAAGAAATGATGATGTTTAAAAAAGCATTTCACTGCTATGTTTTCTCTTATGAGCAGTGCTGATGTATGTAGTTCATGTTGTTCACATGATAAACAGTGCACCCTCTTTATGAAATCAAGTTGTTGTATATCACACCCCCAGAAGTAGCAGCATATGGAAAGAAAGAAATAGCAATTGAGTGGGAACAATCAAGGTTTAGGTGTGCCATTGTAATTAATTAGTAAGACATGACAGGCTGTGTGCCAGTGCTGCTTAATCACCTCTCAGGTGCTTGGTGAGGCACGGTACAAAGCCGAAGCCTTCCAGCGCATCCCAACAGAGCGTTAATCAACAGCACAGGACAGTCTGTGTGATGCAGTAACGTTACAGAGCGGGTGCCCTGAACTTATTTCAAGGAACGGCCTTGGTTTCCCTGATAGGTGGAGTAGGTCTAGCCCAGATGCTGCAGCTTTCTTGGTCCCACATCTGCATGAAATGCCAGTGCCAGCTCTAACTACTGCCTCTCGGTATTCTCTTCGCCGGAGCAGACCTTGCTCTTGCATCTCTGGGCTGCCTGGCAGCCTGGCAAAGCAGGCCCCTGCCGTTGGGCTGGTGGGGAAATACTTCGCCTGTCCAAAGGGCTGATGTTATAGGGGCTTTTGCTTTAGTTTTGGCTTCTGATGTAGGCTCTGCAGAAGGGGCTGATGATCATGGTGCAGTAGATGATAACTGGGTCCCTGGAGGGCAGGAGCTCTCTGCTTCATGGAGATGAAGTTATGCTGATCCAGCCCAGCTGACCAGACTGGTTGGAGCTCTCTGAAAACATTGCTTCTAATGAGAGAAATCTCCAGCTTTTTAATGAAATCTCATTTTTGCAGAACTTTCATGGGGGCCATTTTAAAATCAAGTTTAAAACAGAACTTCAGTAAGATGATGACAGAGGGTGTGGGAAGGGGGAAAATGAAAGGCAAGAGGAGAAAGTAATCAGTTTAAGCAGACCTTTTACTTAGCAGTTTCATTGTTTCACATCAGAAATCACTGATAATCCTTTTATCCCCTTTACTTCTGCTTTGTAGGCAGGAGTTAAATTTACAGTAGCCAACAACTTGGTCTAACATTTTATTTGACTGTCATGACTTCTTAGCTCCAGTGAAAATGCTCTCAGGTTTCCAATGATATGTAATGAAAACTTGTTATATAGAACTGGGATTTCTGTCCAAGCATGTCATTAACACTTAAAGTGCCATTGATTTTCAAGATGGAAAGACCTGGTAGGATGGAGAGTCTGACATCAAAGGTATACCCATCTAGAGAGGAATATTTAAAACCAACCAAAAAACCACACAAACAACACAGGAGCAATAGAAGAGGCAAGATATTAAAAGAAGCTGGGTAGCTGCCTGCAAATGTAGATTGTGATTCTGAAGTATCAGAGGTAGGTTTACAACTCGGTTTTCCAGTGTGCAAATGATGACAAAGCAAAAAGGCTCAAAGACTCAGTTCAGTGATGCTCAGAGATGCGTCCCTGTTTCTTCTCTTCATGAAAATCTTTTCAAGTTGGCTGCTGTACGGATTTGTCCAGTGTAGAGAGATGCTGGTGACTGACTGACTAGAAGGGTAAACAGTATAGGACTGCGCTCACTACAAATGAGTTATGTTGCTCACCATCAGCCATCTTTTAAGTGTTCTAGTTAAGAGGTAACTGACAAAGAATTTTTTGCTATTCTCCCCTTAGTGTTGAAAAAGATCTTGCATCACTAGTGTCAAGGAACATGCCGACAGGCTCTTCATGGGAGACCTTGTCAAAGGGAGTGAATGTAATTTTGCTGGGCTAATGTTTATCCTTGGGGAGAACCTTACATCACAGCCCGCAGAGAATATTTCAGTCTTTGTCAGTTCAGGGAAAAAGACAGATTTAGATCTTTGAGAGCAAAAATTAAAGATCATGTAAGCCGAGCCCCAAACATGCTTACTTCTCTTCACTACCTTTCTGCTCTTTTTGAATGAGTGGTGAGACCACACCTATCAGAGTTGACACCAAGGGAGAAAACAGCAGCCTCTCTTGTTTTTATGGAAACAACAGCAAAGCACAGAAAGCTTCAAGGTTTAGCGCATAACACCAGGGCTTCGTTCTTGATCTCCAGTCAGTGAGGCAGAGACAGGAGTTCAGCAGAGGTTAGACAGACACTCTCTGAATTAGAACAGAACTAGAAAACCTTTCAGTCTATTAGAGAAGTGCTTTCATCTTTCAGTCAAGACAGGCTATTACTAAAATTAAAGAAGACAGCTAATGTGTTGCCAGAGGATTTTAATAAATATTAAAAATATGCGTGTGGATCCTCTGATTATTTTCACTTTTATTAATACTAGATTTATTTTTAGCTAATTACGCCAGACCATTTCTATCTTGCTAGTTCCTTTAAGAGTCTTTGTCCAACTCCTTCCCCTTGCACACAATCAAAGCTATCTCATTCCTTACATTGGCTCATGAAACAGAATTGGAGATGCTGCCAAAGAGATCCATCAGTTCAGTCCTTGTAGGAGCTGAATCTGAACTTAGATTTTCGAAATCTGCATGTGTTTGGAGATGAACTATTCGACTGACATCAATATAAGTCAACATTTCCAGACATATCACTCAGAAAGTCTTTCCTCTGGAAATCATATAACTTGAATGCTATTATAAATGACATCAGACTCACACACAAAAATCAAACCAGAATAAAATTCATCCATGTAAAAGAGCAGTGAGTTTACAGGCTTTAACTTTGCCTTTTTTTTTTTTTTTTTCAGTTCCCTGAATTATATTTTCTTGCTTAGTGGTTTTATTTTTAACCTAATGTGGGATGTAAGAAGTCAGTTATCTCTTGTTTCCTTACTTTAAAAAAAAAAAATCCAAAATGGTTAAGATCATCCAGTGATTCCTCACATATTTAGCCTAACAACGCTTTACAAGGGAATAATGTCTGCTATACTTAATTGGTGAGTCATATTCTGTGTTTATCACTGTCTACACACTTGAAATGCACACAGCGACAGATTTTGTCCCCGGAAGAGCTGAGGTTTGAGTACATGAATAAAAGCCTGCAAGCAACAGGCAACCGCACGTATGTTAATTTATTTTTTAAAAAAGCCCCTCAGGTTGGTCTGGTAGGAAGTTCTTTTAAGAAACTACAATGAGGCAATGACCCTACCTCTAAAATCTAAAGTTGTTTTGCAACAGCAAGAAAGAAAAAGAGAGGAGTTTGGAAAGCAAATATTGTTAGGGAGAAAAAAAAAAAATTACTAAACTTGATAATGTAAATTCTGTTTAGGCAGTTTTACACATTTATTTTACCAAGAAATGCTATTTAATTTCACTTCCAGTCTCTCTTTCCAATAATGTTTCTAATTACGAGATTATAAGAGGGATGCTTACATACCAGTGGTCTTTCATATTAATTGACTCTGTCAGATAAGTTTGGAATCTCATACTTCAGCAATTTCATTTGTGGTGCCCGTTCATTTTCAGAGAATGGTAGGAGGCTGGTAAAATAAGTTTTCCTCTGTTCTCAGGACACAGTGAGGCTATGTGACCTACCTGCTGTCAGGCTGTTACTGCGAGACCTAGAAGTAGAGGCTATACGTCTCCAGATGCCTGATCTCATAATCTAGGTACTTGACCATAAGTTAGCTTCTTGGACAATTCCTAAGAGGTGAAGTTGATGGAACTCCTGTTGGTGCCAGTAATTTTTGTAGATGTTTGATTGGTTGAGGCTTCATTTAGATACCAGCTGGAATCACAAGTGAACTTGTACTGACTCACTGCTGAAGTGCAATTGATTCAGCAGCTTTATTTTGTTTCACTTAACACTTTTAATGCGAAAGAGATCCCACCCGTAGCACTGTCGGTATGCTTCAAGGATGTCCTCTAGGAACCAGAAGCCAACAATGGATCTGAACAGTTGCATGGTATCTAGAACTAAAGGAGGCCTGCACTCAAAATGTGTATGGTGAACATGGGAAGATTTAGATTCAGATTGACATATGGCTGCTTTGACCTGTCTCTGAATGCTGTACCTTTATTTATGCATCAAAAAGCTTTTCTTGATTCATTTGACATTAGTACTTTACAGCAGGGCACAAGGAATGAGAAAAGGGTGCAGGTAAGAGTCAGACCCTTGTCTCGCGCATCAGACTCCTTGGAAAGGGCACGCTCTTATTTCAGTTTTTACCATCATCATCTCTTGTCCTCTTATAGCACAGGAGTTTGGAAAAGAAAATTAAAAATTATATATTCTTTTAAAGAAAAGTGTCCTTAAAAAATTGCCCTGTGATTTCTGTTGATACGTATTGATCTTGTCTGCACTCATTGTTGCAGACTTATACTACCACATATCTATAATTGGTTTCAATATAATTTAGCTGTCTAATCTGTTGCTGTGCCTGATTTCGTCTCAAATTTTTATCTTGAAATGCATGCATAGAATGGAGGCTGGGGAATACCCTTCCGTCACGTGTAATGCAGTTTAATTTACTCAGTTGAAATGTGTTTGTGTGAAAGTGGGTGGTATTTTTTCCCGTTTTATTTCTTTCTGACTTGTCAGTGATAGCAGCTGGAAAATGTCTTCCTGGTAGTTTTCTAAATCTTGCACTATGAAAGATAATATATTGAAATGATGATTTCTGTCAGAATTACTTTAATCTTTTAGGGCAGGGCAATATTCTTTGCTTTCATTCCTGTTTTGCTCCATAACTTGTGTCTTATCTTGTGTCTTAAATATAAAGGTAATGGACACTTCTGAAATTATAGTAGAAACAAGGATGTTTTCAGAATTGTAATGGTTGTTGTTTGCACAATATCTATGTCTGAATTCTTCCTTTTCCTAAGTAGTCTTTCTGTTACTGTGAATTTAAAATAAACCTGTTAATTTAACTTGTGTTTTATTTATTTTTTTTTTCTCTAAAGCTCTACATCTGTGATTAAATCCTTGTAGCTAGCTATGAATTTCCCCACCTCCTGTTTACCTCATCTTTGTTTTACCTCTTGTTTTTGTGGTCATAGGCAGCACCTAAGAGTCAGGCATAATTGTCTTCAGTGTTGGCATCCTCTTACCAGCTCCCTTGCCTCCAATTACCTTGTTTTTGCTAGGTCTCTTGTACTCACTTTTATTTCTGTTTAAACAACTGATGATTTACTTGGTCTCTGGTCCTTGCACGACTATAACTGTGGATTTCTATGGTCATCAGTATTATAGTCCTTTCATACGGTTTATTCAAGAGCAGGAAAAAAGAGGGAGAGATGGAAAAACACTGTCCGTGAATCATATGTCCATTTTTCCGTGTGTTGTGATGTGGGAGACAGATCCAGCAGTCATTTTCACTTGCAAACATATTTTTTATTAAATATGCAGGCATATAAACAATATTCATATGGCTTGAAACTCATTGAGAACTGTTCTTTCTCATGGTAGGTACTTATATTTCAAACATCTACAGTAGAATTTTTCTGTACCTAATAGAATGATTTATCAATTTAATACTATACTGATTATGCACACTAAATGGAATGCAAGACACGTCAATCTCTCTTTTAGTCTGATTGCAATGGGAAGAAACGTTTTCATGAGAGAGTCTGTATTAATAGATGATAAGGACATAATGCAGAGTTCAGTTATTTTTAACTTTCCTTTTAACAAGCTGCTCTGCAGAGCACATGGAATGAAATCATGACTAAAGATTAAAGTTGGTCAGAAATATTGTGATCCTGTGAGAAACAGCCATGTCTGTTTGCCATCTTGAGAGAAAATCTGGATTTCATCCCTTAATTAGTGTGTCCAAGCAACCATCTAATTGCCCTGTCCCTTTTTTGGGGGGTAGGGAGCAATTGGGGTTTTTTATTTCCTTCCTTTAATTTTTAAATGGGGATTAAACATCTCTAGGAAGGGAAGAACCCAGATTTTTAAATTAAAACTAAGCCATGTCAACCTCAAAGATGAGATGAGGGGAATCCTTTGGCTCCCCGCTGGAGCTGCGTGACTGGCCTCACTGGAGGGAGCGCACGCAGCCCCGGAGACTGCGTGGAAGTAGGCGGCTGGTTCTCTTGCTGGCATTAATAGAAAAGAGAATATTCTCTTTGTTTATAATCCTGATGCTGGGTTCTTTCATGTTTCTTCACTTGCTTCTGATTTCAGTCAACAAAATTTCCTGTTGTATTGCATGGGGAAGAAGTCTGCTTAGGGCATGTGAGCAGTCCCTACATCCCAGGGACACGCAAGTAATTATATTGCATGTTAGTACAATATTTATGTAAGTAATTATACTGCATGTTAGTACAATATTTATGTGGCTGTGAGGAGTGCAAGGATGTGGGAGGACAAGGTGCTGACAGAGTGGAAGGGGAGCAATGCTCTGCGTGTGCTAATCGGGGAAGATGGAAATCTCTTGTGCTCTATTACTGGGGTCAGTATCCTGCGGTAGTGAAGCGACTGGGGAGTGGTTGCTCTCATACTTCAGCATCTCTAGGAGCGACATTAGAGGTGAATTTGATGTCATAGACAAATTCCCTTCAAGTTAGTGCTCATGTAGAGGGCAATGTTTGGGGCTTGAATAAGTTTCCATGTCTCCTAATACGAGACCTCCACCAGAAAAAAAGCCTAGTGGTTCCTTCCAGTCGTATAAATGTAAGAATTAACAATTGTTTTCCTTTTCTTATGGGAATATATGGATGACACCTCAGCATTCCTCCATCCTGTTGTGCATGTGAAGGTCTGGTCATCAAATTCCAAGGTATTTTGACTCACACCTACCCCTATGGCCCCTAATTCCTGTATTTAAAAGTGATTGTGATAATGCTAGTCTGGATAAGTAATTCAATTACATCTTTCAAAAGTGCCTTTCCAGTGATGTAATTTTTTTCTACAGCATTTATGGTGCTATTCTAAAATGCCACAATCTTTTGTAGTTTTTAAAATGAAAGTGTGCCAAATCAATACTTGTTTACATCCTTGGATGAAATCTTCAAAAGCATCTTCACAATTATTTGAAAAGGAAGAGATGAATCTGAAGAGAGTTTTAATTTAATATTTAATTTCATTAAGGACCTTGGAGCACAAAGTAAGAGAGCATTATTTATAACACAAAGCTCTGAGTGCTCCTCAATAGAGGAGGATCAGAATATCATATAGCAGAATAGGGTCACCTAGAGGAGACAGTAATAGAAATATAATGATATTCACTAGGGCAAAGTCCCAAGGTTGTGTTGTTCCTGTTATTAGTCTTAAAGGACAGAAATATCTGCGGGAGGAGAAAGACTTAAGAAGTGTAAGGCAATGACAGAATGAATGAGAAACCAAAATGGTATGGTAAAGAAAAAGGTAAGCACAGTTTTAGTATCTATCAGGTGAGGAGTGTATAGTGAAGTCTGGAAACTCTTAAGCCTGTAGTAAAGAAACTAGTGAGACTTCTTCAGGAATTTTGGGTGTGTTTCTCTCACACATTGCTCAACTGGAGCTGGAAAGGACTTTTGCAATGATCTAAGAAATTGAGAGCTTCTGTTACGAAAGGAAAATGTTGGCTTTCAGTTGCTGAAATGTAGGTACCAAAATGTGGTTTCCAAATAATGGAAAGTGGATAGTACCTGGGATAAAGAACAACTTAAATGTCACAAAAATATTGATGGGAGTTTTTAGATAGCTTTTCAGGAGAGCTAAGAACAAGAAAATTAAATGAGTCACTTTTTTTAAAGTTTTATCAGCAGTGGTCCACCGTGTCAGCTATTTTGTCTCTGATAGAAGGTGGTAGTCAAGGAAAGCAAGTGAACCTTGTCACTTTGTGGTCCGTTCTCTGTGCTATTCCACCACCCCCAGTAATTGTCCTGGCAGCTGTGGACTAGATGTTAGAGATTCCTTCTAGTTCTTTGCCCTATATTCCTATGAATTAATAACCTAGCTATTCTTTTTTGAAAGTTACGGATTTAAATCTAGAATTCAAAATGCTTTTGACCTTTTGTTTAGAGTTCTCAGTCTGGCATTTGGAGATTATACTCTGTTCTCTATCTCAAAAGGACCAAATGGGAGAAAATAAGTAGTCTTCTGCTAAATTGCTGAGAAAGGGCCGGACCCAGAATCAATCAGGAGATCTACCTCTCTGGTCTAGAGTGACGTTCTGCTTGCAATTGCATTGAGTGCCTCATAATCTTGTAGCGATAGTTACAATTTTAAAAGGTAACTGAATACTATTTTCCTCCTCTGAGGGACAGTCAGAGTGGGAAGTCTGTGTGTGAATGGTCTCAAGGGGAGAAGGGGAAGAGATGTGTATCACTGTTCCTGAACATGTGCCGTAACCGCTATTAATGGGAATAGAGGGACTTCTCTGTTCGCGTGCTTTGAAATAGTGCCTTTGGCCAGCCTTGGAGAAATGTCCGCTTTCAGGTGTCTGTCTTCATAAGCTGCATTTTAAAAGCGTTTTTAAACTGTTGATTTACATAAAACTTCAAATAGAGGTGTGAAATTCCAGGCTCTGCCTCAAGACTGTTATAAGTCTCTTATTTTTCCCCAGAAGATGGTAATTGATCAGTTCCATCTTCAAGCTGGCCACTGAGCATAAGAAGGCATGTTATAAAAACCTTCCATCATGTCCAGCAGAAAATGCTTGAAACCATAACAATGATAAACTATTAAATTCTCATAAATCAATTTTAAGTTGTTGAAAATAAAGACAATTTTTTGCAGTTGCATATTTGTCATCTTCAGAAAACTTTTTATTCACTACAGGGAGTGTGGGGCTAGTATTGCTTTATACGGTAATTCTCCACATTGCTCTCCATACACTTTATATGGCTATAGCCCCATATGGCAATGGTGCACCACCTAAGGTAGCGTCCAAGCACCGTGCACAGAAAGGAGAGCAGCAGCACAGCGTGGGACCAGAGGTGGGACAGGATGGTTGGTTAATAAGCCCAGATCGTGCTTCTGCGACTCAAACATCAGAGAAGGCAGTCTGCTTGGGGAGCGTGGGACTCCCCCAACCCGCACGCTGGTCCGAGTCTCTGGTCCAGAGAAGTGGTCCTGCCTGATAGCCATGGCTACCCAAGTCTTTCTGCGCCCAGATACTAATTTCAGCCTGATATTACTGAATTTACTGGACTTACTGTCATCTTGACCCAGATAATTGTAATACCAGTTTGTGTATGTTACTCTGCTGTTATTCTGTATCCTGAACCAGCAACTTGAAAGGGCTGCCTAAAGCCCCTTACAGGGAGAAACCAAGAATATTTTCTGCATCTAGAAGTGGCAGTAACACACTCTATGGCACCGAATGGCTGTATTTTTTTTCTAAAGGAAACAAATTATGACCTATATAATTTCATTTTTACTTTTTCAAAATTTCATTTCATTTTTTGTTACCGATTGACTATTTTAAAATAACATCATGAAATCATATTCGTTTCACAGAAATCTTTGAGCAGCAACTTTACTGCAAAAAAAGGTTGGGTTTTTTTGGTTAGGTTCATTTACAATTTCTGTTCAAGCAGTATTTGAGCTTCAGTTCAAACTGGGATCTCTGTAACAAGATACAAGAAAAAATATTTTTCAACTTGTTGTGCTGGTCTAGTTTCTAAAAAAAAAAAAATGCACTATTCAGTAGACACTTAAGCAGATGTAACAGGGCTATGATGGTAGCATCCTGCAAAAGGCCACAAATCCCTTCTGTGGTATAAAATGAACTGGTTGCTTGGCTACCAGATTCTTTTCTAGCTTTGAAAAGTAGTCTTCTGACTCACATTAGATCTGTCTCAGGGTTAAGTCCTCAGCCAATATAAATGTCACAGCTCTGTTACAGCCTCAGATAATACTAGAACTAAAGCTGAAATTAAAAATCCACTGACAATTTTGTTTCCTTCTCTTCTTCCCTTAGTGATTCATTCATCGTGCCAAGCTATGTGGTTATTAACAAAGCTAGAGTTCTTTGTAATTTATTGTTGAAATAGTCCTGTGGTAAAGCTAACAGACCATTTGGTGCAAGAAGCTCTTTTATTTTTAATGAGAATAATGAAAAGAATAAGGAAAACAGTGCAACTAAAACACTGACACCCTGGAGCAAACCTGGAAGAAAGCCACCATATGATCAGGGGGCTCTAGCACAGGACACAAGAAGAGGGGCTGAGGGATCTGAATTTCTTGAGCCTTGAGGAAAGAAGTCTGAAGTGGAATCTTACTGCTTTCTAACTGCTGCGTCAGTGTAGAGAAGATGGAGCCAGATGCTTCTCAGGTGCATTGTGGTAGGACAGCAGGCAAAGGACACAAGTTGGAATTTGGGAAATTTCAATTAAGTAGTAGGAATTATTTTTTGTAAAACAAAAAAAATGGTCAAAAGCTGCTCTCAATCCATTCTCTGCCTGGCCTGTAGTTGTGCTTGGGATTGCACTGACCCATGTGCAGAACCTTGCACTTGGCCTTGTTGAACCTCATGTGGTTTGCGCCAGTCCTCGTACCAACCCCTGAGGAATGCCACTCAAAGAAAATTGAAGTTCTGGAAATTTGGTTATAGACTGACTTTTAATAAGATTTCCATGAACTGAACTGTTAAACCTTCTTACAAGAACTTGACCCAAAACATAATTGTGATAAAGATATGTAAAGTACTCATGTGCCTAATACTTTGGTTGACTATACTGAGGTATGTCTGTAATCCTAATTTAAAGTGTGTTTCATCCAAATTACATTTTACTCAAAAATGATGTGCTGCCTCTTTTTCTTTTGTTCAATTGTTTGTTTTGGTTTTGGTTTTTGTGATAGGCTGAAGTTAATGAAGGGCTATTAATAGTTATTTGTAACCGATTTTTTTTTAACTGGCTACTGATACATTCCCTAATTATGTTTATACTGAAGAGGGTTGATCTTGTTTAAACATATACCAACTAGGATAAAGGAAACCTATTCCTTAATTGATTAATGTCAAACCCAGCAAACTACTAATACTAAGGAAGTTCAACTACAGCTCTGCTTTTTGCAGGAGAAGTATATGTTAAGTAATGAGCAATTATGTATATAAAGGCCATCTAATTTGTTTTTAACAACTGATTTTCTAATCTGCTTATTTTCTCATAAAACAAGTAAGTGGTTTATGCCTTTTTAACTTTACAAACCATTTATCTCCTCCTGTGAATGAGAAGTGTTCAACAGAGAAATCCATGGCTTTTTAAAATTACTTTCTTTTTTTATCCAGTAAATGGAAGTCCTCTCCAAGATGGAGAACTGTAGCTTGTTCTCCTGCCAGTTCAACAGAAAACTAATACTGAATATATCAGCTTTTTAATATTCTTTGTCTCCTCAGACAAAAACAAGTTGGTTTTTTTTTTTTCCTCTTTCCTTGTTTAAAAGTGGAGCCTGGCCAACTTATGGCTGTGAATTGCCACAAATATTGATAAATCCCATGGAAAGCGGTTGTCCTTAATGAGGATTACTAACTTTGCTGTGAATTCAGTGATATCAGGAGAGCTTTTTCTCACTAGTCACACATAGAGCAAGCAGAGAAATCCAGTAAGTACCACTGGGGACAGAAAGTTTTTGGAATTGCTGTCCTACTGTAGATGCATATCTTCCCTCTGTATTTGTGGATAAAGTTGTGCAGGTGGTATATTCGAAGCCAGGGTATCTAACAGTTCTGTCTGCCTGTTCCAAATAGTTTTCACTTTGAAGTCTCAGGCTTGTCAAAGATTTCTGACTCTTTGGGCTTTCTATTCAATTGACTCCCTTTCTACCTCTTCTTAATAAAAATGTCTGCTCCAACTTTTAAAGCTATGACTTTTTTTTTCCTAAATGCTGGTATATCAGAGGAATATAAAATTGATTTTTGCTCTTGGTGAAGTATGACATTTCTCCTATTTAATTTTTTTTCAGGCTGCTCTTCTGTGCAGATTTTTGTTCTGATTGGTTTGCTTGGCTTCTTTTCTATTCCTTGCAATGTTCCTGCTCGTTTTCCATAGTGTTTTGAGGGCCTTTCTTATTCCTCTTTGAATATTTTCCAGTTCAGTTTTCTGGTTCAGCTTTCCAGTTCTTCCTACAAAGCTTAATTTTGACACTAGTTGCCTTGATTTAGTTAGTCAGAAGGGACAGAGAGTAGAATTCATTCCTTAGTGGAGAAATATTTTTTTAGAACTTTCTAAGGTTACTGTGTTTCACATACTGTGCAGTGGATATAACCTGACATTTTTGACAAGAACACAACTGTTTTCTGAGGAGGAGATGCTGAACCTGTATTTACTTGGGCCTAGTAAAACCAAAGCATGTTGCCGAAGCTGTCAGGAAAGTGAAGCAGTGAAAAAAAAGATTATTTTTTTTTTTCCTTGCAAGAAAAATATCAGTGTGAACAGTTCAACATCATTGTGGACAGTCAAATACTGAAGGGCTTTCAGAGAAGGAAAATAAAAAATATAAAGATTTTTATTTATTCCCTTATGCAGGGATGTGCCCTCATTTAATTACATAATATTATAATATTGTCTAAAAGTAGGGGACCTAGTTTCCCAAAAAATGTTAAGAAAAAAAAAGATTTCCAGTCTTAATTATAAAAAAAAAAAAAGACAATAAATTGACTAGAATAGGTTATTCCTTGAAGTAGCAGAACTATGATGTATATCTTAATTTTTCAGAATTACTCTCCCCACACTCTACCTACAATGTCATGCCAATTGGTCTAGCATTTTCCAAAAGCAGACAACCAGTTTTGGACTTAAGATGCGAGTTGATTCTGGAGTTATGTGTCTGTGCAACTTCTGGAGTGGGGTTCAGGCAATGTAAACCTCTGTGGATTAGTGCAGTGGGATTACTATATATGTTTTAGGGTTCATGCTTACTGTGCCATAAGCAGGTGGTCAAGAGTTTATACAGGAATATGTTTACTTCAGAATTGTAACTAAAGTACATCTCTAATAATCTCCAGATTATTTTTGTCTGAGTCATCAGTGAGGAGCAGGAGGGATAGAAATAGGTGGCTCTTGCTAGAGGAAAACATATAGGTCACAGTATTGTGTAGCAGAGATGGTCTGTCGCCATAGGTTACAGTCTTCTTGATTATGATGTATTTATGAGGTTAAAGCTCATTAAAAGGTTTATAACAATGTAAATTTTGTGTTAATGTTGACTTACATGTGATCTGTAAGTCATCTTTCACAATTTCTATAGACCACTTTTTTTCTTCTCACTTGTAGTGCCATACTCTTTTTCCTATGCAGAGTGCTTCCTTTACACTAGGAACAGAGCATTTATCCAAAGAAAAGACAGATTTCCATCATATAAGATAGAAATATGATGTTAGCCAAGCACGTTTCAGTTGTTCCTGATAATCCTTCAAAACATTTTCTTTACCTTTAATCATAAATTTCCTTATCATGTTCCAAAAAACCCTGTGATACAACCCCCAAACTTCCCAATTGCTCCATTTCGGTGCAGAAATATTCAAGGCGTGGCTATTATTGCCTCCCTCCTCAGCATGTCTTTTATTAATCACTTAAAAGAAACTCTATTGCATAGTTCTTTTTACATTCTTTTCCATATTACTATTAATAAAATTAAAAAAATACAGAGGAAATATTTCTAATATGTATCAATATCTCTGGGAGAGAGCTGTAGGACCCAGTAAAAGTGATGATCAAAAATGAATGCCCAGACTAAGTTTCCATTTTACTTGCGTGAAATCACTTTTGATGCTCAGGGACAGCCTTCCAAAATCTACTGATTGTGACATTGAGTTAGCTGAATGGAACAAGAGGATAGAAAGGGAGTCAGTTTCCTCAGGGTTAAGATTTTGGGCATCTAGAAAACAAAATCAGCAATCCTATCCTTTTTCTTTCCTTTTACAGTTTATTTCAGCATACTTAAGCCACCGAGATGCAAAGAGGGAAGTGAGACGATTCCAGAGATCCATCAAAACAGTTCAGTAGCGTGTCTGCCTTTTTAAGGAAGAGCAGGACAGGCGCTGTAAAGAATTTCATAATGTCATTGTTACTATTGTTCTGCTCTTGGGATTGATGTGGAGCAATAGGCTTGTATCCAGAACTGCATTAAATGATGTGAGGTTGGCTCTTTGCAAAGGTGCCATTGCTTCTCCTTTCTAGGGACTCTTATGCTTAGCCAGTGTTTTATCTACTGAAAATGGCATTACAGAGAAGAGAAGTGGCATTGAGAGACAATATGACTCTAGTCACTGAGACAAAAGTAACATGAGGACAAGGTCAACTCTGTAATACACAGAGACTTTAAATTGCAGATAAAAATTATAAAAGGTTACAGGGTTTGTCAGTGACAGCATGGAATTTGGTTGAACTGCTGTGGAGAGGGAGTTGAAGTTCATATATGCAAACATACTTGGATGAATGCCTATGATACTACATAAACTCCATGGCCTATGTGCACTTTTTCGTAATAGAAGCAATATTTCATTTGGGAAGGAATTATGGCTCCTAAAAGGAAATTAATCACTGACAAGCAGTTCCAGTGTAAATATATTTATAAGGACCTTTGATTTTCCAATTTTGTTATTGAAAGATTAGTTTTTCTTGAATAGTAAATTTATTTTATGAAAGTGTTGTGACACACTATTTGCACACTGAGATACTCATATTTTCAGGAAAATGCTTTGAAAAATAAATTGTGGAAAGATTTTATTTCTTTTTAATTGCCTTTTTTTTTTTTTTTTTTTTTTTTTTAAAAATTGGGTTTTTTTTTTTTTTTTTTTTCCCACACGTTGGGTTCTATCTATCTGAAAAATGGGCTTCATAGCTGGATCATGTTTGCAATTCATAGTGACAAAATGTAAGTAGCTGTAACTGCAGAAAGCCATCTTAGGTTTTTTGATTTATGAATATCCTGCAATAGGTCTGGGCAGATTCACTTATGTTTGTTATAAATGGTCATCAACTTCTATGTGTATTGCAACTAATCCCCAAAATATTCTTATCTTCTCACATGTTTCTGTGCTCCTCTTGCTCTCCTAGCTTCTTGCTGTAGAACTGCTTAGAGAAGACTGAATAAAAGTCTCTTCTTCACAGAAATAAAAAATTTGCCTTAAGTCCAGCAGTTCTGGAAGTGAAACCTCTTTCTGGGTACATTAAAAAGAAGTGCTACTTTTTTTAAAGCAAAACTTTGTGGTTCAGCTGATGTTTGGGATCAGAAGACCACATTTGTTAGATGGTAACGAAACCGTGATCTGTCCTGAGCACAAGAGTGTGAGATGTTGACCTTCCAAGGGCCAAGCTGTGACTGTTTGGGTGCTAGAAAGAGGAGCGATGAAGGAAACCTCCCTGCCAGGGCTGCTCTTGTCCCCTCTGCACTCTTCAAAGGGCTGTCCACAAGCCTGTTGCACCTTGCCACTCTTGCTGCATGTATTTGTGCCGTGTATTTTTGTATAGTGGGCATCCCGAGGCAGCAGTGTCCCAGAAGCACCCGGAGAGGAGTTGAATAGATATCGATTGAGACGGAGGGCTCTGGCAAGCCCACGGGAGAGGAAATGTTAGTAATAACACCCTCTTTTTCTGGAAACACGGGTTTTGCGGGGTGAGCACCTTATCTTCTACAAATCCTTAGGTGCCTGAAAGCGACTTCATCATGTAAGCCTGTTCTGTTCAGTCTAAGTCTAAAATGATCCACAGTTGAGCTCTGTGAAAGAAAAAAATACGCACCATAGTTTTAAGAGAAAAATGAGGGACTGGCACTGCCAGAGGGAAAATTTGGTGCTGAGGCAACTTTAAAAGTTAAGCAGGGACACAAAAAGTTTGGGTTAACTGGCAAAGCTGACAAGGAGAGGGGTTGATCTATGTAGTTGTCTGGTGAGGATAAGGAATTTCAAACTGCAACCCTCTTGCATGGTTTTGGGCAGGATGGGAGGCGTTCCCCTCCTTGTCCCTGGCTGAAATGGTGGGAAGGTGTGTGTCTCTTCGGAAGCAGGATTGGCACTGGCTGAGGCACGGATCAGAATCTGGCTCTGGAGCTCTAATCAAATAACAAATATGGCTTAATGCAGCTCAGCATGGGGGTGCACTATATTGGGTTAGACTTCTCCGGTTTCAGCCCAAAGCAATGAAATTGATCTCCAATTCAGCATTATGTTTTAGTTCTTATTCTGTCCCCAGATTTATTCTAAAAGCATTTTTAATAGAAATCTTCCTTTGTCATCTACATCATGTTTATTCTGCAGCTCCAAGTTGTTCCAGACGTACCTCAGTGTAAATATGAGCATAACGTGACCCTCAAATTGTAACAAACCGTGTTGCCAAAGAATGGCAAGACTCAGCAGTAGAATTAATAGATGTGATCACACTTTCAGAAAGTGTTTTTTAAGGTTGAATTTAAAATACGGACTTCAGAGAAGAAAACAGAGATCCAGGGACTTAATCTTTATCCTTAAAAATTGAAATACAATTTATAGAAAAATATACAGCTGAATTGAAGACTATGCAGGGGGTAAAATAAACTGAGATTTTAACCAGCCCTGCTGGATGAGTAACAAAGACCACTGCATTTTCACTTGTGTAATGTTAATTGCCTTGAAAAGAGGGTGGGAATCTAACTTTACAAATTAAAATTTCCTCCTATTTGAGAATATACAGAGATGACCAATGTTACCACCACATTGTTGGAAGTGAATTTTTCATGCAGCAATTGGAATTGTGCATGTTTTGTAAAGTTTCTGACTGCTTTACATACTCATTTTACGATACACCTAAAAGCTATAGATATTTTGTGGAAGGACAGGTGTTACTCTGGCTGACATATTTTGAAACTGTCACTATTATGCAAGGGCTGTAAAAAAGGTGAATTTGTAAGAATGATTTTGCTCTCTTTCCTTCGATATGTCTTGCTGATCAGGTTATTGTGAAGGATAAATTTTTTGCCACTGCCTGAGGCTACTGTCCAGGATTCCTCTGCATGAGATCAGTGCAACTAAAAGATAGTTTCATATTTCCTTAGGGCATCACGATAGATGCAACTGTTAGAAAGCAAACTGAATTTAAGAGCCAATGTCTCAATATATTCAGTTGTAGAAATGGGTAGCTAGTTTTTTTTCAAATGCTTCTCCAAATGGACCCTCATAGTGCAGTTATCTGAGCTTGTAGACTTGTTATTTTACTTGCTATGCATACCTGGGCTCTGCACAGGCATAATGTGCTCTCTGCTGTCTGAGACTCAAGACAGCATCAATTTGATGCATTCTGCTTCTATAAACTTATTCATGTTGAATATTTTGTTTCTTTATAGCTTTTTGCATGAATATTCTTAAATGTTTTCTTGATTCACATGAGTTTATTCACATAGGTAAGAAAAAAATCTTGTCTCATGCTTCCTGGAAACATTAGCCTTTCACGTGACCTAGAAATTTCCCTGAAGATCTGGGTTCGCTGCCTGTGCGTTGATTCTAACCAAACTGCCAGGCACTGGGAAATCTCAGGCAAATGCCAAAAGCTACCTCCCCGCCAACAAGAAGCCCCAGAGAAACAAACCCACATCAACCAAACCACACTTCATTCTACCCAAACAGAATTTCCGTGCAGATAAAGAGATGTTGTCCAGGGAAGCTGAGGCAAGGGGCAGTTACTCATGCACCACTGAAAAGAGCACCCTGTGGGGTCTCAGGCGGTGGGGCTGGTTCTTGCCATTGGTCTGACATGTGGCATTTGGGTTGGTCTTCTCCTGTCCCTGTGCCACCATTCCTGCTTTGGCCTTTGCCCGGCATGTCTGGTTTGGCTATGACTGTTTTGAGCACCAGCATTCAGCTTTTTCTGCCTGGCAGAAAGGGCCCCTTGTCTCACTTAGGTCCCCAGCACATAATTTCTGTGTGTCTTGCAGCATCTCCCTTTAGCATTAAAAAAAAAAACAAAAAAAACCCCACAAAAAACAACCTGTAAATTATCAAACTTTTAGATCATTTTTCATCAGCCTCAGATGTCTTTAAACAGACCCACAGTTCATGCAAATAAAGATACTTATATTGATACCTTTCTGATGATTTTTATTTAAATATAAGTGAATAATTTAATCTTGATTTTGTAAGGAATACAGAGAAATTAAAAACTACAAAATTGTTTAGTCTGCTTTCAACCTGCTCCAGTGGTGCTTCATTCGCTTCTTTAGGAAAGACAGAGTGATGACAGAGGAATTAAAGTGTTAAAGTATAAATTACTATTGAAGTAGAGTATATAAGGTTTTATACTTTCTGATAGATGCTACTGTGTTTTCTGGTCACAAAAAGTGACTGGGCAACAAGTTGGAAGAGTACTTTCATGTCCTGTCTTGGCTTTACCGGAACAAAGAGGAGATTTTGAATATTTCCATAGCATGCAAACGGCTTTTATTCAAGCATTGTGATCAAAACAGATGACAGCGTGTTTCTTCAGCAGTCTGCAAGTCAGTCATGCAGTCTACTCATCTAGGTGTCATACTTGTTAAGATTTTGAGGGCAGAGTAAAATGTTTATTTATTGTCTCTAATAAATTGTTACTAAACAAACTCATGTCCTTAGGTTTTCCAATGGATTCTGGTGCTGCAGAGATTGTGTTACTCTCTGGGAAGTGGGATCTGCTCTTGTGACAGGTAGGAGTGCTGCTTGCTTGTATCTAGCTGGCTTGGGAATACCCGGTGGTGGGAACCGAAACTCTCAGAAGACCTGTCTTCAGTACCACTGTCCTGAAGACTGTGAGGAGGAAGAGTCGGCCTGACAATACTGCTCTTGTGTTACAAAACATCTAGGATATAAAAAGGTTTTCTAGATCTTTTCTAGTGATGTGGCTGAGAGCTGTGCTGTGGCAAGATTTACCAAACCGGTCCCTTGTCAACAAATGTTAAACAGCAGCATCAGCTTTCCAAAGCGTGCTGGCCTCTGTGGGTGAGGAAATGCAACATTCAAGGTGATGTTAAGGTCAATGATGCTGACATATATGAAATGATAAGATTTTCCTGGAATATACGTAGCAATATAAATATTTTTAAGCATGACAGCCTTGATTACACTTAAAACTTAAGAAATTATATGGTAGCTTTTTACACTATTTATTTGCTGAATAGTACTTTCTTTAATGACCTGCCAGGACTCTTACAGAAGCAAAACAGGACTAATGAAAATGAGACAGAGAATTAAGTAACACAATGACTTTGTTAGTTTAAACATGCACTGTATTCGCAAGGGGAGATATGATGCCGGTTTGTTTCATACAACTGACTTTGTGCTGTTTCAGTTTTCTGTGAATAATTCAGTTCTCTCCCTCTTGTGCCAAAAATATTAAGCATCAAGCAAAAATTGTGCTGTGTTGTTATTTCCACAGTCTGGGGAGAAAAAAATTAGTGAACTGAGGTTTTCCCTATAACCCACTAAAGTCAGTGAGCAGAAGTTCATTGATAGGTAAAGACTGCTGAGTGTCACAGGCCGACTAATTTCAGTCCTCTACCTGTTCTCCTTACCACGTGTGATCAAGCTTTCCTGTTTGCTTGTTAGTTCTTTCTTGCACTTGTGCCTGTGGATATCTACCTACCTACCTACCTACCTACCTACCTACCTACCTACCTGCCTACCTACCTACCTACCTTTTGCTTGTTCTGCTTCAAAATATGTTTGTTTGTGCATAGCTGTGAATACTTTGATGGTTTCTTTACTTTTTAGTATTTGTCCACATGAGGGAAAACCCCTCTAATGCACTTGGCGTGATTCATTCTTCATTTGTTATCTTCATCAGGTGTCAGATTATGACCTAACTGTAGGAACTATAATTTTTTTTTTTTTTTCGGCAGTAGAGTGAGCTGTTTTATACTGGTAATGGAATATATTTGAGACTTAATATTTATATAATACATAAGAAGCCTTTCCAAACTTCACTAAGAGCAGTTATAACTCTAGGACTTTTCTTTCTCCTAGACAAACTCATCTCCTTGTTAATTAACATTTTAGAGTGAAAAATGTCCAGCGTAAATTTCACATAGTAATCTCTGATTAGACTTCATACAATAGAAAGAACTGCTTTTCCCCAAGGGCTGCATAGTATTTTGGTGCACACAAATATGCAGCCTGCCCATAACCCTAGCAAAATTCAATTACTCAGAGAGGTGTAAACCACATTTTATGAAAGCAATAAGACATGACTCTTGATGATTTCTTTGGGAGACTGCTACACAATTTAGAAGTGTTTGCAGCCCCACACTGAAGTCTGAGTGGATTTAACCAGCTGAGAAGCACAGTAATCTCCCAGAAGCATATTACAAAATATATCTTTGCTATTAATTTAAAATTGTTTTCAAAAGCAATGGATCAGAATCATCAGAATAGCAGTAAATTTAGTCAAATCAGTAATGTAATTCTGGTGATTTTTACATGGAATATTGATGCAGGCATTACATTACTCACAACTCACTGGAGAAATCTCCATTATAGCTAGCAACTCTGTAGCTGTTTATTGGCTATGTGATCTGTCACCTGAAATTTCCACAAAAATCTCTCTCCAGTCATGAATGTATGAACTATTCTAAAAGTTTCTTGTCTCAAATTAAAACATAAACAAACAACCAAAGTACCTCAAGTAACTATATGTAAGATTAAACTTAAAAAAAAAAAAAAGAAAATAAAAAAGTTGATTGGTGTCTGCCTTCCCTTATGTAGGTCAAATACTTATGAAATAATTCTAAGGCCTTGCAGAAGTTATTCTGTTCTTACTTTAGCTGTGAGTGAAAAAAATCTTACTCTAATAAAAACCTTACTCTTCTGCTGCTCTGATGCATTTATGATGGGAAGGACAGCACTGAAGCAGATACTTTACTAGTGGCATCTAGTGTCTAGGGAAAAAAAAAAAAGAAAAAGGGAGGTTTTAATTTTCATTCAAGTGAGTAGTGCTGAGCTTTTCAACTCAGAATTATGGGATCACTCACGATTTACTTTTGTGAGAAGCCTTATAAAGGAAAGCAGAATTTCCAGCAAGCCAATCAATCCGCCTTTCCTGTTCCTCACACAGCTTTATCCCTCACGTGTGTATATATATATATGCACCATGTGCCAAATCTGGGAAGAAGAATTTCTCTTATTAGCATTGCAATGGGATGGGGCTTTGTGCTAATAATATACCTACAACCATTTTTGTGATACAAAATGTTTCTATAATAACTGGCCTAAAATTATTCAGATCATTAAGTTGTATCAGTTATAGTCATTAAAAGCCCTGAAGTATAGGCATAATTGCACCTCCCCCCAAAAAAAACCCACTTGAGTGTCATTAGATAATATAGATGTATTAGTTGATCTGTAATTTTAGTTTTTCTTGTGTTGTAAGGAACTCCTTGGTGGCTGTGGCTGGCTGGCTGTAGTATGGCTGCTTCTCTCTGGATGTGGTATGTTCACTGCTGGAACACAGTGAAGTTGTTACGTTTCAAAGTAGAACATGGGACCCCCGTGCTGAGCTTTATAGCGCCAAACGTTCAGTATGTGGTGCACAAAGTGTGTTCTAGTAAATAAATGGTCACTGTGTCTGAACATATAAAAAGTGTGACTTTATTTTTATCGAAGGAACAGTTTTATTTTCCACTTTAGATTCTTGAACAGGCATCAGAAAAGAACCGAACTGTAATGAACTCTGAAGAATGATTACAGCATCCTCAGCTGCATGAGGAGGAGTGTTTCCAGCAGGTTGAGAGAGGGGAACCTTCCCTTCTGCTCAGCCCCAGGGAGGTCACACCTGGGGCGCTGGGTCTGGTTTTTGACTCTTCGGCACAAAACCCATGTGGTCTGACTGGAGCAACTCCAGTGCAGGACCACAAAGATGGTTCAGGGATTGGAGCATCTTTCTGGAGAGGCTGAGAGAGGTGGAGCTGTTTAGCCTGGAGAAAAGAAGGCTCAGGTGGGTGATGTTATTAATGTGTTTAAATACCTGTTGGGAAGAAATGAAGAGGGAGCCAGGTTTTCCTCACTGGTGCCCAATGACAGGACGAGAGGCAATGGACACAACCTAAAAACCATTAAATTCCATATGAACAGGATGGAACAAGAACAAGATGGAGCAAGAACATTTTTTTTTTTTTCCCCTCCAATGTGACATGGCCAAATGCTGGAACGGGTTGCCCAGAGAGTCTGTGACTTCTCCATACATGGAGATGCTGAAAACCTGACTGGACATGGTACTGGGCAACCTGCTTTAGCTTACGCTACTTGAGCAGAGTGGGCTGGTAGATTTCTAGAGGTCCATTCCAGCCTTAATGATTCTGTGATATGAAAGTGGAGACACTGAGCTAATTCTTCAAGATTTTTCTTAACACAATGTCTTGACAGCTTTAAATGCTGAGAGCTTGCTTTCAAATTAAAACAAATGTCAGTTCTTAGCTGATATATTAAATATTCACTCTTTGATTGACATAGTTGTTACAGCGCCGTAGGATGTGGGAGCAAATTTTGATCCAACTTGTCAGGAATTAATGATTCTGAATACTTCTAATCTTCACTGTTAATGCTATTACTACTTTTGAACACGTCAGAGTAGATGCCAGACAGAGCTGCGGCTATCTCACTCATCACAAACATACTGCAGCCACGACTTGGTGGAGGAGGTCTTGAGTTATATCTGGCTTTACGTTACCTCTGTACTCCCTCAGTTCTTTGAGCCGACTTGAGTCAGATGAGCTGCTATGAATGCAAGAACGGGGTTCCCACCAGCTGTAACTGCCTAAGGATGTTTTAAAATTGTTTCCTCTTGTCAGCTTTTATGTAACTCTAAATTAAGACCAGAATGTGGCCTGGTTTTTCTCCTCACTTATTTAAAGGAAATTCTGGTATTTCACATTCTTCATCTGTTTCTAAACAGAGCAAAACACTGGAATTTACAGTAAAATGACATTTTAAATGGTTCTCAGTAAGACAGGATATTAATTTCTATATGCTAAAATAAAATAAAAACCCCAAGCCACTGCCCATCCCCCTTTTTTTCCTCCACATTTAAAAAGCTTAAAATTAAGTCAGACCTTGGGACACAAGAATAAGTGAGTTAATGCTGCATAAGGGCTCCTTTGGCTTTGCAGTCTAAGAAGATGGGAACTGCAAATAATGTTTTTTTGCAGTCAGGAATTGTAGAGGCTTCCCCCACTGTAGCAGTAGCTTGTTTCCATAAAGTTGCAAGATCTTGATAGACATTGGGTCTCCTTTCTGCTTTTGTTAAATCTGTTTGCAGTCATCAACTGTTTCAAAAGTTATTCAAGGATTTTCATGAATGCAGAGAGGCAGCAGTGCTTTGGTGTAATCACATTGGCATAATTTCCTTAGCAATCAAGCTCCAATAAATAAATGTTCTTTGTTTGGCAAGTCACTTCAGAATGGCAAATCAATAATTTTCTACAGGAAAACATCAAAATTTTTCAGACCTGAGGTCCACTTTACTTTTGATTATTTTGAGCACAGCTGATTAAAAACTGATGAACTTTTTCCTTTCGAGAAGAATGACAGATTTCATTTTTGTTTAAAAATTCTAAGTGGCCCAATCTAGAGAACATTCAATTGGGGAGGACAGGGCAAAGTATAAGGACATCGCAGAGCTCACTTGTATCTTTAGAGAATAAAAGGCACAGGAAGGATTCAGCAGCTGGTACATTTGATGTGTTTAATACAATTTGGGGTATAAGTCTTCAAGAATTCACTGTAGGTAGCGAACTGACATTGTTGGGGGCAGAGTATGTGATTTGCTATTCCTTTTCCTCACTCTTTTAAATACCATGTAGTCATCTGTGTCTGTGAATTTGAACTGAATGTACATACTATTATAAATGTGGGAGGGAGATTTTCATCTGGTGGTATCTTTATGGGGTTTTTTGTTCAAACATAGATTTGCAACCAAGTTGTAATAGAATGAAACATTATGCTAAGTAAGTTGTTCATAACTTCTAATCGTACTTTTCTGATTGTTCTAGCAAACATAATTGTAAATTTTAATTTTCAATTTGCTTTTTTTGTTTTTTTATTCTGTTCTGCTTGAAACCTGATATATTATGCAGCACAAGTTAGCATGTTGTATGTTTTAGCATACTTTTTTTTAAAGGATTTATATTATACAGAGAGAAATCTGCCAGCATTTTGTCTGTATTCTAAAAGGGAAAAAATGTGGAATTCTGCTTCCAAATAAGTTATGGAACAAAAGGGCACTATCTTTTCCTTTTTTTGTTGTTCCAACAGACTATGAACATACTCAGCAGGCTGAGAATAGACCAACACAGTAAGAGGTAACCCATAAACTCTGTAGAGCCCTCTTGGGTTGCCCTGTTACCATGAAATATAACTTAGGAAGGTTTAGTTGACAGTTCTAACCTGCTAGTACTGTACAGTCTTAAAATACATAACTATTTCTCTGGTGACTCTGTGTGCCTATCAATTGTCATCAACAGCACACAAAAATGTGATCAGAACAAAGGTGTTTTGGTGATTTAGTGCAGCTGTATTAGCTCTTACTCCTGTGAGTTTAACGTCTTGAACACTATCTTCACCTTTTAGAGTCAGTATGAGAAAGAAAAAAAGAGTATTTCCAAAGCAACAGGATGTAAAAAAAGAAAACACTGTCCTAAAGTCTGATTTTGTACATATCTATGTGTGTCTCTAACTTCTAATCCTTGTAGCTCTTTGATTCCCATCATAGAGGATTAGGAAGGGAAAATAAGCAATACAGCTACTGAAATTTGATTTACAGAAATATTTGTGGTTTGGAATAGGGCTGCACATACCATTACGAAGGGAGAAGAAAAATTTAGGGCATCAGCAGTGCTTACAGGTAGATTGCAAAGGCACGATTAGGTCATAAATTATTTTTTCTGGCTCTCTTTTGGTTTGTAAAGTCCTATTTTTCAATTGTAAAAATTGTGTCAGGAAGATTTTGAAATATCAAGACTGGCAGATGGTATACTAAGGCTCATTGGAACTGGAGTCTTTTTAGCTGTTTCAAGAAAAAAATCTTTTAATAGGAATAATGTTGGAAGATTACCTGGATATTTAAGAAAACTGTTATTATCCCTATTGTTATTTTCCACCATGTTGTACATGCAGCTCTGTACTCTGTCACCTGCCCTATCAACCTTCATCATTCTCTGCAGCCACTCCTATAACATCCTTGTCTTCACTTTTCTGAAAACAACACTGTGCAAATATTTCTCTTACTCAGCAAAGGAAATGCATTTCTTCCATGCAAGTGGGCACAGGTGAGGATACAGGTGAGGAAGGAAACAATATATCTCAAATTTGAATAAAGATGTGTTCAAAGGCAGGTCATGGCATAATGAAATAAAAAATAATTATTAATTTAGCTGATTGATTTCTTAGACCATCTGCATTTAAGTGGTGTTTAAAATAAATTAAAACCCCCTTCAGGATAAATACAAATAAAAGTTTTTCTCAATGTTATATAGTAAGTCTTTGAAAAGGGTTTATTATTTCTTGTTTCTTTTAGGAAGTTTTTGAATTCATGAAGTTTTACAATGCTTTTGATTGGCCAACAGCTATTTCAACTTTTTTTTTTTCTTCACACAAAAAAGATGCACAAGAGATAACTATGAGATTACTTTCACCAATTCACTGAAAAACACGCTTGATTTTTTTTTTTTTTTTTTGGTGTTTTTTCTAGTCAAGTGTAAGGTCATTTGATGTTTTCAACCAGAACTATAAATCTAAAGCACTACAGGCTGCTGCTTCAATAAAATCTGTACTGCTCTTGCTAATGTCTGTTCTATTTACTTGATATTATATAGACACAGAATAATAAAATGAACACACATAGTCAAAAAAGGAGGTTTTTTCATTTTATTTAACAGCTTCTCTTCCACTGCAATATACTAGAAAAGTACCTTTTACGTGCTAGCTGTAAAGTGTGAGCCCAGTGAGCATTAAAGTAAAAAGAGGACATGGTACAATTATGTTATAAGCCAGTTTTAAGTAGTCTTTATAATAGGATGAGGCTTTCTTTATGTAAGTAATTTAGTATAACAGAATATTTCCACATACTTAGGGGTATATCCATTAATTTGGGTATGTTGGGGAATCAATATATGTATAGTACTAACCTGTTAGACATAAACGTGCTTTAGAAACAGTTACTCTGGAGGGGTGGTGTGACCAGGTGTCACCTGCTTCTTCAGAAATGGAACATGAATCCAGTCTTCTCCCTAGCAGTTATGGACTGGTTAAAAAATAATCCCCATGTTTCACATATCTCAGGTGCAGACCAGGACTTCCAGGAAATCAGCTGAAGATTTATAAAGAGGGAAGAAAATTAGGCTAAAACCAAACATAAAAACTCCCAAAACCGTATCATGCTGGATGTTACAGGCAAGCGATGTGAAAAGTTGAGAGGGTCTCTTGCAGTAAGTTGACTCTGAACTCCAACCCTTCACTGTTCTGACAGCTGGCAATGCTTTAAACATCTCATAGTGCGTTGCTATATAATGCTTACTGCCCAGAGTGGTGGTCTGTTGGTCCATGACTATGAGTGGCTAAAAAAAATCAAGGGAAAGGAACAGAGCTATTGTCATATAAGAGTTCCTTTACAGGACACCAGCTGGTTTGGGAGGAAGGAGAGGAAGGAATGAGCAGACACACTATGGGTCAATATTTGTCTTCCCCCTGGCATCTTCCCTGGGAGAAGAAGAGAGCAAGATTAACTATGTGCTTGCTAAAGTAAGATTGCAGCTCCAAGTCTTTCAATAGGATTTGAAACTTTTTGAAAAGTTGTGGTTTCATATTTTAGTGTTTTGCAATTGTTAAGAGTTTCAGAGCATGACCGTAGATGTTTCAAACAGAGCTGTTTATAGAAACCATTTTTCAAAAATCAGCAAATCTCAAAATTTGTTGTTTTATTGTTTAAAAAGAAAGAAGTTTTTTAAGGTCCTTGCTGATCTCACGGTCATGATTGTATTAAGCTCAATGTCTGGAGTGTGGTGTAATTTGTTCTGTTTACTAAAAATATTAGATATCTAAGTCTTTTTGTTCATATATTTCAAAAATTTAAGAGGAAAAAGTCCCAAACTTTCTTCATTATTGTTATCTCTATTTCACCTTCTCCAAAATCCCACTAGTATTGCCTTTATGTTGCATTCTGCATCTTCTATATCGGCTAACATTAGTAGGGTTTTACAGATATAAGGGCATATTTTTTCTTCTTTATATTGCTGCAAATTAAAAATAGAATGAAATTATAAAGCTGGTGAGGGGGAAGAGAGGAACTGAATATCTAAAGTCTTTCCAACAATTTACAGCTGATGTTAGCATGGTAAGAAGCCATTCACATTCATTTATCTCTTCATACAACATTTCAGAAATCCATGCTTCTGTTTTGTTGCAGTCTGAAAAGATAGTATTTAAAAAGATGAAAAGAATTGTTTCAAATCCACAGTGTATTCAGTCACGTGGATATTCTTCGGGTGAGGGGTCTAATTTTGTTGGTGTTTGATGGCAAAGAGCTTTTTGTCAGGTTAAAGCAGAGGGAGGACAAAGGATAAAGCAAGTAGTATCCAAATTCTCTTAGTTAATGGCATACTTCTGCAATAAGCTGTTTGCTGGAAGCTTGAGCTAACAAGTCGTTGATGTACAACTTGATTTCCCATCTGTTTATACTCAAAAGTCATGCAATTCATTCAAGAATGAAAGTAAAAAGGGCACATATTAGGCAAGAATTACTCTTCCTTTTTATTTTTGTTTTGTTAAATGACATAATGACAGCACTAGACTTCTCATGCCTACTTGGATTAGAAACCCATCATCCGAGTTTGTTGAAGAAATTCTGTTTACTTGTGAAAATGCGTGCACATGTTCTTGTTCCTCTGAACAGAGACAGACAGCTTACTTGTTCAGAAAGTCTTTCAATGTGCCATGACAGAAACTTAGCCCAACAGCATATCAGCATCTTCAAATGCCCTCTGATACACGCTCTTTTTATTTTGGTCTTGTTCCGTCTAAAATTCACAGGTAATATCTTTGAGCCCATGACGACTGTACACATCTCTTGCTAAGCTTTGCCTGGGTAGGGTCCTGGCATGGTAACTCTTGCTTGCAGCTGTTTCAACTGTTCTTTTCTTCCTTGTGAGCTTAAGTGGATGTACCTGACTTCTATTTGGTACATGGCTGAAGGCAACCATAGGAATGTCCAACATAATGGAATGACTAACTGGAAGAAATTACAATAATAATGTGTTCTTCAATACTTTTATATATTTTACTCTAAGATGTTAGTACAGTGTGGTCAGAGAGGAAAGGAAAAAAGGGATTTCACTATTCCTCTAAAAATGATATTAAATCAATAGTCTTTGTTTAAAACCAAATTCATAAGAATGTATAGATTATAGTATATTATAAATCCATTACAGTGGATTAATGTGAAATACAAATATATTACTGTATCTTGTTTAGTTATCTCTTGGGAATTGCAGGCACAGTGGCATAAGGCATTGCTTTGCCTTAATGTTGGATACTGAGGAATGAAAAAAGCATATGTTGTGCTGGGTATGATCTAAGATCTCAAATAATATTTGGTCTGATTTTCTGAGAGGAAGTTGTAGGAGAGGCCTCTGCTTATTTTTAGTAGATATCTCTTTGCAAGCAGCCAGCTATTTAAAATTTATGACTTGCATAACTCTGTCAATATCTGTAGTTACATTTCTGTAGCAAGTAACCTTTAAATTCATGCAATTGGAAATCATAGGCTCAAGCTGATAAGGCTGCTACTATATTACTCCTGCAGATTATCCAGATAAGTTTTCTTTGCCAGATTCTTAACACTGTTGATCTATGCAGTGAATTTTTTGACATCTCTCTCAAAAGAATGTTGATGGTGCAGTTTGGAAACAAAGAAGGTGCTTTATTATCTTTTCAGGTATTTGTTCCAATATGTACATCTGCAGAGGTATGTTTTGCACTGAAGAAAATAAAAGGGTATCAGTAGTCTAAACACGTTGATTGCTTTTTCTTTACTGAACACAGCAGATATCCCTGCAGCCCTGCAAGCTGAGTGACAAATAAAATAGGCTAAACAATAAACAAAAAACCAACTTGAAAGAGGGCAGCCTTAATATCAGAGAGTGCGGCTGTGTAAGACTATGGAATGCACATCTCAGCCAAGAAATCCTTGAATACACCTGGGAAACACAGGCCAGTAAGGGCTGCTTGGACATACAAGAATGTATTACAGACTAATCATGTACTGACTTAACAAACCATATAGATTGTGATCCTGTAGTGTTGTGTGAACTTCTTTTCACAGCTGTCCAGAGGCCCTTCTCTCTGTTTGAATTGTTCAGTCACTGAAGTTGCTGTGGACTCTGCAGAATACAACACTAAATGATTTTGTGCTTACAGCAGCTTTCTGAATCTCCCATCCTGCTGCTTTGTTCCTCCACAATTCTGTTCTTCCCATAAATCCTGCACTAATGTCCTCCCCCCAAAAGTCTTTGCGCTCTTTTCAATCCATATTCTGCAAGATAGAATGGCAAGTGAGTTCAGCATTATTTATGGCAACTTCTGTAGACAGAAACTTAATTTTCTCATGACTTGAAGTACCATAGAAACACGGTTACTTCAAATAAGGGGTAGCTCTGGGAAGCCATCTCCCAAGACTGTAGGGAGTTATCAAGATATCAAGTTATTAAGACTCTTATTCAGATAAACTGTCTTTTAATAAATAAAAAAAAAATAAAATAGGCAGTTTAATATTTTTTTAATTTAAAAAATTAAAAAGATTAGTAAATAAGGGAGGGAAGAAGAGATATTTCTGATTGAGTCACAGAGACTTTAAGTAGTGCAATGCAATATCTTCTTGATGTGAACGAGATACAGGTATAAATACAAAGTGACTAAAATGCACTGAAATTGGCTTCTGTGCTGTTCATCTTTCTGCATTGCATGGCATACAGTTAGGTTGTTTTGTGAGAAGCAAAACAAATGGAGCCTGGCATCCTGTTTCCCTTGTTCAAACCTTCCCAAAGAATAACCTAACCTGCTTTGTTGCATAAGAGAGAAGACGGACATTGACATCCCTGCATACAAAGTGGCTGACTGGCTGGTGCGCTCTACACTAACTGGTTTACAGCTGTCAAAATGATTGTATAAGGGCTGAGTTTCTCCTAATCTGCATGTCTATTCACTACCCAGCTGCAAATTCCCATGAAAAATAATAATCTCTTAATTTTCTGCCATTCTTTTAAATGTGTTTGATATTAGCAAGCAAGTTCAAAGGTGACTTGAAAGAGGTGAGCAGGAACAGACTGTATGGACCTTGAATCAGTTTTCTTCCACATATGTATAAAGTTTGACTTGAACAAGACCACTGTCTATAAGAGGCATTATATGCAAAGACTGCAAAATTTCTCTTCAGCTGTGGTGACACAGTTATGCATTTTTAACGTGGACCACCAGATGTTTTTGCAGTAAATTTCATTATGCTTGGTCTTGATGCAACTAGCTCCTTCTATTTGCTGAAATATCAAGAGAAGAAATGTTTATTTTCCTGGCTGTCATAGTAAAGAATGACCAGGGCTAAAAATGGCTAGCGTTTAAAAGATGCATGACTTAGTTTAAAAGATATGTCATTTCTCTGTATCAAGGAAATGCTTAATTTCTTCCCTGATTTCAAATGCTTGTGACACTGCCAAGCCTCAAGTGTTCAGACTGAAAATTTCCATGCTGAGTGTCTCTCTCAGCATGATTTTTTTTATTTTTTTTTATGATAGTTCATCATTCTGTGATTCCAGAGAAGATGATGCGGGAAAAAATGTCTCAAGCCTGACTGGGAGAGAGAGGAAGCCAAAAGTTGATTTTTTAAACAGCTGTAGAGCTTTGAAGCAAGAACTTAAAATCTGGCATCAATGTGATCCTAAATAAGCAAACTATCAATAAGCTTGCAGTTTTAAAATGAGAACACTATATTTTTCATAGAGAATATTTGCAATGGACTGAATTAAGATAATTTAGGACAATAAACTAAGAAATATGATTTACTAAACATCATAAATGAAAATGTTACTAATTTATATCCTGGCCTTGTTGGTAGTAAATATTGGCTTTCCCTTTAGACTTTTTTTAATCAACAGTGCAGTGCAGTGTCTTCAGGAATCAATATCTAGCAACTTCTTAATATTATTGACCATGAATCAGTAAAAAGTATTGTAAAACATAAATGACTTATGCTGTTTTCCTCTAATCCGAGCAGACTAGCAATCTGCTCAAATTCACTACTGTGTGAAAAGCCAAAAAGAAAAGATGTTTATGGTGAATTTATCAACACAATTAATTGTATGTTGCTGACATCCTCAAATACTCTTATGTTGGGAAAGCTAAAACCAGTCTCTCAGGAATAAAAGAGAGACTAGTGCCAAACAAAACGAGGGAAAATGGCTATTCTTCCTTTGGTTGTGCTTACGTGCAATGTAAAAAGCACCCTGACAAACTCAATCAGTCACGCGTGCTGTTTGTGTGCGTGCATTCTCATGCATCGTCGCTTTTACTGCAGTTACAATATAGGGTGCTGAGAACTCTTATTTTATGAGGTACCATGACGTTAATAAATATGTTCCTCTTGAACTGTAGAAGAAGCCCTTGCCTAGGCAATGACATTCAGCGAAATCCTTCTTTTCGAGAATTGGAGAATGGGCCTCTCTTGGAATATTCGTGGAAGCTCGACCGTGGATGTTCATCTTTCATCATGTGGCTTTGAAACTGAGTATCTATTCAAACATTTTCTGATGACGGCATGTGAAAATAGACAGTCAGAATTTGCCTCGGATTGATTGAAAGGGATCTTAGCTGTTTGCTTTTAAATGGAAATTAATATATGTTCTCTATGACTGTAATACAGAAATTGTTTTTTTTCCTGTAGGCACTCAGCAGAAGACTGGAAGGAATTTATTATAGTCACCACACAAGTCTAGTACTTTAATATGGTACTACTTGAAAACCCAATTGCCTGAAATTCTCTGCATAAGTCTATGTCATGCAAGTGGGTTAAAAAAAAAAAAAAGCCCTTCAACTAATTCCCTCTGCATTTGAAAGGAGAGCACGCGTGCTCAGGGAGGAAGGGAGAAGACGTTGCTGCCACCAGTTCAGGATCAAAACAGTAGTAATTAGGGACGGAAAAAAGATAACGTTGCTGGCGTGTTAGAGTTTTTGGCGTGTCTCGCCCTGCCTGTGTCACCCTGCGCGTACCCTGCTCCCCCAGGCTCGGCTGCTGACGGTTCGGAGAGGCCAGGGCCCAGCCCCGCACGGCCATGGCGGAGCTGGGGGCACGTCAGCCCTGCAAGAGCAGAGCGGGGCCCCCGGGAAGGTAGCCTCGCGGGCACGGGGAGGATGGCTGGGGGGGTCTGGCAGTAGCTCGGGCAGTTAGAGGAAAAACTGGAGATGTGGGCAGGTGTCGATGGCAGAGGAGGAACTGGGCTGCGGGCAGGCGGCACTTCAGCCCTTCCCACCTGGCCCACAGCTGCCCGGCCGGCATGCAGGCTTCGGGTGCGGACAGAGGTTGAGCTGCGCCCCGCTTGCTCCATGTATATTGACTGGTGCATAATTGCTTTATACCTATTATTAACTGTAAATAACCACTTTCCGCAGCTAGGTGAGTATGTGCTGGTTGTCTCTTTGTGTACAGGGTAGCAGGCCCTAGCCAAGCGGCCCAGGGAGGGTTACCTGTGCCTGGCAGGGGGTGACAAACAGCAGCTGGTGCCTGGCGGGTGCCGGGGGGTGAGAGGTGGGGGTCAGGACTGCTCGTACCCGTCCGTGAGGGTTTTCTTCCTAGAGTGAGGAAAAAAATAATGACGTTCAGCCTTATATAATCCTGACTCAGATAGAAGTAACTTAAAATGACGCAGGTCCCTTTAGCTCAGTAGGAACCGCTGCTCAGATCAGCGCTTGTTGCTCGTGGGCAAGCAGCGTGAGGAGCAGCTTGCTGTGAGGGGAGGGATGCTCTGTAATGGTCAGGCATAGCGGGGATGGAAACGATGTGGAAAAAAAACAGTTCCCCAGTTGACATGTTGCTAATTATTTAGCATGAACCAAATTCTTACTGCAGAATCAGTCAAGGAATTATACTACACCCCCATCAGCACAGTCATTGATTGGTTTAGTGTACAAATGAAAGTACTTCTATTAATGGGTGTTTGATTTTTTCACATTAAATATTTGATATTAATTATAGCCCATATTCTTAGGCCTGTAACTTTTAAACACTGATAAAGAGCAGAGATAATACTGGGGAGCTTGAAGAGCAAATGGCAAATAGTGAATCATAAAGTAAGCACTAAAGAGGTAAAAAAAATGCATGAAAAATTCAACTACTGTCTCTAAATACACATATATCTCTCATTTCTAAAGCTGCCATAATGTTTCCTGAGAGCTATGATTCACACTGCCTTTCTTCTCAAGTTCCCTGTGATCAGATCATATTTCTATGATACTGCGGGCTGATGAGTTTTGGTAAGGATGCACTAGCTTATGGAAGAAAGAGAACAGGGTAAAATTAAATGGTATTTTCTGCATAAGAGCTGAATCGACATATTTGTGTTTTGGAAGCATTATTGTTTTATTTAGGCCTACATCAAAATGGCAAACTGCTGTTCAAAAAGCAGACACTCCTCAGAAACAGCATATTTGAATCATTTTATACATTCACACATTTCATACCCGTGTTACAATATAAATAGTATAAAATGGTTAATGATGGGGAAAAAATTAATGAGCCATAAAAAGCTGTAATAATTCTTATTGTTTAAAATTGTTTTGACCATTTATCTCAATGGATATTCAGTTCATGATCATATTAAAAGGAATATGAATTTATTTGCACAGAGTTTTGTGTCAGCTAATAAAGCTCATTTTGTTGCAGGTGAAAGTTACTGAGATTTGCTGCACCTTTTTTTGTACTAGTATGTACCCAAATAATCTGACATCCAATGTGAGTTCACATCACTGAACATGTGTGTCATAATATGTCTTGCCTATGATTTTGAATTTTGTGTAGCATAGCCGTGCAATGAATGTGTTCCATGCATATGTCTTTTTGAATATATATATCTCTTATCTTGTGTAGAAGCCATTGAAAAGTCCTGTTTTCATTCACCTGTCTTACAGATTTTTTTCAGAGGGCAATGTTTAAAATTACCTTTTTTCACCTCTGGTGTAGCAACACTGAAATCGAAAGCATCAAAACTCCTAAGAGTCACACTCAACACTTTTTCCTTGGTCTATATGAAATAAAAGGCAAGATATATGCAGAGCTGACTTCGGATAGAATAGACTGTATCTCATAATAAAATGATTTCTCATGACTTTTTGATTCGTAGATTATATTAATTCCTGATGAGTAGCATACACCAAGGCACAGTAATTGTGGTAACAAAAAGTCGTATGAGAAGGTATTTTTGATAGCAAAAAAGGCACAGTTTCCATCTCTAAGTGAGTCTAGGGGATTGGAATGACCCATTGAGTGGGTCATACGGTCCACCAGGGACACTGGCCAGTAAGAGTCCTGTGGAATCGAAAGAGAACCTGTCATCTGCCTTGCAGGGACCTGCCTTGCAGGAAGGGTCCGCTTCCACAACCAAGGGAGAGCAGGGTACAGCCTGCTCCTTCCATGAGCTGAATCCCTCCTTCAGGATTCATGCAGATGTTGTTAGGAGTATTCTTTAATGGGTAAGGGAACACACTGTGGGGAGTCCTGCAAACTGTCATTCAGAAATGAGCCTTTAGAAAAGTGTTAATGGTTTGGGCAGGTGGATTGTATTACTTATGGTATTGGATTTTTGCAAAGGATATAAAAATGACATTAGGAAAACGTTATTCCTTCAGTCAAGCACATCTGGCCAAACAGATTCTGGGAAATATTTGTTGTAAAAAGCTATGATTGCATTCGAGCAGGTATTCAATAAAAGTAAATATGTGAGCTGCCTGCGATCTACTAGCTGAGGACTAACAGAAAATTAAGAAGTTTATGAAGGAACTAATAGAGTGTTAAGTAAAGAGAAGATAGATACAGAAATTCCATTAAGGTCCCAGTAAATCAATACAATAATAGCAAAAATGGGAGGAGGAAAAGGAACAAACACTGTGAGGAAAAAATTGGAATTTTTTTTTTTTTAATGTAAACAAGGGTGCATAAGAATACCTCTTGGGAAGAGATTAATAGAAAAGGAAAGTAGCTGTGACATTCACATCATAAGAAGGTCAGTTTAATTTGAAGAAATACCTAAACATAAAACCAAGAATTTCCACTTACTGGTTTTCCTTCCCTACACATAGGGATGTTATACTAAGTTTAGGAATCACAATCTGGATTTTACACACAAGGCACAGAATGGAAAAAAGGTTTTATCTAAGCCTGTGTATTGTCCCCGCAAAGTCACAAATAGAAAAGAGCCAACTAGGTTATACTTACCTGTCCATATTGATACACAGTTGTTTCCCACATTGCCTGCTCTATTTAATGTCTTCAGTTTGTTTTAGCTGACAGTCTCAGATACAGCACTATGTCTGCCTATGTACTATATTCCAACTCATAAAAAAGTGAAAATTAACTCCCTGTTGTCATAATACAACACAAAAACTTATTTGTTATACTTTAGCCAGTATTACTACACTTCTAGTTCTAGCTGAATGCTAGGATAATCTCTGGGATATTTAAAGCAAATGGAGCTTGGTACTTTTCTCCTTTTACGGGAGCTGAGTAAATAGCTTCCCGGGGGCCCTTCTGCTAGCAAATACATCAACTTGCTTTCTGGCTTTGCTTTCTACAGTGCTCTTTAATCATTGGGCTTTATAAACTGAGAGTCAGAACCAGGGAGTCACAAACCTTTGCTAATCAAACCATCTTAATAAAAGAAAACTATCTGAAATTTGGGAGAGAGAATCTCCCTACTGTCTTCCCCCCCTGAAAAATACTTGGAGCTGCTCAGAACAATCAGAGCTGTCGTTATAATAATAGGATGGGTTTGGCTTGCAGAGATTAAAGTGAAAAGTGGAAGCTGGAAGGAGGAGAGGTTTAATCCTGCTGGTGTCTGTGATTAATTACGTTTCTGATAGACTTGGTGATGTTACCCTATAAACAAGAGTAAGCAGTAGCTGCCCACAGTTGTCATTACATGCAGTTTTAATGTACAATGCTTGCGCTAGTTTTTCCAGTGAAGATAAATAGGAAAGTTAGCTCTAAATTTCTTGCAGGCAAATGTTACTTTGGATGTATTTTGGAAAACTTTTCTTTTTCTCTTTGCCTGAACTAAACAAGATGTTGTGGTTTAACCCCAGCTGGTAACTAAGCACCACACAGCTGCTTGCTCACACCTTCATCCTCTCAAAGGGATGGGGAGGAGAAGGGAAAAAAAAATCTTGTGGGTTGAGCTAGACAGTTTAATAGGATAACAAAGGAAAAGAATAGTAGCAACAGTAATAATATTTTTTATATATATATGTATATATATATATGACGTGGTTNTATGCAGAAAAAAAACAACCCAATGCCCAGTCTGTTTCTGAGCAGCAATCCCACCTCCCAGCTAGCTTTCCCAGGAATATACGGAGCATGATGCTTGTGTGGCAGGGAATATCCCTGTGGCCAGCCTGGGCCAGCTGTCCTGGCTGTGCTCTCCCACCTTCCTGTGCACCTGGCAGGGTGTGGGAAGATGAAAGGTCCTTGGCTTAGTGTAGACACTACAACTACCTGGCAACAACTGAAAACATCAGTGTGTTATCAACATTATTCTCATAGTAAATCCAAACACAGCACTATATCAGCTACTGGAAAGAAAATTAACTCTATCCCAGCGGAAACCAGGACACAAAATTACAAAATCTTTACAGTACTGAATGGTGATGCCTTTGAAGTAGTTTTAGAAATGAAAACCACTGGGATGGGGGCTCCACTAAATTGAACTGCATAGCAGTCAAACCAAATCAATGGATGGATGAGAAAATTACAGTTTAATGCAATAACCTTTGTCACATCTGATGTAAATTGTCAATGAATTCTTACCTATGTGTTTCTGTAGGTTTTAGCATAAGTACTAAAGCATAGTGTTGGTATATCTATTTCTTCTGACCCTAAATTTAGGCTTTCTACCTGCCTTTTATTTTAGAATTACTCTGTTGCAATTAGGTGTACAACATCTTCATGGGATTTGCATGCTTGAGTCTTAGTTTCTTTTTGTTGACTGCGTAAAAACCCTTCTGCCTTCCACATTTTTCTTGAGGGCTATGATAATGGAAAGCTCCTGTTTGTCATGTTCCTTCTTTCCTGCCCCCCACGCTGACAAAGGCATTTACATTAGAGAGGCTTCTTGTGGAGGACTATATCGGTGAAATTTTTTGACTGAGAATACAGTTCATGCTACTACAAGAGCTGTTCTGCTGTGGCAAGTTCATAAATAACTTTTATTACAAATTCAACTTTCAGAGAATGTCATTTGCAAACACATCCTTCAGATCCTGCACACCATGTCAGTTCTAATGAGTTAGAAATAAGTTCACTGTATATTGGAAATGCATGATGTTTGGAGGCTCAAACTGGCTCTTTTCTTGCTGCTTCTTTTGTTATAACAAATGTTAATGCCAGAGATTTATGCCAAAGAAGTCAGTAGACAAATCTCACTGTTGCAAAGGAATTACCGGGGAATGTAATGCTTTGGCATATTACTGTTAAATTTCAATATTGTGCATGCACAGCATGTGGTGTCAGGAGGAAAGGGAGTTGAAACATCTATATGCAAATCTGAGTGCATCTTTTCAGTATGGACTGCACTTCCTTGTTGAATATATCAGAAGCAGTACTTAAGATATTTTAGACTTTTTAAAGAATAACAAAACAAAACAACAGAACCCTACTTGCTGTAAATTATAATTTAGATGTGATATGAATGGCACAACCTACCAATTATGAATTGAGTTACTACTTTTCTCAATTGTCTAGGATGAAGAAGGTGAACTTTAAAAAGAAGCTGTTGTGTTCTGTTCTTCCTTTTTCTAATTACCTGCTCAGATGTCTGCATAGGCATAGGAAAGTTTACTTTTGCAATAATTAAAGAGCTTGCTTGGGATTCAGAAATTTGGCAACTAGATTAAATGCTTGGCTCACTTGCATTGTAACCTTAAACATATGCAAGACAGAGACACACAGTGTTGGCTTTTACTTTGATAACCCTTACTCCATATGGTCAACTACTAGTTACCATGTGTTTACACAGTGGAGTTCTGAGCTTGATTGCGACCTGGTGTTACTATTGTTAAAACGTGTGAATGGTTATTGGTGTCTGCTTCTGAGAAGTTATTGCATAAAGGTGCACCACCAAGATACGTTCCTTACAGACTGTTTAAATACTTATTTCAAGTCTTGATCCAGTTCAAAGAGTTTATTCCTTTGCTCATTGCTGTGTATTGACTTCCTTTGATTCTCAGCCTGGTAATAGTTTCTTAATTCACCGTTGTGTCTCCAGTTTCATGCACTGAACAAAATATCTATCCTGTAGGGGCTTTGCTATGTTTGAATATAGTGTAACTGTCTTCTTGCCTTTTTTTATTTTTAAACAGAAAGCCAAACAAATGAGCAATAAAACTGCCATGTGATTAGTCTGCACATATACAACCTATAAAGTTTGGAAAAGTCAAATAGCTTTATACAGAAGTTTGTTTTCACCTTTTACTCTTTCATTTGAGTGTCTTTATATAGCCTTATCAGAGGCAACAGAACAATAATTAACCCTCTGAATTATAAATAACAAACTAATAGGAAAAGTATATGTATTATTAAAACTGATTTTTCCCACTGTATTTTACACACCTTTAAATCCATTTCACCTTATAATTATACAATGCATACTCTCTCCTTGAAATTTTTCTAATCTCCAGTCTTATATCATGCTATAAATATTATAATTTGGACTAAGGAAGGGGGTGAAGCTGGGGTTTTGAACATAGAGGTCTGGTGCCAAAGCAGTATCTTAATAGAGCACAAACATGAAGTATTTAATTACTGTCAATATTATGATTATTAATAATTTATGCTGAATCAAGATGTAAATGTTCCAATGCTATAAAGAGAGGAAGATCGAGACATGAAGGTCTTATTCAGCCCCCTTCAGGGGGAATTTAGGACTGAGGTAGCCAAAAGAACCGAACCACACCACTCAGTAACCTAAAATCTATTAGTAATTTAGAAAGTGGGATGGGTCTACCATGTAGATAGTGATTTCTGTTCTACGTGCATAGACACACACACCAATATGCGCCATCAAATGCCTCCAGCACAGCGGTAGTGGTGACCAGCACCATGACCTTTCTCCACCTGGTTGATGAGTCTGACTCCTGGCTGGTGGCCAGGCCTTTATGCATGGTGGATTGGGCTTAGCCTTTTGCTTGCTATTGGACATCTGTGTTCCCAAGGGGCTGTTGTTTTCACCAAATATTGCTTTCCAACCTAGGTTGTTGGCATAAGTGTCCCATGGCCTTGTTGGTGACCCCAAGCAAATCTTCTTGGGTTTTGCCATAACTAGAACCAATTAGCTGTTAGTATCCCCAAACATGCTATAAGTGTGCAGAATTGTTCATCTACATGTCTTTATTTCTTTGCCATGCATACTTAAACGATTAAACAAGGGCAGATACAGTACAGAGCTTTTGGGAAAGCCTTCCCCATAACAATTTGCCTGAACGTTGTTTGTTTTACCAGCACTTACGAGAATCACCAAATAAGTTAGACCTGGGCAGATGTAGTCAAGTTTTTACCTCTCTGAGCATTGGTTTTAGGTAGGCTACATCCCACGACACTGTTGTGCTGGGTGTCTTTTTTTTCTTGACTTAAAAACTCCCTAATCCCCAAACTGAAATGCCCAGAAACCGTAACATCTTCTATGAACTTTTTTCATATTTTGATCAGTTCCATGTGTAGTCTAAACATACATACAGAAATGTAAAGATTTGGATGACGTAAAACCATATGTAACAGCAACATGACTGTCTGTCTGTTAGGAAAATGAACAATTTTCTGCATCTAACAACCTGCTCCTAACAAATTGGTAGAGAGCTTAAAGTTATTACCACCAAGATCTGCTCATCAAAAAGGTGGGTGATTTAAGCTGCTAGAACAGAGTTTCTGCTCCTGTCTTCCACAGTCAGAAGAAACTTGGCTCAGAAATTTGAGCTTTTTGGCAGAAACATAGTGGTATGCTTTTTAGACAGCTGCCCTACAGTAAAAAATGAAAGTTTTGTAGCTTGAAACACAGCTAAATGAGGACACATGCCTTTTTAAATGCAACACATCCATTATGTTCTAGTTATCATTGAAAGTGCCACATTTTCCATAAAGAAGAAGAAAAGGAAATAGCAATGAAGGTTGCACACTGTTTATGAAATAAATTTAGCCAAACTTGTTCTTTAAGATGGCTTTATAGAGATATATGCACGCACGCACACGTGTGCACGTGCACACACATACATCCATAAAAGTTAAAATATGGGGAAATTTTCCAAATTTTTATCCTTATAAGTGTTTTTTATATTTTATCAATGACAGAAGATGTACAGAAGAAGAGATGGTATGTGCATGATTATGTTTCGGGTGTTCACATGCTGGCATCAAAATACATTTTTTTCTTTATAGAAGTGACATTTGAACTTCCCTTAAAGGCCATATAATTCCATTCCAAATAACTTCATTACAGTCAGCTGCTATCTGCTTCAGAGGGAAAATCACCCTTCTCATTTTTGTCCCCATCACTTTCTGTTGTGGGTATGTACACTCTCTCTCTCTTTTCAGATGTTTAAACTGGGTCCACACTGTCCCACTCTAGACTGTCAGTCACTTTTTAAATTGTTGGCCACCACATGACTGCTCATCTTGTTTGTTCAGGGCTTAAAATACCTGGTAGAAAATGCCTGATGTATTTGCTTTTGCCATTTGTTTTGTTAACGCAGGAGTTCTGGCAAGCTGGCTGAGATGGCCTTAGAGAATAATATTCCATAGTAGAGTCCTTCTCCTGAGGTCCTTCTACAAGAATCAACCTGAAGCAATCTGCTTCTTGTTGACTGAAGTAAACACAGAGGTAAGTAAATGCACAGGGGTACACTTCCACTGTGCAGCAAAGCCCAACAAATGTACACACAACTTCTCTGCATAGTTTTGGTAACCCAAGCTTATTTTAACCTCCATTTTTCCTCTTACCACAGGAAAAAAGTCTCTGCTATCTTAAAATCTGGTTTCTTTTTACCCGAGAGATTTGAATTCATTGAGTTCTCTTACAAAACATTAATTTTTTAGAATGCTCATCTATAGTAACTTCATCTGAAAAGACTAAGTCTTCAAAGGCAGGGAATCAAAGTTTATTTCCTTTCCAGGAGTCCTTATCTTATAAATATTCCTGGTGTTTACAGTGTGGAAAGTGTTGCTTGACACTAGGTTTGGGGTGAGAGAGAGTCAGTCTGCGTCTGAAAGGTGAGATTCTGTTTTGTGTGTTCAAAGGTTCAGCTTGGGACCTGCAGTCTGAGTCAATCAAGACTGAGCATGAGGGTGATGCAGAGTTGATTAGCTCATTCCGAGACTACTCTGGGGTTTAGGAGGAAAAACAACAGATTAAAAAAACCTCCATGCACACACAGAAAAAAGAGGGGAAAAAAAAAAAGCAGTGGACAGCTGTAAATCTCCAGTAGGAAGAAGTTGCATATAAAACAAAATATAAGTTTTTGTAAAGTGATGGAAGGTATGGATTTGATAGAAACTTAATGTTTCATTTCTGTTGTTTTTAATTTCTTTTTACTTTTGATTCATGCCTAGATGTTTGTCCAATGTTAAAAATACAGGCTGTTTTGGGCTACCTCAGTCTTTACTATACTAACTCCACAGACAAACAGTCATTAGTTTCTTGGCTTGTCTGTTTGGTAACTTTTCCAGTAGATTACTAATTTGATCCCTGTAACAGAAATTACTAACAATAAGTCAAATTCAGTTCCATTATTATTAAATGGGAAGACTGTATTCCCAGAAAGATGGTGAATTTCTAATTGCACTTTTATGCATACATTTGATATTCATTATAGCAAATTACTTGTGCCAGAGCTGTTAGAAAAAGCAGAGCAGAAAGCCCTAATTAAAAGGGTAAAACAGAGAACTTCATTGCAGCCATGTCTAGACATGCTTGATAACAACACAAATATGTGAATGTGTCATGATTTAAAGCATTGTAAAATACAATAGTGCTATTTATCATTCCCTTCCAGAATGAGAAATCCAATTTAATTAAATGTAGATCCCATTTTACTGGACTTCACTGGCTTTGATTCTTGCTTCAATCACTAAGTTTTATTTTATGTCCTGTGCCTTTCGAAAATGTTGTCCTTCAAGAGCACCACGTTTACTATGGGAAACATTTACAGAAAATGATAACACTTTTTAATAAGTGAACTATTCTTAAAACTAGTGAAGTATGCCAATTTTCAAAATGATGCTTAGGAAAATATAGATAAAAGGAATAAAAAATACTCCTCTGGGTTCAGGTGTTCTGAATATGGTACAATCACCTTGATATGTTTGTCTTTAGTACTTAATTGCACAAGCTGACATTAGCTGCCTCAGAACAACAGAAGAACACCCTAAGAATAAAACTTTCTTGCAGTGAAGTATTGCAAAGCTTATTAAGTGTCATTGTTGGCTATTTCTGTCATCACTATGGAGCATTTCGATGACAATGGGGGAGGTTACAGGTACTTTCCCAGTTTAGGCCTAGGGTACATGTCATAATGGTGCGCCTATGTCCAGAACTTTGGGTGCTGTGTCTCAAAAAGAAGTAAAAACATTTTGAATATTTAAATATATATGATTGTTAGCATATATAATTGTCGCAATACCCTGAGCCAAGGAGAGCAAAGGCAGAGAGAAAGACACATTTTCTTCTTAGCTGCCAAGCAGGGGACAAATACACATGAAAGAAAATTACAGTGCAGAATAGCTTAATGCCTTCCTGAAACACTAGACCTGTTAAGTAGAATAAGTCATCCTGTATGACTCTGGTAAACTAATCTTTTAAATTATTGCATTTTTATGTAGTGTTTTCAAAATAACATGCTCGTCATCACATACCAGAAGAGCTTCATTGCTGACTTAAGTTTGCAAGATACTGTTATTAGTGTGCAAGGCAGAAGAATCTGTATGATAAAGGACATGCCACATGTTCCAACCAAAGGATAGACTGGAATAATTTTGTATTGATACCTGAAGTGTGAAGCTCTCTCTAACTGGTTTTTTTTTTCTCCCTTCTTCAATATGTTACCACAGAGGCGCTGATTGGCTTGGCCTTGGCCAGCAATGGGTCCATCTTGGAGCTGGCTGGCATTGGCTCTGTCAGACACAGGGGAAGCTTCTAGCAGCTTCTCACAGAAGCCACCCCTGTAGCCCCCCTGCTACCAAAACCTTGCCATGCAAACCTAACACACTACTTTAGTTGGGTCTGATGGTTCAGATGAAAATTCCTTTACTGGCTTTTAGTTCTTGCCCTTGTAAGTGTATTTCAATTACGTAATGACATTTCTATGGTGCATTTGCATCTTTTTGCTGAAAACTACTAAAAAGACCCAAACTGTAAACCTTTTCTGGAATATTTCTTTAAGTAGTATTTAAAAGAAACACTATATATAGGAAGATCATTTGTAGCTTTCTAGAAGTATCAGGTATAGGAACAATTTACACTTAGTACACATCTTCTGACTGGAAGAGATTTTTATTTTGCATTAAACAGGAGAAACTATATGACAGCATTCATAGTAGTATATTTAGCTTCAAATTCTTCTATTTAGAGGGAAACACACACACGCATGTATCTTGTAACCCACCTTCCACATTTCTTTTGGAGATCAGTCTTCTACAGTTTATCCAAACTCAATTTTTTACATTTTTTGGTTTAATACTCCTTCTACTCTTACTTCCAAGGCCACCAAAGAACATCTCTTTTAGTCTGAATGCTAAACTGCCCTCCTGTTCTGATGTCACTAATAAAATGATTTTACTTAAGAATAACATCCCCCAGTAGCTCCAGAGCTGTAATACCTCAGTTATTTGCTGCTTTTTTCCATAACAGTGGATTCACTATGCAACAATTAGAGGACAAAAAGTGTGTTGCAGGTAGCCATATTTTAAAAGTAACATTTCTACCTTGCAGTTTTCAAGAACTCAATCTAAAAATTGTCTGTTACATTGACTTAAAAATGTTTTTCTTCCTTGTAAGTAGTATGTACATATACCTGATAGTTATGAGAATTTTGCAATGCAATCAGTATTAATATGGACTTACCTAATTAGAGCCTATAGAAAGATTCCCAGGCATCTCAGAAGACTTTAAGTCAAGGTAATAGTTACTTTACCTTGTATTTTAGCCACATTGAACAAATATCTCTCCTGAGTCTCAGATGTGATGTATCAAGTATGAATTTATTACAGTGCTCTAAGATAATCTTCCTGAGGAAAAAAAGAAAAAAAAAAATCCCAACCCCAAACTATTTCATGTCATTTCTAAACAACTCGCAAAAGTTTCATTTAATTTTCTACCTGCTGTGATTTTTCTGTCCCTGGATGAGGTTTCCCATAGGGGATTTAAAGCATATGGTACCAAGACTGGAGGCTTAGTAATACCTAACAAAGTCTCTGCTTGATAATGAACGATAATCTGCAAGGCATTTCAGGATTTGTATTTGGCATCACAAACACATGCATAAGTGAAATTCTGTTCCGTACAGTAACACTTTGAAAGTACCTTGCTTGTTTAAACATACCATTGGGAGAAGCAATCTGTTTTGCTAATGTCTTAAGCTCTTAAAAAAAAAAAAAAAAAGCAGCTTCCTGGTTTTAAATTCATGGTGTTTTTTTAATGATACCTCACTGTTGGGAAATGGAGAGTCTGCTCTGGTGCTTTGTTGCAGAGGTTGTTTGGGAAGAGCTGACAGGTAACCTACTTTTCAGTTCCCAGAAAGCACTTGAAAAAAAGAGACATACATTTTCATTAGTGCTAAATAGTAGCAGTTTCAACACTGATTCTTTTTTTCTTAATAACTGTGAACTAAAAACTTCCCAAAACACACAACCCTAGATTTTAAGGCTCTTAGTACTCTGCTGCTTATGAAGACCCACAGAAAATGATAAAGCTGTTCCCAGAGAAAGAAAAATCCTCGTTTAAATAAAGGTATCACACTGTGGTCCCAACAGGTTCTGATGAATTTTTCCCTTTATGAATTTATTAAATACTTGCAATTGAGTTTCCTGATTGAAGGAGAACTAGAGGGTGTGTTTGTGTCTGATTGCAATTCCTGATTGATAGGGAGAACGACAGATTGCTATTAATATCAAGTCAACTCTTTTTAAGGAAATATGCCCGACAAATACTGACTGTTCCTGTCAAGAGAGTCTCTTGTTTATTGCAAAGCTGATTGCTTTAAAACCCACACTGAGAAAAATAAAATATAGTTTTTATTCTTGCATTATCTTTTATATAACCTTTTCCAAAAACTTTATTTAATACGATGGAATGGGCAACTTGTGATACAGAGATGACAGAAGAGAATGGTATGAGGATAGTGTATTGTGACTGTAATGAAAGTATGCTTTACAAGAAGAGGCACAATGGTTCGAAAATGCAAAAGTCCCCTAGCCTGTGCTGTTTAAAAAATAATAGGGACATTGATTGGTACTGTAAGCTCACATACTTTTCTGGCCAAAAGGGCCTGGTTATTTAATTGACATTACATAGTGGGGTGGGGAGGGAAAAAAAAAAAAAGACATTTTCAGTGATGTAAGAGTGAAGCTGGAGATTTTTATATGTTGTTTTCTTGTGATTATAAGTATTATTCATATATAATTAAAAATATTCAGAGAAACTAGGAGGCAGTCCTCCTTCAGCCCTCTATCCCAGTACCCCTGCCAGAAAGAAAAGCAAAACCAAAATGGTTCCTAGTCAGGAGATTTACTCAGTCAACATGAATTTTCAAGTAATGTTAAGTTAATTTGTCTGGTTTTTGAGCAACTGGAGTTCATGTTTCCAATTTTATTTTTATAGCTACTAAGCTAAGTACTGTTTGATATACAGCTGAGATGCTTATGTATTTTAATCTAGAAGTTATTTTTAGCCTCACTGAACATGATGAGAATCTCAGTAAAAGCTTGGAAATGTGTAAGACCATGCAGATTTGGAGAAAGAGCCCGAGTTTCCAAACCCATGGCCAGACCCACTTTGAGTGGGCAAGGAGGAGCTGGGTTGAGGCAACCCTCTTGCAATGGATCCCACTTACCCCAGGGTGCATTGGGTCCACCACATGCCTCCAGCTTTACCTCAGGATTAGACACCTAGTCGTAGATCAATGGATTGTGCACAGGGTGATCGGGACACCTGTGTGGTTGCAATTACACGTTGAATTCCTGCATGCTGGGTAAGCATTTGTGGTTGAGCAGCATCATAGTGAGGGCAGCTCTACCCGGAGTGAGGAGGAGGGAGTGCATTTTCAATAGGACTATGTTTTCTAAACTGGTAAAGGGCAAATAGGGATAGGAAATTATATGGAAACATTCTTATTGCACACGTAAGTACTGAGAAGTTCAAGAAAAACCTCAGAAATTCCCAAACGTGAGGATGCCTTTATCTGACACATGATCACAAAACCAGGAGGACCCACTGCCAAATAGCTAGACAGAAAAACAGCCTCATTTAAATATGTCAGTATGTATTTGTGAATACGGGATGTACATGTTCTGATGAGAAATGTAGATAACAGGTGGCAGTATGTCCAGGAATGAGATCAAACCATCTGGATGCCGGTCTGTCTAGTGCCAGCACTTAATTCTGAGAGCCGCTTACTCGTTCTGGTAAAGGTGCCCCAGAGGCCCAGTCTTTAGATTAAAGAGTGCCGGACATCCAGTGAAAGTGCATTTGTTTTTGTACTGCTTGCAGGTGTAAAAGCTCAGGGGAGACATGTTTCTGTGCCCTAACTTCCAGAAAAGGTCTTGCTGGAGCAAAAATCAGGGTGTGTAAATCAGATATGTTTCTTCCTCCCACTCCTTTTCCCACTGGCTCAGGTAATGATGAGAAGAATAATTTTATAACCACTTCAGTTTCAGGTGCCTTGAGTACTTCTCAGAAGTTATTATAACAAAATAAAAGGTAATAGTTTGTTAGGAATACCTTTAAGAGCTAGCACTCAAGTGGCCCACTTGAATGTCAAGTTCATAATTGGTTAGAAAGATCTTCCTAAAAATTTCCGGTTCATTCTGACCTGTAGGTGCCTCGTTGGGGTCAAAGGTTCCCAAAAGCAAAATGCTTGTTTAACTGCGTTTACATCTTAGCCACAGTTTGGTAACCAGTCTGATTGTTGCAGAACTGAGATTTGTGACGTTAGTCTACTTCTCATCTGCCTAGTGATACGGCCTGTGTGTTTGTGGGTGTGTGGTGGGGTGTGCTGCCAGCTAGATGTAACCCCGGATTAACTTTCTGACACGCAGTAGTCTGTTCCTGTGACTCTGATCTGCTGCTTTGGAAGCTGATGTTGTTTTGGCAGAACCATGCCTGTGAAATACTTTATTCAGAAAGTTTCTCGTGATATACACATGGGTAGTGACAGCACATAGCACTTGACCTTGAGTGCTTCCTATTTCCCTAAGTAAATTCCAGTAAGGGCATTTCAGCTTATATCAGGTTGGTGTAATGTTCACTCAAAGGGCTGAAGGCAGTGAGTGTTTGCAATCAATTAGAAGCCAAAGTTTTTGCTTGATAGTGGTCAGAAGAAAATGTGGTCAGAAAAATGTTTATGTAAGAAAATAAGCTACTTCATGGTCAAGGTAGCTATATATTTTGATGACTCTACATTTCCATAGTGATTTTTTCCCCTGCATGGTCTCTTTCTTCTCAGTTCCTCTGTGTGAATTTAATTGCTACTGCTGGTCCTGTCCATCAGCCATCACGTCTTAAGGCAGTCTTGCCCCCATCAGTCATGTGCTGCATGAATTACATAACCCCTGCTATTTCGAAAGAGTAATTGAACAAATATAGGAGATATATACATATAAATACAGAAATCAAGTGCTTCTTGATCAACTCTATTTTGGTTTCATTTCATAGAGAGGAAATGATGCTTTAAACAGACCTCAAAATTAACTTTGAAATATTGAGAAGTAATGAGTGGATATTAATCTTTTTTTTTTGTAAGAAAATGTGATCTGCTCAGAGGTGTCCCCAGAGTTGACAGTAAAAGATGGTGGCATCAGACCTGAATGACAATGAAATGTTTTACTCTCTCACCATAAATGATATGGGATAGTAGAGTGGTCTCCTGAATCAGAAGATGCTAATAATAATTAGTCTTTCAGATCACTAAGGGCTCTGAGTTTATGGCTTTTTGGTACGTTATGCTGTTCACAGGAAACTAGTGACGTTTTGGACCAAATGGATCCAAATGAAAATAGATGTTTAGAAAGGTGTAATCTAGATATTTAGTTTTATACAAGGTATGTGTAAAAGATCCAAGTGAAAATGGAAATCTGATACTATAAGTGACTGATTGCCACTTACCAGGAAAACAAACAATGAAAACAAAATGAAAAATCCCACCCCCCAGGAAAAACCAGTAAAGAGGAAAGAAAAGAAGTTTTCTTTCTCCAGATATGGTGTTCTTTCACAGTAGGTCAGCTGGTTTTGTTCAAGTCTTCTAAATCTATACAATTAAAGTACAATTCTTGCTTGCTGGTCAGTGAGGAATTAAACATACACCATTGTGTTTTTTTCTCAGACATTTCCACTCTGTTGTGCTTTAACCCCGGCCAGCAGCTAAGCACCACGCAGCCTCTGGCTCAGTCTCCCACGGTGGGATGGGGGAGAGAATCAGAAGAGCAAAAGTGAAAAAACTCATGGGTTTCAATAAAGACAGTTTAACAGGGAAAGCAAAAGCCACGCTCACAAGCAAAGCAAGACAAGGAATTCATTCACCACGTCCCATGGGCAGACAGGTGTTCAGCCATCTCCAGGAAAGCAGGGCTCCATCACGTGTAATGGTGACTTGGGAAGACAAACGCCATCACTCCAAACATCCCCCCCTTCCTTCTTCTTCCCCCAGCTTTATATGCTGAGCATGACATCATATGGCATGGGATATCCCTTTGGTCAGTTGGGATCAGCTGTCCCAGCTGTGTCCCCCTCCCAACTCCTTGTGCCCCCCCAGCCTACTTGCTGGTGGGGTGGGGTGAGAAGCAGAAAAGGCCTGGGCTCTGTGTGAGCACTGCTCAGCAGTAACGAAAACATCCCTGGGTTATCAGCACTGTTTTCAGCACAAATCCAAAACACAGCCCCATACCACCTACTGTGAAGAAAATTAACTCTATCTCAGCTGGAACTAGGACACACTCTTTCATTTCCAGTCCTGATGTGAACCAAGGTTTTCCTGGTCAAACATGGAGCTGGTGCTGTTTCTCCATTGTGTTTTGACAATGTGTACTAGAGCTAAAAGTATTTCTATGTTTCTGGATTTCTAGAGCAGAACTAGTCAACATAGTATGTTGGTGCCATCTTTTTGTCATATGACTGAAGATGAATATAATAATAGTTGAGACTCCATGAGAATGGGTGGAGGGGATGGGGAAGGAGAGGAAATGATAATATGTTATGGATATTCAATTCATTTGAACTCATAGTGTTACTAATGATAATAAATAAGAAAATAAGGGGATTTGCCTTTTATGTCATCTACTGTTTATATAAGCAAACAGATATAGAGTTAAAACTATGTATTAATTTGATAACACTAGAGGGAAAGATTGATCTAAAAGGAAAAAAAAATTGTTATTCGTTCTGCAAAATGTCACAAAATAACCTATTGCTCTTTGACTAATCATCCATTTGGGAACATTAGCCTGGAGTTTTGCTGTTAAACATAATTGGCTGTCTTTTATCTCTTGTGTTTGGATAACATGTGTTTTTATTGGTGTTAAATGATCCCTGGGGCATGCTGAGTACTGAAATTATTAGTGCTCAGAAAAAAAAGAGTGAGAATAAACATTTTGATTCAAGTATTGCTGTGCTGCTGGCTCTTGGATATTTTTTTAAGGATGAGATGCGATGCTTTACTTTTAATTTTATAGCATGTATGCTGATTAATCCAAACTAAGAGAAGATATGTGATGGTTTGGGTTTTTTAAGTGAAAAGTTGTTTGCTCCTTAACATTCTGTGAATATACTGAAAAAAACCTTTCCTGGAAGAAGTTTATTGAGTTTTTTTAAATGCTTCCTGCAATATGACAGCAAGGGGTAGGCGTCTCAACAGCTGAGAGGTGAGAAAGCCCATTAATTATGAAGTCTGCATCCCACAGATATGTAAATATATACATACCATTCATGTTTAGACTGCTTGTGCCATGTTTTGCAGGACTATGTGTTTCTGGGTAAACTTTACCATGCATGAATACATGTTTTATCTTTGGGAATTCTGGATAGAAATATGCAGTCTTAACAAGAAAGAGCAAATACATACAGAATGGGAGTATTTTTTTTTTAACCAATCAAAGACTTTTATATATGTTCCTCTTTATTTTATTTTACTGAATGCTGAATAAATGCATAAATAAGTGATCTTAATACTATGGAAACTCATAGCTATTTACTTCTATGTAAGTATATGCATATGCATTTTATAAACACACATACTTATACTAACTTTATGTAAAGAGAGGTGTTGAAAAAAGACAAATGCATTCTTTCTAGACCTTGATATATACCTTCTAATAATGCAATAGATTTTAAAATGACATAACAGAAAACTTTATTTCTAAGTTAATGCAGATCATTATCAATAAGTAAAATGTATTGAAATGCTCAGTGCTTAATCAATAAATAAAATCTTAAAGGCCTCGTCAGAATGCTTATATTTAATAAAAGAAGGTGGAAAACAGAAGTTTTAGTTAAACATGCAATGAGATGATTATGAAAAGATCCATTGTGGACTTGTAATTATTAACTCTAGGTCAATGGGGTTCAGAGATCAGAAGTTCAAAGGTGCCTTTTTTTTCAGTTCGGAGAAGAATTGTCTTATGATACATATAAGGTAGAGTGTCAGTTCCATTCCCAAGACTGCTCTGATGTTCTTGTCTGACCTTGGCTGATGCATAGCTTATACGCTCCCAAGATTCACTTCTGAAAAAAAGAGACAGAAGATTCTGGTTTTCTAATTTCCTGGAACAATTTGAAGCTATATTTCAGCTATGGGATGCATTTGGAGAATTTCAGCTATGAGGACCTAGTATAATATTGTTGACGAAAGCTGAAAAGAAGAAATTGAAGTGTGAGTATGACAAAAGATAAATGGCAGGTAAAAAGGGAAAAAATAGAGGAAATCATAGAAACGTGAAAGACAAAAATGAAAGAAAGAGAAAAAAAACAAATCTGACATATGGGATAGAAAATAGTACGCCATTCATTATTTTAATTTGTTCATAGTAATTTCTATTTCCCAAGTACACATAAGTACACAATAAAAAAGTTAGCATTTTGGAACCTTTTCTGAAGCAACTTAGGGATTTTTTTCAAGCTGGTTATGGCCTTGGAAGATCTTCCAGGCAGGCCAGAAGCTCTATGTTTCCACTGTGAGCTATGACTGCTAAGCTTGCTGCTGTTGCTAATTGAGTTCTCCATGGGGATTTCTCTCCCCATTCTGCTGGAGTCCTTTAACAGCACCTGCTCCCAGGGTCTTTGCTTCAAAGGTGGGCTCACTGCAATGTTAGTAGAAAGCAGTAGAAACAAGATGAAGGTAGATTTTTTTTTTTTCCTTTTTTGGTTGGTTGGTTGGTTGGTGTTATTCCTCTCTCTTCCTGCAATTTCTTGATGCAGAAATCTCACGTTGCCTGGTATTACCTTTGTAAGTCCCACCTGACATGGTGCTCATGTTTAATGTGTCTCATGTGATCTGTGCTTCAACCGTCTCCACATTACATGATAAACTTCTGTAAGATTTTTGGGGAAACAGCAAAACATTAAAATAATCTTGAAAAACATACTGTTTCTGAAGTATAGACCCCAATGATGCCAGTACTTCTCATTAGGATAGGCATGCAGAGATTGTGTTGTCCCAGTTACAAGAAGAACAGAATTTATCCGTTTCTTTAATACACAGTTGTTTGTTTCTTCCTGGACTTCATTCATGGGTGAATGAGTTTAAAATTCTTTCTGCTGACAAAAGCTATTTCAGAAGGCATTGGACCTTTTCCAGTGACCCTGGTTTGCAGTATGAGCTTATGTGAGTCTGTGTTGGGTATGCATGGCAAAGTTTTGGTAGCGGGGGGGCTACAGGGGTGGCTTCTGTGAGAAGCTGCTAGAAGCTTCCCCTGTGTCTGATGGAGCCAATGCCAGCCAGCTCCAAGATGGACCTGCTGCTGGCCGAGGCCAAGCCCATCAGCACCTTTGTGCTAACATATTGAAGAAGGGAGAAAAAAAAAACAGTTATAGAGAGCTTTTGCAGCCGGAGGGAGGAGTGAGAAGATGTAAGAAACTCTGCAGACACCCAGGTCAGTGCAGAAGGAGGNACAACATGTGATCAACTGACCGTAACCCCCATTCCCCGTCCCCCTGTGCTGCTGGTGGGGAGGAGGTTTGAAGCTGGGAGTGAAGTTGAGCCCGGGAAGATGGGAGGGGTGGGGAGAGGTGTTTTAAAATTTGGTTTTATTTCTCATTCCTCTACTCTGTTCTGTTTAGGAATAAATTAGATTAATTTCCTCTCTCTAAGTTCAGTCTGTTTTGCTTATGACGATAATAAGTGAGTGATCTCTCCCTGTCCTTATCTCGACCCACAAAGCTTCTCATTACACATTTTTTCTCCTGTCTGCTGAACGAGGGGAGTGATGGGGTGGCTCTGGTGGGCACCTGGCCCCCAGCCAGGGTCAACCCACCACAGAGTCCCAAGAAAGTCAATGAAATATTAGCAAAATGCAGTCTGGATAGTTATGGATGACTATAACTGTGTCATGAGCTGTGCTATCCAGAGTGTTAATATGTGGCATTTTTTCCTTTATTGGAAACCTGCACCTCAGCTGTTACAATGAAGGGTATAATAAAAACATGAGTTACGAGTTGATGTAAGGGGAGGTGCTTTGTGGATGGGAATGAATTCTCAGTAGAGGAAGCAAAAAAGGAATCTCTTATGTTTGCTAATGGGTAGGTTGTATTCAGTTTAATTTCTCATTAGTAATAGTGTTTGAATTCAATATAAAACCTTTTTAACTGTTCGTTGTGTCATTATTAGAGAAATAAGTCAAATTAATTTAATTTCTCACTCCTAAAAATGCAAGATCAACTTTTCTTTTAAAAACCCCCAAATATGAAATAAAAAAAATTCTATAAAAAATACATTTTCAAATTACTTGTGGTGTGTGGTAATGTTGATGATTTCTCTAGGTGTTTCAGAAAATTATTTCATGGTGGATTTCACCAAGGTAACTCCACAGTCCCCACACTCTTCATCTTCACTAGAAACTTCCTGCATGGAAGAATCTAGGCTTTCCCTTTCCTCCAGAATGCCTATGCCCCTATGTTTCTTCTGACATTATGGCAAAGCATGGGGCAGAAAAAAGCAGCTAGAGACATTTTGGAAAAGGAAACAATAATCTTTTGAAGTCAAAAGGAAGTTAGCAGGCAAAATCCAATTTTGTTAGAAAACATATACAGGCAAAATTGAGCTTAACAGTCTTGCTGCTACCATACATTATACTTGCTAATCAATAATACCATCAGTGAATTTAAATCTCCCTACCTACAGGAAAGCACTTTGTCTTGATAAATTTTAGTTAAATCACACATTTTATTACAATCCTGATGTTTGTCTCCCTCTTTGATGGCCCTCTCTTTTATCTCCCCTTTTGTCTCCTTTCGTTTCCCTCGTGCCAGCCACCTCTTGCTCTTAGTCCGAATGAGCTTCTGCTAACATCTGGGGTTTGAAGTCTGAAGAAAAGGAAGCGGTGCACAGAAATCTGTGACAGGCGGCAGAGGTGACATTGTCCTTCTTTGGGTGTCTTCAGTGGCTGTTATTGAGTGGTTTCGGTTAGCTCCAGCCTGGCTTCACCAGGAAATGTGCCAGAACACTGAGGTCACCAGCAGGGTCCAGCAGGTATTTGGGGGGGTGAGGGTCCTGCCTGGCACCCCTCCTGGCTCACCACGCTGTTCTTGGCAGCAGTAGGCAGGGGCAAGAAAATCAGCAGCACAGATTTTTGTCCTAAGAAACAGCACATCTTCTGAAGGAAGTGTGGGTCTGTTTCCTTCCAAGACTTAGTATCCAGATATTTAGCTTGGAAAGGTGATTGCCCCTCAACATTTCACACCTCGAAATAGTAATTTGTTTTACCTATTAAACTCTTTGTATGAGGTCTAGGTAAAGAATTCTTGTAAATAAAGAGCATAACAACTTTGCAATGCCTGTGGTAGCTGGATGGCATATTGATCTAAAGGGATTACTTGAAGTTTCGGGGTTAGATTCATGAATGCTTTGATTTAAACAGGGGTGGCAGAGATATCTGCAGATTCATGAAATAGTTCCTAAATTGCAACTTACAGACAGAGAACTTAATGCAAACAAGCACTGCTTTTTTTTTTTTTTTTTTCTTTTTTTTGGTGGTGTGAACCAGTGATTCATACTTGGTCAGGCTATTTCTGGAACAGGACTGGAAATTTCCAGATGAGATACAAGGCCAATGGCTACAGTGGTAACATCATGAATCAACAAGTATAGCAACTATAGCTCCATAGAAGAAGTAGGATAAATAACCCAGCAGTGTAAGTCTTGGAAACACACTAAGACTGAGTTTTTGTTTATGTATTTCTCTTGGCAGTGTGTTGTATGATTTGTTTTGGGTTTTGGTCAATACCTGTGGTGTCCGGTCTATTAGTTTTCTTGGGTGAGTAACCACTTTTCCTTTTCTTCTTGGTCAAACTCTAAAACAAGGTTGCTGAAATAATTCTCCTGGGGGGAGGGGTGGAAATAATAAAAAAATCTTGTTTCTGCTTTGCTAATATGCTAGTAAGTAGCAGCATTCAGAGCCAACAGGGTCTGCTTCACTCAGGGTCTGAGTTCTAACTTGTCAGCATTAATTAATGCAAGTTGTTTGCTTAACAACCAAGAGGTTCCAGATATCTTTTTTTTCTCAAAGACCATTTTGAAAGTACAGTTTTTCTGTATCTTCCATACCCAGCCAATCTTTATAATATTATTTATCAAATACATAGTAAACTGCGTTAAATAAAATGCAATCAACCTACTCTTTCTTTCTTTTCTGTTAATTTCTGAGGCAGCCTGTATGGACATGGGTTTCTTGAGACATGGGTGCTCTTGCTGTCAGACAGTCTGCTTGTTCTGGCCTTGCCGTGCCTCAACTCAACCGACTCAGCCTGCTGTGAATTTTGCCAGTCACAAGAGATAATAAGGCAAAATAGTTTCATCTCCATCCCTTTTGGGAACTGCAGTGTATCTTCACCATGGATAAAGGTTCATATATTGGTGAAGTTACCAAGCTCAGCGGTTGGGCAGAATTTTATATTTCTTTATTAGAGTAGTTGGGAGTTTTTTGTTCAGCTCTTTTGAGGACTAGGTTCTAAGGCTATGTAGTATAACAAAATTATGCTCTCTCACATCATGAGAAATGGATAACAAGTTAGAAGATTAATCAGAAGGAAAAAGCCCACCCCACTGAACCACTGTGAATTCAGTTGTGAAGCAGGAAAGGGTAACCCCAACATCTCCTGACAGTGTTTATGTTTTTGGGAGATGATGATTTCAGATTCTAATCAAGAAGCCTCATCCGGAGTCAATAACTGTAGTGATTCTTAGTACTTTCCTGAACAGACTGCACTTGCAAACAACAAAAACCCCTTTTAATTTTGTTTTAAAAAAACATTATTAATAGCTGTTTGGGAATGGAGAGTTATTAGAGAATGTGTGATTTGTCATTTGGATTGCAGCTGCTTTGTTGGTGTAAAACTCTCTTCACAGACCTGTAATTGCATGACCTTAAGTATGCCTAACTTAATTATAATTTTAAACAAGTTAATTAGATTATTTGATGAATTATGATATGGAGAGAATTTGGCACAGCGTTCAAGATGAATGGAAGCCAGCCTTGACCTTTACTTCTATCAGTATGTTCTGCATTTTCTGGTAATGCTTCCTTATACTACAAGTATGAAAAAGTCTTGTTAAATCTTTATGAGGAAGTTTTAAATTCCTCCAGTTTATGGAGTCATAAACAAAAAGACTACTGTCTATTTAATTTGTCTGATTAATCCTTCAGTATCATTCGAGTTACACTTATGTCAGCATATGTGATATCCTACATGAACAAAATTAATGCAGTTTAACTACTTACCTTATATGCATGCTGAATCTAAAAGTAGGCAGTAATGCCTACTCATTGAGTGCAGACATTTTTGTAGGGATTTCTATAAAGGCTGATCTCTCCGCATAGTGGGATGCTCAGTTTATATGCTGTATAGTGATACAATTTTGCAAAATGGGAAAGAGCCAAAATATCAGGAAAAAATACAGATTCGATTGAGGGAGCACAGATAGAAGGATTCATCACATATTTCTTTAAAAGAGATTTTCCCTGAGATGAATTGTGAATTTATCTGGAAAAGGCAGGCTGCAATAATGCAGCTGTTAAAGCATCAAGCTTAGTCTAATCTTCAAGTCTGTTTTTATTAGTAGGCCACATGAAAAAAGACTCATAACCAAATAAGGATTAATAGAATCTGATAATGTGAATGAATACTTAATTACAGATTCAATATTCAATTACCAGACATATTCTTTATGTTGGTAAAACTGGAAGTACATCTGTATTGATGTATTGATGAAGATTGCACATATATTTTACCCAGTCTGAGAGACCATTGGACATCAGCTATTTCCTTTCCATGTGCTGTTAGCCATGATAGTAAACTACCCAGCTCAAATTATCCTATTTTATGCCTGTAAAATGTTTATTTTGCAAGACCTGAATAGTGCTGTGGATCAAAACATCCATAACTTTTTCAAAAGAAATGGCAGCAGGGAAAAATTACACATCTAGGAGTTTGAGGCACTGGGACCTGAGAACATAGTTCTTTGTGATTGAAGTGATAGAGGTGGTGTTACTGCTTTTATGTATTACGATCAGGAGACACATAAACTAAATTGCACAAGAATATCTGCTCTAATATTTTTAGTAGTTCAGGCCCATAGTACTAAAATATTGACTTCTTCATACTTTCAGTTCAAGACAGTGTCAGAAGCCCCGTAACAGACATGAATTACCTCATAAGTGTATTCTTCCTCTGTCCTGTGTGGGTAGTCATCTGAAAAGGGCTATAAACACTCCCACACATTTGTGTAATCCAAGTCTGTTTCTTCTAGGGCCCAAACCACTGAAGTAAAACCAGAAACTTTCCATATTCTTTAGCTGTGGATGGATTTGTCACATAGCAAAGTACTCTCAGGAAACAGTATCTACTGATAGATATTTTCACTGATGTCTTTTTTACTTGATAACTTTAAAATAATGTTCTGCCTAAGGGTTCTTTTTGAAGCTGCAGTAGTTGTACATATGCAATGGAAAGGCAGGTGTATGTGTGAATTAAAAAAAACTTTGGGGGAATTTTGTGTATGCATTTCTTCTTTCTTAAGATTTGCTATTGGAAAATTAAGACTGTTCACAGGAGAAAACCCTTACTGAAAGAAAAATGTCACTATTTTCTTTTATCTTTCCAATTACATTTATGTATTTTCAGATGGTGGTGTAAGTAGTCTGCAGTTTTGAAAAAGGACTGTAGAACGTATAGGACATTGGGAAACAAATAAGAAATATAAATTGATTTTTTTAGTTGCTTGAAGCTACACATTATTAGTTTTTGAAACATAATCACCTTTTCTTCTCTGCTGCAGAATCAATGTTCAGCTATCTTCTTTATAGATAAAAAGGTTGGAATAGTTTGTCCTCTTAGTAAGTCCAAACACATGATTTTGAATCAATAATTTTTTAATTTAAGCATACACAATGTTAAATCTTAGTAACATACTTAATGGAAGTCTTTTTATTAATATTTATTTCTATCGTTGGAAGAAGAGGAAAAAATGTGCTTTCAGTTAATATGCTTGGAATTAATACTATCTTCGATGGTAAGAATCTCACTCAAAATGTGACCTTCCCAATAACAAGAAGTCCAGAATATTATTTAAGTGTTCTCTGATATATTTTGACATAGAGAAAAGTACTTTTACTTCTGGGCTGTGCTGTCCTTGAAATCTAAGGAAATTCAAGCCTCAAGTCTGTAAACAAATCTTTCCATTTTAGGTAGGTTCAGTCCTAGCTAGACCTTGCATTGGTGGTTGTCAAGAAGTAGCCGCTCTGTCTCATGCATTGGAGTTTTTCCTGGGCTGTTATGGCTCTGTGGGTACTCTTGGGCACAAGATCACATTAAAATTAAGGACATGGCAAGATTTCATAAAAAGGAGAAAGATAGTGCAACTACTTGGAATACCATTAATGGAGTTCCAAGCCTGGAAAAAAGACTGTTTTGAAAGGGCATGACTCTTCAAATATTAAACTTAAACTACTGAGCTTTCTATATTGGCAGATGAATCCCTACCGTTCAGTGAAAATTTGTTTTCAATGTTCCCTCTGAATCTGAAGCATCTGGTACCATCTGAATGTTCGAGCCAGAACACTGTAAGAAGTGCTGTGATTGATTCTGTACCCTGCTGCTCATCCCGTGCTTCCTCCTTGCAAATTTTCCAAAATTTGTTAATATCCAAAACTTACATTGCTTGTTTTTTCAATTTTAAATGCAAAAAACCCACCCAAACCAGAAGTGTCTTCCTACAGAACACAGACTCATGATCAGAGGAAAAAATTACTCTTGATTATGTATATTGCTCTTCCCAAAGAGGCAGCAGGACTCAAGCTGCTGAAGCCTTTCAAACAGCTTACTCAATACATAGTTGATAAGACTCAGGTGAGGAATAAAATACTGAGCAGGCCTAAACCTGAGCTGTATTGGCAGCTTCTCCCTCAAGCTGTTTGCTATTTCTATGTGAGTGGGACGACAATATTCTTGCCTTGGGCTTGTGTCATGATGGAGATGAGGTGATCACAGGTTTCTTTTCCTCAAGCTCAGACAGTGTAGGAGATAATTTGATCATACTTTTCTTCTTCTCAAGCTCAGACAGTATACCTCTTGAAGTGGTTTGCCTAGGAGGTCTCATAAGATTTAAAGAATATTTGCTGTATAAGTTATTGGAACAAGTGACAAGAATAGCTGATCAGTCATTAAAGTTGTTAGACATTTTTATTTATTAGCATGTCTCTTGTCTGGAAGTAATATAGCTTAGAAAAAGGAGGGTGGGTGCACTCTTCAACAGAATCCAAAAATCTGATACTAAATCTTGTTTCTGCTAGGTTGGAACATTGCTGTTTTGATGATTTGGCTATTTTCCCTGGTACATTTTTCACTGATTATCTAATTTTAAAAAGTTTAGTGATACTAAATGCTCTGAAGCTATTTATTCATTGTTTGACATCTGCTGAGTTTGTCAGGTCATAAGTGCGCAGTTGTAATTGTTAATAATGAGAATCCAGACACCCTACCATGGGAAGCACTCACGCAAAATAGTTCTATTGGGCTTTGAATTTGCCAATAATCTGACAAGTTATTAATTAGAGGAGCAACCCTAATAAAATTCTGTCTGGGTCTTTTACTGAAGATCAAAAGCAGAAATTAATTTTAAGGATTTTTTTTCTCTTGCTAGTATTGACCATAGACTTATCCATCTTGTTTCAATTAGTACCAATACTAATTGGACATATATGGTTAGCTTTTGCTTACTTACCTATCTTGGCATGGATGTTAGAGACTGGATGCTGTGGCTTTGCAGAAGGAATGGGACTGTTTTCCTATTACAAGGCTAGAACCTGTCCCTGCAATTACTGTAGACAGTAATAGGGATACTACAATTCCATTGACACTTCCTGAAAATATTCTTTGATGTCTTCTCAGTCCAGGCTGGCTAGGACCACAAAAAAATTGCAGTCAACAGTCCAGAACAAGGCATCCATAATGTGCAGCCCTTCTTTTAAGAGAGCTAGCTTTCTTTGAGTGAGCAGAGTGTTTCATGTTAACTCTGTAGAGCTGATCTTAAAGATCAACTTAAGTGGGAAATCAAAATAAACTTTGAGAAGGAGGATGTAGGAGTGAACAATATGTGCTCAGGAAACACACAGGCTTGCTTTCAACTATCAAACTACTTTCTTTACAACTATTGGCAATGACTCTCTACTTATTGCTGAACATTTTCTCTGTGATGCTACTTTCCTTTTCTATGTGATACTTAATAGACTTTGAGTTTACTTGCCCTTTTGGGTTATTAAGGGATATAGGTAGCCTCAATCTCTTTCTCATAATCTCATGATAAAAGGACTAAGAGGCCAGAGATTTATCCATGAAGCCTATGTATCTGTCTCGTCCTTCACTTTGTGTGAGGGGTTTTATGTTGTTTCTTTTCTGGATGCTTAAACCAGGTAGTACAGCTACTAGAGATCTAAGGGTCTAAGGAAGACAGTTGCCTCCCAGCAAGTTTGTGGATGTTTTTGAATGTGGACTATTAGAGTCAGACTATGCTACTATAATATTCAAAATTTTTTATGAGTTTAAAGAAAACTGGAGCCTTGTTGATTGGATTACATTTCTCCCTCTGTTAAATTCTTTGTTGGAAATATGCAAATGCAGGAACTGTCTTAGATGTAGACTGCATAAGATACTATCTATGAAAAGAAGTGTGTTTATGATTGCAGATCTTAGACAGACTGACATCTCATCAATGTAAAGACTAATGATAGGATGTTTGAATATTGTAAAATATGTCGATGAATATGCATTCAAGTTTTGAAATCAATTCATTGCAGCCATGTTTATGCCTCTTCTGCATTTGGGTTTTGCACATACTTAAATGATTGTTTTCCTGTCTGGGAAGCAGATTTTAAAATTACCCACATATATATTTATAGAAACTGTCTTATAAATCGGTATACTTGAATATGCATGCCAGAAATGTCTGGGTACTCATTCAGTACACTGAAGAGTACTTCAGTGAAGTCTTAAGATTCATCTGTTCAACTCTACCTATGAAAAGAAACATTGAATTTTGGAGAAAAATGGTCTTGGAGTAAAAAGTAAACAAACAAACAAAGCAAGCCTTTAAAATGGTAAATAATTGCATACCAAAACCACATTCCAAGAAATTTATATGGATATTCTGGGAGGAAAAAAAAAATCAAGGTTGTCTAGTAAATTTTTCTTAGACCTTAGATAACAATTTCATAATTTTCTAACAAATTTAACAATATGTTGTACTCATGATGATCAAATCCCATTACAGTAGTAACATTCAGTATTTCTCACAAGATACTTTTATACACAGTGAGAATGTATTTTTGAGACATAAAAGCTAAGGTTACTTGAATAACCTAGTTGTAAGCTCTATCAGCTACAAATATCCAGAGCAGCTCTTTAGATGGAAAGTCATGCAAGATCAAATGTGTACTGTATTGAATACTGTAATCTCCCTAAAGTCATCAAATATCTTTTGGTGAGAAGTTCCTTCTCATATTGAAACTATTAAATAATTTTGAAGCTGGTGGATAAAACTTTGTGGCATCAGTCATTTAAATAAAAATACCATGAGTAGAAATTGATGTTCAGAATTTAACATTAAAGAGGGAGTGCTATTAGAGTGGAAAGTTTAAAATAAAGGGAATGGGTAGAATAACTTCTAGTCTAAATACGTTGAATAAGACAGGATGCACTGAATAATTTTGACTGATTGTTTGGAAGTGTTCAGAGTGGTGTGATAAAAGAACTTAACCACCACACTGGAGAAAATATCTGCATTTCCTTCATCTCATGAGTGACAACTATACAGTCATATTCTGTCACTTTTAAATCAAATGCTGGCTTCTGTGAACAAGCATGAAAAATAACCTCACAATTGCAACAGAGACAATTCCTTCCTTCAATATTTATTTTTTTAATTGCTTGTCATTCTCTTCTAGGAAATATAAAATACACTAAAGTAAGGTCAGGAAGAAGAATGAAACAATAAAATTACAGTACAAGAACCAGAATTATACATTCTAAAAGAATTCTGTAGAGTAGGTACAATTATTCCACACAGATTAGTGAGTGAATTATTATAACAAGAAAAATAGATTATTTTTCTGGTTTCCTGGATTTTTTTTTTATGTAAATTCAATAATATTCTATTAAAAAGTTTGTTCCTTCAGATAGCTTTGTCTCTTAATACTTTGCAAAAAAACCCAGAGCCGTGATTATGTAGTTTAAAGGAGAGTTAATTGGAAATTGATGTATAGTAAAATATTCCTAGTATATGTATACGCTCTGTATATTTTATATAAAAAATAACATCATATAATTTTATATAAAATAATAATATTGTATAGCTTTATAAAGATTGAGAAAAATTGCATATGAATTGGGTGAAAAACAGAAAAGGAGATGAAAAAAATAACCAAAGAAAAGTGAAAATACAAAAACCTCTCTCCTTGAAAATAAAGCTTTTTTTCTTTCTTAGACAAGAAATGCTTTCGGAGTAGCAGGAGCAAATCTTTTCAGAGTGCCAGGTCAAAGGGGAAAAAAATCAGAGAGCGGAGAGAGGGAAATGATAGATTCAGGTGTAGAATTTGGTCCAAATTTATTTATTTATTTATTTATTTATTTAAATTATAACAACCAACTTATGCAAAACTAAGTTGGGAACTTCAACTTTTCTAGTAATTTATCTTGTCTGTGCTCTTAGCTCTTCTGTTGTGTTCTGTTGTCTTGTATTTAAGCTTATAGTACCATGAATAGCCTAGTCTAATGTAGCTGATCTGTGTCAAAGGTACTTTAGGACTCCAAATCACACTTTAACAAATAATCGTCATCTTAAAATTCTAATGAAAAACTATTGTCTCTTTTTTCTTCTCTTTAATTTAGGTTCTGTAATTATCCTATTAGTTCTTTTCATGCATGCTTCACTCTTCTGATTTTCTTCTATTTTACTACAAGCTGAGAGTAACTGTCACTGTAGTTATAGAATTAGACGTAGTGATATGTCAATCAATATACTATAATAATTTATAGATCTTAAAGATTTTAAAAAATCCTGAATCTCCTTTTGTTTTTCTTTAAAATCCTTTCAATTTTCTTAACAGCTGAAGACAGATCTTTCAAATTACAGAGTGAAATAGGTAGAACTATATACACTAAAATGGATCAAAACCAAAGAAATACTGGAAGGGTAAAATCCCATTGCAAATCCTAATTTTAAATAGAGAGAAGGGATATCTTGGTAATGTGGTAGATAATATTTAATTATACCTTATAATAATTTGGTGTAAATTGCATACTTGAACACAAGATTAGTTCAATTCCTGTGGCCAAGAAACAGCACACTGAGTGGGAGACCAGTCTTTAACAAGGTGGATGAATTATTTCATACTACAGATTCATTGTGGATTAAAATTCTTAAAATATTAAGAGTTGCTAAAAGATAGGAACTAGAATTGGAATACAATCTTCTGGTTTTTTATGATAAAGTGAAAAATATTGCCAGTCTGGTGTAGTAAGGATCTAGACTCAAAGCTTATATTTTCAAAATGTTTCTAACTAGTCTAGTGAATGAAGATCTAACAAGGAAACATGCTCTGCTGGATCTGATACTTACAGGCGAGGAAGGTCATGCACATGAAAGTCAGGGGCTGCTTTGGCTGCAGCGATCATGAGATGGAGTTTATGATCACAAGAGGAGGGAACAGGACAAAAAGCAGTACCACAATGCTGGATTTCAGGAGAATAGTTTTTTAATTTCTTCAGAAGTCTGCTTGGAAGAATCCAATGGAATATGGCCTTGGAGAGAAAAGAGTTCCAGGAAAGCTGATTTATATTCAAGCTTCACTTCATCCAACCTTAAGAAAGGTCCCTCCTGACAAGTAGGAAGTGAAGCAAAGTCAAAAGGAAGCCTGCATGGATTAGCAAGGAGCTCCTAATTGAACTCAGACATGAAAAAGAAGTGTACAAGAGGCAGAAAGAGGATCAAGTGACCCAGGAGAAGTATAAAGCTGTCTGATCTTGCAGGGATAGGGTTGGAAAAGCCAAAGACAACCTGCAGGTGAATCTGGAAAGGGATGTGAAGGGTAAAAATAAAGAATTCTGCTGTTACATAAATAGCAAAAGGAAGATTAGGGAAAATGTGGGCCACCTTCTTAATGGGGTGGCAGATCTGGTGACAAATGACACAGAAAAGGCCAAGGTACTCAATGCCTTTTTTACCTTGGTCTTTATGGTAATACTGGCCTTCAGGAATCCCAAGTCCCTGAGACCAGAGGAGAAGTCTGGAACAAGTAAGACTTAACCTTGGTGGAGGAGGACCAGGTTAGAGAGCACTGAAACAAACTGGACATATATTAATCCTTAGGGCCTGATGGGTAGCAGTCAGAAGTTCTGAGGGAGCTGGATGATGTTGTTATGAGGCCACTCTCAATTATCTTTGAAAGGACATGGTGACTGGAGAGGTTCCAAGAACAGCTGAGTACAAATGTCACCCCTGTCTTCAAGAAGGGCAAGAAGAAAGATCTGGGGAACAACAGAGTCAGCTTCATCTCAATCCCTGTAAAGGTGCAACTAATTTTGAAAACCACTTACAAACATATCAAGGGCAAGCAGATGATTGGGAGTAGTCAGCACAGATTTATGAAGGGGAAATAATGTTTAACCAACCTGACAGCCTTCTACAATGAGGTGACTAGCTTGGTGGATAAGAGGAGAGTGGTGTATAAGAGAGGAGCAGTGAATGCAATTTAACTTGACTTTAGTAAGGTGTTTGACACTGTCTCCCATAACACCCTCATAAACAAACTCATGAAGTATGGATTAGAGAAGAGGACAGTGACATGGACTGAAAACTGGCCGAACAGACAGGCCCAGAGATTTATGATCAGGGGCACAAAGTCCTGTTAGAGACAAGTCATTTGTGGAGTACCCCAGGGGTTGACAGTGGGACAATACTATTTTGCATTCTCATTAATAACCTGTACAATGAGACAGGCTGTACCCTCAACAGATTTACAGATGATACAAATCTGGGAGGAGCGGCTAATATATGATAGATGTGCTGCCATTCAGAGGGACCTTGACAGGCTGGAGATAGAGGCCAACAGGCTGGCAGCTGACCAACTGGAAAGCAGCTCTGCAGAGAAGGACCTTGGGGTCCTGGTGGACAACAAGTTGACCATAAGCCAGTAATCTGCCCTTCTGTAAAAAAAGGCTAATGGTATCCTGGGCTATATTAGGAAGAACACTGCAGGGAGGCGATCCTCCCTCTCTACTCAGCACTGGTGAGGACACATCTGGAGTACTGTGTTGGGTGCTGAGCTCCCCAGTATAAGAACTCAGACTTACTGGAATACACCCAGCGTAGGGCCACAAAGATGGTTAAAGGAATCTTTCACAGGAGGAGAGGCTGAGAGAGCTGAGACTGTTTAGCCTGGAGAAGAGAAGGCTCTGGGGGAATCTCATCAGTGTATATAAATACCTGATGGAGGGAGTGAAGACGAGGGAGCCAGACTTCTCAGCAGTGACCAGTGACTAGACAAGAGGCAACAGGCACAAATAAAAACATGTGAAATTCCATCTGAACAGAAGAAATATTTTATTTTTTTTATTATGACCATGACCAGACACTGGAATAGGTTGCCCAGAGGGGTTGTTGAGTCTCAGATCTGTGGAGATACTCAAAACCTAACTGAACAAGAACCCTGTCTGAGCAGGGAGGCGTTGAACAAGATGACCTTCAGATGTCCTTTCCAACTTCAATGACTCTGTGATACAAGTATGTTGTGACAGGATAAAATTTTGTTGTTAAAATGTTATTCAGCATAGATAAAGCTTTGAAAAGGATCTCATGATAATAAATCACTGGATAAAATAATTCACACAGGAACTGGAATAATGGACTGGAAAATAACGGACACAAAGTTTAAAGGGAAGAAACTTTAGTTAGTTATACATATGAAAGAGGTAAGATTTGAACTAGCTGTTGCTATTTATGGAGAAGACCTCAGCACTACTGAGGGCAGGAAGCAGCAGTGATCAAAGTGCTATATATTGTTAGGGATTGTTAGGAAAGAGCTTGTGAATAAAGCAAAACCCATGTCTCTGCCACAGTAAAAACTTACGACATACCCACACCTTGACTCTGTGCAGCTCTGATTTAGTGGTCTAAAGAAGGAAGTTGTACAGGAGAAATATAGAGAAAATGACCTAATGAAGTTATCTCTAAAAGGCTGAAGATAACAGAGGTTCTTTTACTCAGTACTTAATTACATTGTGGAATTTATTGTTTTAGAGTCTAGAGGAAGTAAAAGTTTATGTGGATTCAAGGAAGATCTGAGTAATTCATGCATGATGAGTAATTAATAAATAATAGATTCACAGGCAGCTACTAGGTATATTTCCACTTGTCCTTTTTCTGTTTGTTCCTTTCCTTTACAATTTCTTTCCTGCAAAATCTAAGAACATACCTAGTCTAGGTCTTAACTTCTCAAGTAAAAGTCTTTATAAAAATCTTGGGCACCTGAGTTTTTGTTAATGGTTTTGGAAATCGTGATTGAGAGAAATGACTGTAGATTTAATGTGTTGCTGAAGTCACAGTCTTTAAACAGGCATAGATTGCTCAGCTACAAGACAGACTAATGAGTTGGTAGCACTAGCAAGTGTACATCTGATTTTTAGAGCATATGTTCTCTTACGGGTACAGTGAATCTCATGTGCACTCCACCATTATTAAGTGGCACTATCAAAACATCTCCAGCACGTTTGATATCCTCTAAGTACATGTGACAAACCTTTGCAGTTTCTCTGTGCTGTCAGTGAAATTATCAGGAGGAGCTGTAGGTATTCTACATCTGTTTAACTACAAAGGCAGAGTTATAATTATAGTGGGTTTGCTTAACTCTGATCACAAGAAAACACCTTTCATTTAAGTGAAAAATGAGTATCAGTATTTAATAGTTATTTGCAGAGAAATGACATTTTTCTATCAAAATGATGCCATCACATTTTGTGAAAGAATCTAACTCAGGTAGCTGGAATAAAAGAACAATGCACAATGGTATGAGTTTGATGAACACTAATGGTTTACAGTGTCTGAATAAGGAAACTGTTACTAAACTACAGGCAAAATCTGGGAAGTCTTTTCCTATTGCTCTTTTTTAAAAATGTAGCATAAACAGAAGACAGTTAAAAGCTATAAAAAGGCTGGTACAACTTAGAGCTAAGATGAGATTTGCATTTATGGCAAAACTGGGTTTTCTGATTTAGTGAAGTTTAATTTATAATGAAGATATTTTGGTAAATTTAAGTGCTACACTCATCCAAATTTGACAGCACTTGAAAGGCATCCAATGGTGTGGGTGAATTTTCCACTACTGACATCAGAAAAAAATATTTTTCTCAAAATTAATGAAGAAAATAATATTGTGAAAAACAATATAACTGTAAATGCAACACCTATATCAGATGTGCCTGGGACAAAGATCCCCTAGATGTCCTGTGCAATTAGATACTTATAAAAGTGTTCATGAGCAACACAGTATCACTAAGCATGAATCTATACTTAATTTTTTCTTTATTTCTAAAAAATTGAGCACATGTTGTTTTTCTATATTCAGCATAAGGGGGATGGGAGGTAGGAGTGAAGCAAGCCTTGCAGTTCTGTATTTGTTTAAAGAACAATTCTGTGACATTATTTCTATATTGCTTGGACACAGAAGTTGATTTTTTTTTCAATTTAAAAGCATCTCAGAAAAATATAGAGCTTGACAACAAGGGCTTGTAACTGTACTGGAAGTACAGTAGTTTAACATGAAGCAGCTAGGAATAACATCAACATTGTTATCTTTCTTCACTGTTTAGTACATTTTGTTTTGAAAAATCATGATCAGTTTCGAATATGCCAGAAATTCTCATATGACTACTTCTGTATCTAGTTTTTCAAATTGAAGTTCATCTAATATGCACTATTGCCCTTTAAATCTTACCCTCATCTCTTAACAAAGTGACAAATTATGGCCTGCTCGCTCCTTAGTCCGAGCAAGGAATTTCACTTCTAATGCTTTATTCTGGCTGAGTTAGGGCAGGAGGTTGTGCAAAACCCTTTTTAAGCCATCATTTTGTCTGTTGCCACAGAACAGCACAATTATGTATTGCGAGGACCCAAAATAATTTGGAGCAGCCTCAAAACACTGTTCTGAAAAATTAATTCATTTGTGCATTATGAAATACTACATGTCTTGCTCCAGGGATTTAAATACTTTAACCACAGATGTGATTCCTACATCCTGTCCACTGGCACTGAGGTCCTGTGAACTAAAATGGCTGCCTCTGCGTGTGAGGAAACACTTAGTCTGTTTTACTCTTCAGTCCCTGATTTTACAATGTAGGGGCTTCATGTTGCATTTTAGAAACACGCCAGCTGTGCACCAAGCTGTTTTTCATCAAAGGCAAGCAGTGCTGAGGTAGTAACTTAATACTGAGTTCACTTGGTGAGTTGACTTCCAACAAGTCAAGTTGACTTCCTTTTGGTACAAAAGGTAGCTGAAACAAAATTTTCATTTGAGGCCACACGGAAAACAAACTTGCTCCAAAGCTCTTGTCATTTGAAGGATGCATACAAGAATGCAGAAGTCATGCTATCTCTGCAATTCAAACTTTGCTGTTACTTGTTTCCTTCTAGATTTTTGTGCTTTTAAGTGCAATTGGCTACAGTGAATCCCCTACCTTCCTCTTGCATGAAGGATTTGCAGGTGCTTATAAGAGGTAGAACAGAAGCAACAATTTATAAGAAGCTTCCACTGCAGTATAAACCTGAGCTGATTTTCCTCCTCTTTCTTTTGATTTAGTGATCTCTATGTTACTGCCCTTTGAAGAGCTTACGGATCAAGCAGATATTTTAGGAACTTCAGGAAAATGCAGGGGTTGATCATCCTAGCTTTAGCAGTAGCATCCCTACTCCCAATAGGGATCAGAGTTGGGATCTGCATAAAAAATGTAACTTATCTTCCTCTTTGTCAGTACTCCAATTCTTAGTAGTTCCACTAATTGCTTCATAAATTAAAAATCACTATCACGTATATATTTTAAAATGTAGTCACATACTAGACTCTTTTGTATGCATTAGTCTTCAAAGGTGAGATGGATATATTAAATATTTTAAAGATATTTCATAAATGACGTATTTCTATATTAAAATTGATATTTGAAAAGATTAATTAGGTTTTAATGATTTTTTGGGGGGTCTAATTTATTGATCAGAATACAGATACGATTTAGTAAAACAAAATGTTCTATATCAATCCTAAGCAGAATTATGTTATCTCAGGCAATCAACTAGTGCCTTTTTTTTTCTTCTTTAACAGCAAGTTTTCTTAAAACTCTATTGATAATCTCCCTTTTATTGCTGATGTATGACAGCTGTGTGGAGTTCTGTTTTGTAACCTACCTGTTCTTACTAGAGTTTTATGAGCTACTACATCATACAAAAAGTTCACCACAAAATTAATTCCCCAGTTTCACTAGAAACTTCACACTTCTGGGAAAACTAGAGAATATTGGAAAAGCTGTGAAGTAGAAAATCATTCACATTCAGGAGCTGAGTTCTGCTATGCATTCATACAGTGACTATCTCACTGCCAGTAAGTCATTTCCCATTTAAAGATAGACTGATAAATTTTGTTAGGCTGTTCTGATAACAAAAAACAGCTAATACTGCTAGGGTTTAGTGCTGGTTTGGAATGCAGGTAACTTCAACCTCAATAATTTTAAAAGATACACAGTGTTACAGGTTGATGCTTTATCTCTTTGAACAAACAAAAATACCATAATGGCAGTTTTCTTCATCTTTCTTGATTAGGAATTATGTAAATTTAAACAAAAACTGTCTGAGAATTATTTTCAAGTCTTGTTACAAATCTAGTGTCTTGTTATAAATCGCAGTTTGTTACAAGTTGTCTTGTCAATGTATGCCAAAAGGACACTTTTAATTGTAACTCAAATTCTAACTAAATATACCTGGATTTGTTCCGCTTGCCTGGACTGGCTATTGATTTCAAGGGAACTGGCATGGATCTCAGTGTTGTTTAACCAGCTCAGTATTTATCCAACGAGTCAGACAAGTTGCACAGGTCCACTGAGCCAGGTACTACTTTAGGTAGACAGGTACCTTTAACGTAGCTCATGAGTGGCAGCAAAGAGAATATGAGTGTAAAGATACTTACATATACACAACTGCCTCTTTGTCCTAACTGTTGCACCTAACTACAGATTTCCACATAGCTTTCTCCCAGGTTATGTAGTTCCTTGTTGTACCTGAGAAGTAAATCTGCCACTATTAACTTGTTCTGCCACAATATAGAAATTTGTTTTGTAGATAGCAAAAACTTGCCAAATCTCTTCAAAAGTTCATCATATTAATTAAATTGGTCTTTTCTTTCACTTCTGGAATGCTATATTAACAGAATTACAGATTCTATTACATCTAGAAAATCCATTTATATCCATCTTTTGTCCTATTATATCTTCATCACATATCTATAAAGGTGTTTTTTTCATCTTCTGCACCACTTAAATGCTTTAAGCAGCTTCCATAATTATTTTTTTTTTAATATTCAAACTATACTGCTTCTATTCTTCTGATGGTCTTGAAAGTTTGAAATCATATGATTCTATTTCATAACAGCAATGATCTTTCCTAAATGAGCTATTGAAGTGGGATACAGAGGAGTGATGCTGTGCCCTGACCTTTGAGATGAGGTCGAGAAGTCTGACCTCAAGGCCACCAGGTGCTGCAAAAGCCTGAGTGCAGGGCAATACTTACCAATGAGGTAATAGGTTATGCGGGTGGAGAGACTCAAGCAATGAAGTAAAATGATCAGAAATCTAGCAGATAGAAAAGACTGTGGGAGGCAGATAGCTTAGTAGGATATTTGGGTCAATCAAAATTTCTAATGCTCTAATTTTGAATTACTCCATTTCATAATGAGATGACATGACCTGATACTGAGACTTAGTCAATCTATTCCAGTGTAAATGACTTTATCATGTTTCTTTTCATTGCAAGACAGCTTTGCATGCTGACTTCCAATGCATTGTTCTTTCCTATTTCATCATGGCTTGCTGAGATATAAATCATTTTTTATTGCTGTACCCACAGGCTATTTAGTTTTTCATCATGTTGTTATTAAACTTCAGTCTTGTTTCTTGTATGTTAGCTGTCACCAGGTCATATGTTTATTTGAAAGAAACATAAAATGGGCTGAACAGTGGTTTTTCAGAAAACTGATAATGTTTTGTACTTTGCAGAGGTGTCAGGCTTATTGCCAAGTAAATTGTGGTTTGAAAAGGAGTTACCAAAACCAACTTAGATTAAGGGTAGATAATTTATAGTCCACTGGCCAGTTCAAAGCCTAAATTTTTTATGGACTCTAGTCAATTTCAATTTGGTAATGCTACTGGACAATACTAAAGCGTAGGTTAAAATGTACCCCATCTAAGCATTTGAAAACTCTCAGTTCTTAATAAGATTAATTTAACATTCAAAAACTTGACTGTTAAAAAAAAGTGCATCACTACTGATTCAGATGAGGGAGACTGAAACAGTAGACTATAATTTAATGATAAACAATGTGTTTATTATTATGCAGCTTAAAAAGGATGGATGGGAAAACCCTTTATAATACATTTAGGTATAATTACTTAAAATTTAAAATAATATAGAGAAAATTTTATGTCCATGTGCCCATATGCAGATATTGGTACTTGTTCCTGTATAGATCATGTTTGGTCTATAATTTTATTGTGGGCCACAGTGGTTGATAAGTTGGAAATCTGATCTGCGGGATCCAAAGGTGTCCAATCGCTATTTTCTCATTTAAGTTCCTCAAGCCCAAGTATTTCATGATGCAGGCCCTCTGCTAGCTGTGGTTCAATGTACTCTGGCCTCCTCCAGTCTTCTAAGACTGACTTCTATCTTATGGCTCCCAGATTTCTTTTGCTGATTCAATAAGTTCAATGAAGAAGTTAAGACCTTCCCCCCAGGTCCCGACCAAAAAACAAACAAAAAACCCCAAACAAAAGAACTCCCACCTTATTTTAACTAGCGACGAATGTCTTTATCCCTGTCTGTAACCTTCCCCCCCTCCCCTCTCTTGTCTTTGTTCTTGGAAAGGAGTACTCTGTTTGTGTATATGTGTCTGGAGGTGGTCTGTCCAAACCTCTGGAGTCAACACATCTTGAACTTGGAGGTTCAACCATGGAGGACCTGCCATGGTTGACTTGAAGTGACTTACGAGAGAAAAGAAAGGAGATTTAAAGTTTTTCTTCCACAGGCAAATGACCATAAAGTCCAAGACTGTTAATCTATTTCATTTTGTGTTTTATATCATTACATGAAAATTAGTACTTGGGAGGATTAACACAAGCACTTAGTTACATTCCTGATACCATAAACAAAAGCAGGCAAAAATTTTTAAAACTACTAAATATTAGAGCTTATACTCATATTCTTAGAATGGACTATCGAATAGAAACTATGTGAAAGGAAGAAAAAGGCTACTACCACTATCATGTCAACATAATAACAATTTACATAAGGAATGTAAAACACAAAGAATGACTTAACAGGTAATTTCTTATTTTAACCCTGAGTTGATGGTGAAGTCTATCTGAAACCAATTGATTCATTTGTTATTTAATTGCTCATTGAAGAAAGTGAGGATGATGTTTTATAGGCTAAAAAAATAAATACAGCTGAAGTATTTGATATAGGAAGAAATCTGAAGCTGGAATAGGAGAAGACAAATAGATGCATCTTAATTGCTGAAACTGTATTAAGAAGCTTTACCAGTAGTTGATGAGCCTGAGAAATTTTAGCAATTTGCTTTGTATTATCTTCCCATATTGTACAAGCTTATCTAGAACTCAGACTGGATTCATTATTTCAACTAAATTTGTACTGTGGTTAGTGCACAGTTAAAAGATAAGGCTTCAGTTTATCTCTTACTTTAAGAATTATAATCTCAAGTGACAAGGCAAGGGAAAGGTGAAAGAATAGATATGAACCCTATTGCAAAAAAACCCCCAACAACCCAGTTTATTTGTGAAGTTTAATTCAAATCAGGGTAGAAGCAAGCTATGGATTAATTAACAACTGGTAATCAACTGGCATTCAGTGACCTATGCATTCAGGATCAGTAATACAACAAATAAATCGTGATTCTAGACACTTAAAACTGTTAAAACAGCAAATTTCTTAACATTCTTATAGACCTAATCCCAAAAAGCTCTACCTTCCCCTTCCCCCCATTTAGCAGCTGTGGGTTGCAGGCCCCTATCCCCTCTTCAGGGAGGAAGAGTGGCCACAATACCCCGATGCCCGTACCACTGTAGTCTGTCCAGCCCAGCCGCTGCCCTGCTGCTCCCCAGACCCTGCCAACAAACGCAGACTCACAAAGCCCCCCCAGCCCCAGGCACCCCAGGTGGGGGTTCTGCATGGTGCCAGCACCCAGTCAGATGCAGGACCCTTGGGAGGCTCCTTCATACTCCTTGTGGGGTTACAGGGCCATGAGGAGACAGCCGGCAGTGCCCAAACAGACCCTGGCTGTGGCCACTGCCACTCCGAGGTCCCTCCTCACTGCTACAAATTTTCATGCCTCATTTATACTTCTTGTCATGCTGACTTGTTTTCTCAAAAGCCTCTGGGTAGTTCTCTGGTTGCTCTTAAAACTAGCTAATGGCTCTCCGTCTCAGAAGTGATCAGTTTGGTGTTGATTACCTCTTGAACAGTTTTGGCTGTTGATCATGCACCCTGTGTGTTTACCTTCCTATCCCAACAGCAGTTGTCAGCCAGGCCATTTTTCCAAGAGTGGAATATGTGGGCTCCCCTACCCTCCCCATTTTATGGATGGGAGAATCCAAGCAAAAAGAAAGTTTTCTGGGGACACATGATGTCTGCGAGTGAGGACAGATTCCAGACTCCTAGTCTAGCACTGAGTGTGCCAGCCGAAATGGAGATGTCAGGGCCAAGGGGACTTTGGAGAGTGAAAAGGGAATTTAATTGCCTTGTTACCCAGCCAGGGAGTTTGGATTGTAATAGGGAAGCAATGTAGCCAAGCAAAACCACCGTGGGAGAGAAACAACCCCGCTGTGTTGCTGCAGTAATGCTCCTTTCAGCTTGGCATCTGCTGACCAGTCTGAGGGAAAAGTTTGAGTCTTGGTAACACCGATGTGAGGAGATATTTTTACCCCTTTCTTTCTCTTCTTGCAAAACTTCCAAGTGAAGTCTGTCACAAGACTTAAGGAGCCGACTCCAGTGCTGAATTGCTGTGCCTTACTGCTGAGGCCTCACTGACTTCAGTGGGAATGAGCTATCTGAATAGTTCTGGGAGATCTGGGTGTGGGAGATGGCCTGCTATAAATCATGGATTAGAATCACTGTCTAGACCTGTTTAAGAGGCTCCTATGCAACATAAAAGGACTTTTTTTTTTTTTTACTATTGATATAGAACTTAATGTTTAGAGTTTCTTAAGAATATATCAGCGGAGTATGTGGCTCAATTCTTTGACAGATCTGAGCCATTTTATAGGTATACTGTAATACCTATAAACTACAGACACTTACTGACCATCAAAGTCTTATGAGGTTGTTTTTTTTCCCCCTTTCCTTTTACCTCAAAAATATTTTCTAATATTTTCTTCCATCAGTTTATAACAAAATTTTTCTCTATTTCCTCATCAGGTCAGGTCAGTTCAGCCTTGAGTCTTTTTTTTTTTTGAAGTGAAGATAGTCTGTTATAACATAACCAAATGAACACATGGAGCAGGTAATATTCTTTATGTTACTCCACTAGTAGCCTTTTTGTCATGAAGGGAAGGCCTAGGGGAGTGAATAATTAGATTTCATCTCTTTATTTTTTGTCTGCTAGGAATGCCATTATAGGAACTTGTCAGTGCATAATGTGTTCAGAAATCAGTTCACCTGTTCAGCTGGAATTGGACGAAACTGTTCATTTACTCTGCTGAAATGCAAACTGTACAAGAGTATGAAATGTTATGTTTAGAAGAAATGCTTGTGTCTCTGGAATCATAAAGTTTCACTGTACTCAGCAAAATCAATCTAATTGTTAAAGTCTAAAAAAATTACCTTCAGGTGCAGGGACTATTATGCTTGAAAAACTATTGCCTTTTTGAAAAGAAATTGCCTTCCATTAGAGCTGTATGTTGCCTAGAGACAGTAGGTAAAATGACAGGTATGTTTGCAGCTATGCAAGACAGCGCTGATCTTACAATGCGATGCATAACTGCATGTGATTTGAGAATGTTCACAGGAAGAAATATTTGTGTTCGTAACACCACCCAAAGTACAATTTTGTGTAGGTAACTTCAGCAGAGCAGAAGGGTTTAGTCTCTTAAAACAAATGTAACTCAGAGTTCTAGTTTTACTCTCATGGCAGGCAGCTGTAGTTACCTATCAGGTCCACCCCTGAGCCTTCTCTTCTTGATGCTGACCAAAGAATCATAGACTCATAGACTCAGAATGGTTTCGGTTAGAAGGGACATTTAAAGATCATCTAGTCCAACCACCCTGCCATGGGCAGGCACATCTTTCACTCAAAGCCCCATCCAACCTGGCCTTGGACACTTCCAGGGATGGGGCATCCACAACTTGTCTGGGCAACCTGCTCCATTGTCTCACCACCTTCATGACCGGAGGCAGCTCCCTCAGCCTGCCTGCATGTGCCATGTGCCCCTGTCCCTTGCCATCTTGAAGGCCCTGGGCTGAGCCCACACCTCACCCATTAGTGTCTTTCCTGGGCTGGGGAGACCAGGAGGGGGCAGAGGTGTCCAGATGCAGTTGCCAAAGTACCAAATAAGAGAGGAGGAGAGCATTTTTACTGTTTGTTTGTTTGTTTGTTTGTTTGTTTGTTTGTTTGTTTGTTTTTTTTTTCATGTTTTATTGTATTTAACATTGTTTATTGCCTAATCTTGAAAAGAACTCCTAATGAAGCATCTAGAAGGGACCTTAATGCTGAAGGCCAGTGCTTCTTCCTGGCAGAACTGCAGTCTTCTGCTCCTCCAAAGGAACAGCCATCTCTCTAACTTCTTTGCTTCATCTGTTGCTAGTCTGCTAGTCTGCTAGGCTGCATCTTCAGCCACCCATCGGGCAGCCTTCTTGTCCTTAGACTGAAGAAACCCCACCTCCATACCCAGGGACCTCAGTGGCCTTCTGAGGCACAATTCCTGTCACCTGGCACAGCAGTCTGGTGGCAGCTAGGTCATCTCATCCACTTTTCTTGGGACTCAAAGCAGAGAGATGGCACCCCTGCAGGAGTAGTCAGGGAGGGGGAAGGTGTGGGAATGGGAAAGAAGGGCACACACCACCCAGGGCAATCAACAAAATAATTGCTTATTGTCAGGAGGTGTTATAGGTGAGCCTGCAGGATGGCCAGGTATGGAGGCTGGGCCTCCTGGCTAATGCCAGAGATGGAGGCTGGGCTGATAGTAAGGTGCTGGCTGGGCTCTCCTACTACGCTGTTGCCATGACATCATGGAGAGGGGCCCTGGCATGGTGTAGTGGTGCCAGGTTAGCCATGCTGGAGTTGGATCCACTTCCATCAGTTCTTCTTGACCTTTGGGTGGATCCACCTCCGTGAGTGCACACCATCAGTCACATAAGCAATAGCCATGCATCTGATGGTGACCTCCCTCTTCTTCCTCAGCTCCTGCAATCACGTCCCTGCTGATCCATGCAAAGGTGGACAGTCACCCACCTTGCTGTTCTGAGACCTCTTGCTACCAAGCATCTTAGAAATCTGAGGGCCTTGAAGCTCAGTGAATTGAGGGCCAGCGGTCAAGGTTGCTGTATTTATAGGGCCCATAATAGTGAGGTGACTTGTGACATCAGGAGGCAAGTATGATCATAGAATCATAGACTCATTCAGGTTTGAAAAGACCCTTAAGATCATTGAGTCCAACTGTTAACCTAAGACTACCAAGTCCACCACTAAACCATGTCCATAAGCGTCATGTCTACACATCTTTTAAATACCTCCAGGCATGCTGACTCTTTGCTGGGCAGCCTGTTCCAGTGCTTAATAACCCTTCTGATGAATAATTTTTTCCTAATATCCAATGTAAATCTCCCCTGGTGCAATTTGAGGCCATTTCCTCTTGTTCTATCACTTGTTGCTTGNGACACAAGTGCAGGACCCAACACTTAGCCTTGTTGAATCTCATACAATTGTCCTCAGACCATCAATCCAGTCCAGATCCCTCTGTAGAACCTTCCTACCCTCAAGCAGACCAACACTCCCGCACAACTGGGTGTCATCTGCAAAGTCACTGAGGGTGCACTAGATCCCCTCGTCCTTTTAAAATATTAGAGAACTGGCCCCAATATTGAGCTCTGGAGAACACTGCTTGTGCCTGGCCACCAACTAGATTTAACTCCATTCACCATGACTGTTTGGGCCCCGGCTGTTCAGACTTTTTTTACACAGCGAAGCATATACCTATCCAAGCCATAAGCAGCCAGTTTCTCCAGGAGCATGCTGTGGGAAATGGTGTCAAAGCCTTTACTGAAGTCCAGGTAGACAACATCCACAGCCTTTCCCTCATCCACTAAGTGGGTCATCTTGTCATAGAAGGAGATCAGGTTGATCAAGGGGGACCTGCCTTTCATATACACATGCTGACTGGGCCTGATCACATGGTTGTCCTGTACATGCATGGTGACTGCACTCAAGATGATCTGCTCCATAACCTGGCACTGAGGTCAGACTGACAGGTCTGTAGTTCCCCAGATCCTCCTTCTGGCCCTTCTTGTGGATGGGCGTCACATTGGCTAACCTCCAGTCAACTGGGTCCTCCACGGTTAGCCAGGACTGCTGATAAATGATTGAATGGTGATGTTTGTGGCCAAATATAGCTGTTTTGGGAAGTAGGGGCCTGTGGCCTGAAAGATGCCTAAATGTGGGAGAAGGAGGAGGGTTGGGAGGGCACTGAGGGCCCCTTCCCTGGGGTTGCATCCCTTCTGCCATTCTGCTGCACCTTGGGCACAGGGACTGCCCTCCACCTCCCCTCGTGTGCCCTGGGCTCCAGCCCCCTCCTCATCCCATTCCTGGGGTCCTCTGGACTGGAGGGTCAGGGGTCCTCAGTGACCCCCCACCAACCTGGCTACCTGCAAGTGGCACAGCTCCTCATGCTTGACAGTGTCTGCAAGGGAGCAAAGCATCCAGACACTTTTAAAATTAGGTAGTGGTAGAAAGTAATCCTTGAGAAAGAGGAGTAGGGGTTTTTTTTTGCTTTGCAATATACTGACTAGGTATCAGATTTATGAGTTAAAAGAGAACTTGACAGAATTTCAGTTGCAAAATGATAGAGAATTAAAGGTTTATCCTGAGAATGGGCAAAATCTAAGCCTGTAAATTAAATTCATGGAACTGGGCTTCATATATCTCCCATCTCGCAGTTATTTCGTATATGTACTTTACAAATGAATCTGGGAAACAAGAAACATAAAGGAGCCTTTAAGCATTCCCATAGTCATTACATGGAACAACAGAAATGATGCAAGTCACATGAGCTGTACTCTGCAAAGTAGGAAAGTTATGCTTCATATGTATTAGATTACTTCGGGGCTGTTGCCAAACAACGTGTATGGATGAAAGTCAGAGTGCTTGAAAATACAGGTTTGAATAAATGGCACAAATACATATTCAAATTAAAACAAAACATCTCAGCTAGCATGTCAGTCTGCCTAATTATCATTTACAATTTCTGCCAAGGCTGGTATGCTTTGGAGTATTCTGGCCATGTATGTAACATAATCTTGTAATTAAAGATGGTTAGTAGAGCCATCAGTTGCAGTAAGTTTCAGCTATTTCTTTTCTTTTGTTCAAGATGATATGAATTTCTCAAACTGTTTCAGTTTTGGTTTCTGTGCATGTGTGTTAAGGTTAATAATGATGATATGGGTGGAGACATGAATTTCTTCTCCTGTCCTGCAACTTTTTGAATAATGACTCTGGATCTAGGAACTTTTCTCCTATTCGTAGTCTTCTAAAACTTAACAGTAAGCCTTCATATATTATATACCACGAGGAACAGTAAGTATGAGAGATGCTTTCAAAATATATTATATTTAGCTTGCTATGAGATTTATGTATTTAAAAAAAAAATTAATTGGGAATTGTCCTTTCCTTACACTTTCAGGGATAATTTCAGGGAAGTATCTTCTATCCTCCTGATACTTACCTTTAAAGAAACGTAGCACCTGTGCCACTCTTTTATTTGTATCAAAATAATAACTTAATTACTTCCTTGTGTTTATATTTAACTGAAAGTAAATTAAATTATTAACAGTGGCTTTTTTTAACCATTGTAAGTAATAGCTAGGAATTAACCAACTCACTTTAACTTCTACTGTTATCACACTCATTTAATTAAATTTGCTGGATCTGGACCTAGATTTAACCCAAGTTTGCATTTACACTTTGAAAGATCAATGCATTGGCTGATTTTCGAAACCTGTTATTTCTAGGTTTGAGAACATGTCAATACAGCAGAGAAACCTTTTTCTGTTCCATGTTACAAATAGAAGGGGCTTAATAAAAGTTGGCTTATTTAAAGTGCTTTTATTCTTAGGTCACTATAGGTTGGTTTTTATTATGAATTTTCCATGCCCCATGCTTATATGTACAAGGATCTTGATTTCATTACTATTCATCTGTCATTTCACACATTGCTTATTGGCTACTCAAACAATAAAACAAATAAATCCTTCTGCCATTTTAAAGTAGGTATAACATATCTGCAAATTAGCAGCAATCCGCTTCCCCAGAGATATTTAAAGACAATGGAAATTAATACTGAAAGACTAAGATATTTGCTGATGTGTTCCTAAATTTCTCTCTCCTCCCAAGATGATCCATTGAACTGAGTGGACAGCTTGTCAAAACAGTAATTAACTAAAGAAAATAGAGCAGTAGGCAAACACAAATTGCTGTCCAATGGTACTTGAAGAGCATTTATCAGGTGCATTTGAATGATAAGCAACATAACACAGTAAATGCTCAGTTGTGGTGAACTGATGGATGAGAGATTGTGGAGACATGCTGACAGTCTCCACAGGTGGATCAAGTAATTCTAGCTTCTGTGGCTCACAATGTTGGTCTCAGAGGTACACACCAAAGTACAGCTTAACTCCTGGAAAGAACATTATGGAAGTGTCAAAAAGGCAATGCAGGGAGAGACTTAACCACTGACCACATCTTTGTTATTCTCCAAGAGCATTTTCTGGGATCATTCAGTGCAGAGATTGTTTGCTGTCGTGCTAATTCAGTGGGTGTGATCGCGCACAATTTAGAGAGTATGCATCAGGATGCCTTTACATTTAGTCTAGTCTTGAGAAGAGATCTAGTTCTGCCTTCAGAAGATTGTGCAGATGTATCCAGACAGAATCAAGAATGTATATCCATTTTCTTCCACATCATGTAATGTTTCTTAGTGCATAACCTTATAAACCTACTGCTAATTATTTGAAAAATAATATAGAGTAATTGACTATGTTAGGGTTTGAGCTCATAAGCATGTGCTGACTGCTTTGTGTTCATCTGACAGCAGCTTTGATCCAGTGCAACAGTAATGAACAGTGCCTACCCCACTGAGGTTCCAATTCACGTTGGTTTCCCAGACATTTCTTCAAGAGACAAGATCTCTTAATAGCTGACAGTGTGAAGTGCTTTGTACTGGTCTGATGAACTGTCTCTGAAATTTAAAATAAACAGAGGAATAACGGTTGATTTTACAAATCTTCATATCACATGAGTTGTCATATGGGTTACTTGTTGTTTTCTGGTTTTGACATTTTGTACAATTTTTAATAACAGAAGGAATTCCCAGCTGGAGTGTTTAGAAATAATAATGAAACTGTGAACTCATGTCAGTGACTGAAAGGTAAAAAGAACAGTGTAAGGATGTTATCTCATACTTCAAGCTAAGAAATTCAGAGATAAGGCTACCCTGAAAAACTTGTAATAACCAGAGGGGAAAAAAAAAAGGAAATCAACGCAGATGGTAGCCTTAACAAAATTAAGACAACCTTATCTCTTTCGCTTAGCAGCAACACAAAGAAGAGGAAAGAGAAAGAAGCAGAAATTAGAAAAAATGATTTTGTAGCTGTGGGCAAAACCCAATGCCTATACTCCAGCTATAAACACAGAAGGATTTCAGTTTAAGTATATGTCTATGACCTATTATGGAAAAAAATAAGAACGGGAGGCCAGAAAGAGTCTAAGAAGGTATGACTTCTTTAAATAATGAAGGTGGTGGTAACTGGATGAACCGAAAAACTTTTCAAAACATGTTCTGCTGAAACATCTTACAGCCAAACTGGAGAATTCTTTTTGTCTTTGGAACAAGAATTAAAGCAGGGTCTGCTCCAAACTGGAGAAAGTTGCAGAGAATTGACAGGAAGTTTCAGATTAAGGTCCCCAAATAGTATTGTAAATAGGAGCTTCAATATTAATTTGGCTGAAGAAGTCAGTTGAAATCCTATAGTTAAAATAATGTGAATAGATGTGACATTGCAACATCTGCAGCAAAATTCATGTTACGTGTAACAGCTGTACTAATTCTTTCAGATTCTTTCAGTACCTAAAATAATAATAATAATAATAATAAAAAATGCCTAGAAGGTTGACTTCAGAAGGATAAAACATTCTGCTTCAGGATTCAGGCTGAGACTTCCACTAGTAGTATATCTTCTGCAGGATTTAGAAAGCAAAATTCACACTTTAGAAATAAACTGGAGAGAAAACAGTAAAGCCCCTACAGAAGGTGAGTATCGATACCTGGTCATGAGGCCACAAAGGACTTATGTACCTGATACCCTGTATGTTCCTGCATAAAAAGACAGCAAAAGCTCTTTGTCTTTCAGTGTCTTCCAGCTTTATATTCCGAGGGAATGGAAGTAATTCCAAGGAAATTCTAGCTTTTGGAGGGAAAAAATGTGCTTTTTTGTATAGGTTTTAATAGCTTTTGTTGAAGGAATTTGGACATTCCTGATTTTTTTCCAAGACCTTGAATTCCTTCATTTTTGGGGTGGTGAAATTATGGACATTTCTGGAGTATTCTTAATGCTTACAGAAATATATTTCGTTGATGAGCACTGTCATCAGGGATTGCAGTATGAGTCATAGTGTGCGAGCCTATGGGGGCAGTTCCTTTTGCATGAAATAACCTCTTATTTCATAACTCAGAATACTATAACCTTGTGCTCTAAGTTGAGACTTCAGATTTAACTTCATTTTAGCTGTTTGTTTTGGGGATTTTTTTTTTCTTTTCCACCTCCACTGCAAATTATGTATAGAGTAGAAAAATGACTATTATGCTGTCATGCAAACTTCAAGTGCTCGAATCTTATAAGCCAGCATCACTTAAAGGTCATGAAAATGATCTCATTAAAATTCAGAAGGTTGACATTATCTACAATTAAAATAGACAAAGAGAAAAACGTCCCACTTTCTGGTGTTTGGTTTTGTCTTTTTTTTTTTTTTTTCTTCCCCCTCAAACCAATTTAAGAGATTACAAATCTCTCACCTTTCCCACTTGAACAGGTGGCTGGTTTTAGCTCAGCAGGTACTTGTATGAACTTACTAGTCATTTCTATGGTGAAAACCTTCTTGGCCAAGCCCAGAAGATCAGGCTAGGAATTTATTATTTAGATGGTCTTCTCCAAGTATATAAAGCTTCTTAACTTATGTCTTTCAAGTGTCACATCAGTTCTGTAGCTCTTTATATCTGCATTCCCCAAATCTATCCAAATGCAGAACATTTTCAAGATCCTTTATATTCTTGTCCAATTTTTGATTATCCAGGTGTATCAGACGCTGAAAAATAGACTGAGCAAGTTGCCTAAGATATCATGGGGGGAAAAAAAAATCATGCATGTGGTTCCCAAAGTTGAATTTTTCGGTGTAGTATTGTGTGAACATTAGAAATAAACCTTCTTTCCCTTCCCCCACCTTGTGATACCCATCTTTTCCCATTGCCAGTTTTCAGCCTGGATTGATAAGCAGAAATAAGGTCACCACATCCCTACGGGGTTTCTTATAGGTATCTACCTCCTTTTGATTTCACTGCACTTAAAAAAAAATCACATGAATTGGCTGAAATCTTTGAAAGAAGGCAACTTAACTGAGGGTCCCTTGTGGCTCTGCTCTCTGATATGGTTGCAGTGTAAAGTAGCTGGAAATCCAGCATGACCCTTCAGCAGCTCCCCTGTGATGCATAAGAATGGTAAAAAGTAATCAATCAATGACTGTGGTCAGAGGAACTATAGCTTGAAAAGATACTCAGTTGCTACTTTATACCTTTAGAGTTTGTAGAAATATGGTATGATTCCTCTTTGTATTTCTACCGAAGATTTTAGCCAAGAAAGATTACCGGAAATTTTAAAGAAAAAATATGATAAAATAGAAATGCCATCTCATCAGTTTTAGGTAAACTGCATGACTAGAATAGTCCCCAAACCTCAGGAAATATTAACTTGGAAAATGCAAAGTTCAGTTACAATAATAAATTCTAAGTTATGGGAATGCAGTTTTGGAAGTCAAATGTCCTTGAAAATCAGCTTGGTCTAATTTTGAGACCCAAACCCTAAAGTAGCTGAAGAATAATGTAATACTATCTAAAATATATATAAAATGTACATAAATATAGCTCAAAGACCAATTTGGAGTTGAATGGTAGTCATAGTACCTGTGTGATGTACACTCAATTGTCAATTCTATCTTAGCATAGGTTTTGTAATAGGTCTCCATCATAGTGTCTCTACCTTGTACTCCAAACTTTGCAGTATAAGAGTACAAAGTTACTTTTGGGTGTGACAAATAATACCGCAAATACTTTGATAGAGTTTAAATACAAATACTCTTTGATTAGGATCTGTATTTATTTTTGCCTATGTCATACAGGTTTTCAAAAGTGAAAATTAGTGGTATTGCACTATGTTATATAAATAATCAGTCATTACAAATTATAATCCTTTAGAAATTATTCATTCCAAAAATCTCTTGAAAAAACTGACCCAAAAATGTTGCCAGCTGCTCCATTTTGAAACATCTTGGGTATTTAGACTTCTAATTCAGCTTATGGTATTCAAGCTGTTCAGTTTTGTTGTTTTTTTAAAAAACTTTTCCCATTTTCTATCCTTTACAAATATATAATATATCAAGTTATAATGAGAAAGTACAGTCAAAATAGAAGCACTTTTGTATATGAGTTGTAATGATTTCAAGGATTTTGAATTGCTTATAGAGCTACCAGCTGGTTCAATAAGGCAGCTCTCTCTGGTTATTATCGTAGAAGGGGTCACAAAGCAACTATTGAACAAAGGAAGAAGTGTTGCCTTTCAAATTACTACCTGGAGAGAAAGGATAAGAGCAAGAAAACATTAGGTGAGAGAAACTGATTAAAAAAATATGCTTTTTTTAAATTTTGGCTTATCTTCAATGACAAATAGCTTTCTGAAATTCAGACTAGCAAATAAGATACATTTGAATGTATTATTTGCTTCTAGCAGTTTTCCCAGCTCAATTTATGTATCGTATGTTAAGTCAGTGTTATGGTTTACTTGAGACAATATGCAATTATTAGGATCGAAATGCAATACAATAATTTCTGAGCTTGCTCATTGTCTCCAGTGCTGTCAGTAGAGTTACTAATGTGAGAGTCCATACACTATTCTACTATTTTGTACTCTTCATAGAATTTAAATTGTGGATTTTTTTTTAAAGTTTCTGGGTAGTATTTAAACATTACTAAATCATTACTAAATATTTTCTCCAGCATTTTTTTTACAAAACTTTGAGAGTCTCTTTAGGGTAGTCCTCTCATGGACACAGAGGAGTATTTACATCCCTTTACATTTTCATGATTAAAAAATCTGATGAGGTGCTTGAATGAGGTGAATTTAGATAGAAAGTCCTAGCTAGCATATAAACTTAATAGGAAAAAAGAATGTGGGGAAAAGGAGAGATTAGCATTTATTTTCATTTTGTTCTTGCAGGGGAGAAGGGATGAAAGAAACTACTTTTAAAACATTTCCATCAATCCTAATGCCATAACTGTAATTTGTAAAATGGAGAAACAACCAGCCTTTTACATAGCATATACATTAAGTAGAAAATATCTAAAATACACACCCCCCCAAGACAAAATTTGATACCATTTTTCAGCTGACACTGTTTTTATCCATTATTAGCAATTCTTTTGTTGTAGTATTAAGGAAAAGCTGTTTGAAAGCCTAGATAGGAGAGGTACTGTAAGGTAAGAAAGAAATGATCATATTAGGATCAATGCAAAGCATTGATTTGAGTATTAGCTCCTTTATGAATTCCCCCCCCCCAGCTAATAGGAGCCTTGAGAACCATTATTAAACAAACCAAAAAGAAGTTGGGGGTTTGGGTGGATGGGTGGAGTTTTAAGAAACATTTCAGTAGCTGTCAGTTGTTATGCCCCCAAACAGGGATTCAACAGAAATAACTATGTAAAATGAGTAGTAGTTTCATGTAGATGCAGTCAGTCATAAGTAACAATGAACACTGTTATTCCTTGACTCTATGAGGTTTCAGATTTAACAGCTGTTTAGATCAAAGATTTTATTCATAACTGCATACTGCTGAAGAAGAAATCTGAATGCCTGGATGATTTTAGAAATTGAGGGGGGGGGAGGAAGGGAAAGCAAAGAAAAAGCAAATCCAGGAAATCTTCTGAGACCAAATCTTCTGAGAGATTAAGGTAAGAAGAAAGTTTTTGTGAAGAGCTATGCTGAATTTTATGGACAATTTTCTGGGGTGTAGAAATATGAAGTAATTTTGTGAAGTTCAGGAAAAAAAGGAAAGTGTCTTCCTCTCTGAAGTGTCTCCTGATGACGTGCAGTTGTATCTTTCTTCTGAAGGAATAGGCCTTTACATAGAAGCTGTTAAGTGAATTTGCCATTATATTATGGAAATAAATCAATGAAAAATCTCATGGGCAATCCTCTCAAGCAATTTTTGACCACAGAAATGAAAAAGTTACAACTGAGATCAAAAACCATTCAAGTCTGAAGGTTACGAGTGTGTGACTTGTTTTGTAATGTTGACCACTGAACAGTAAAGGTTGGGAACTCTTCTTCAAAAGAGAAAATTGTTTTCCACCATTGTGACTGACTTTTGTATCTAGTATTACAACTCTTGGTAAAGTGACTTAAAAAATCACAGGTTATTATGGAATCCTTATCCCCTCTCTTTTTATTCTAATTAATTTTTTTCTGAAATATTTTTGCTGCTATTTTTCATTTTCTCCTTATACAAAGTAGGAAAAAAGCCTAATATTAAACTAATGGCAGCAGGACACAATTCAGTCTATGTGAAGCACCTACAGTGATGACCTCAGTTAAAAATAACTTCAAGGTAGAAATAGTATTTTACTATTAGATTGGACTATATGGTCTCAAGAGGTCCTTTCCAACCTAAACAATTCTGTGAATCTGTGATTCACACTTACTGGGCTCTTTTCAAGCTGTTTTTTATTTTATTCCCCACACCCACTGTCCTGCCCCCAAACCATGCCTGACTGAGATGGTCAAAATTTATTCTTTTCTTTTTGGAAAAAAAAAAATGAAAAAAATGTGAGTTTAGGTAAACCTGGCAAATGTCATAACTCGAGATTATAGCCCCAACTATCCTTGTAAATTTGGTTTTAGGAGTTTTCACAGCTATTGCTGGCTGAGGAGAAATATGATTCGACCATCATTATGCCGAGTATATTTTAAACATATTGGTCCTCAAGAACATTTGTATCACAGTTGCATACAAATTGCTTATTTTGCAAAATGTGCTGCAAAACACTAATGAATATGCTTTGAGATATTTGCATGAATTACTAAAGCTAAACTCATCTTATTAATTAACATAGTCCATTTTGTGATGTATTATCCCTGCTTCTTTTGCTGTTTGTGTTTAATTATCAGTTAGTTTGCAAGCATCAGTTATTTTTGTATTGGATGACTAAGGGTTTAGTTGAAATCTTTTGTCTTTTTTGTAGGTAATAAGAAATGGAATTTGGCTTCTGGACCTGAAATACAAAATAATCAATATGTATGAAATATTATATTTATTAACTCTTATGTCTTATGACAGTGGAAGTTCAATGTCAACATTGCCAGTTTAATTATTCAACATTTGCATTTTATTATATTTCTGTGTCTCAAATTTAAGATGCTTGAAATGTTCCAAAACATTCCAAGTCCAATAGAGAAAAGGTGTTTTCCCCTTCAAGAATATCTAGGTAGCATTCATTGTATACAGTCCATTCCATGCATCCTTTCCCAAAATACATCTGTGCATACCTTCATCAATAACATATGCAAAACATTCTTAGAGAATATTATTCAGTTATGTACTCTGCCCAAAGCTGTTTGTGTTGTTATGTATTTTTTCCTTATCGTGGAATTTGAAGAAAAAGCAGTAGATTAAAGTAGCCAATTAAATATTTATTATCTTTTTTTGGCAGCTGTCTGTCTCTGCACAAGGGATCCTAAATGTACAGTCAAGCTTAAAAATAGCTTCACAGACTATGGTACATTAAATTAGAGAACCTTTTTGCTATTTTTCCCTTAATGCCAGATAAATAGCAATTAGGTTGAGCTGAATTCAGATAGGATTCTACTTGGAGCTGTCATCAGAAAAATCAATATTTCATTTGATGAAGTTGCTAGCCAGCCTAGTAACCTGAAAATATCAGGAAAGTCCATGCTTCACTTTTCATTCCTATCTTTCAGTTATGACCAAATATATTATCCTTGTCATTTCCTTTTTGGATAGAAACAGTGATCACAAAAGCTCCACGGGCCCTTTCAGGCTAAAGGACAGCAGGATATAGACCAGAGCAGAGCACTGAGTTCTGTCTCTGAGGGTACTGTCTCCATTTCACACTTTTTAAAAATCCTGAAAATGGAGCTACCCGATCATGTTGTTGCAACGACATTCACACTGTAAACTTCTGCACTCTGTTGGGTGAAAAATATCCTGTGCGTAGGGCCAGTAACCCTCTATGCAGGTAATCTGGAAAAAGTAAAAATAATGAAAAAAACAGGAAAATTACTTCTGTAAGTTTTCCCTGTGCAAAACCCTTTGCTGTGAAATCACATGTTGTATCATGTCTATTCTTTCTTATCACTTTGCATTAAAAGCATAAACGGATGATACATTATCTACAAACTCTTCTCCTGAGCTGAATATCACTACACCTTTAGACCAGAAATGTATCTTTCTTCTGAGGAAAAGAAAAATAGTTTGCAGTTAATGTGTATGCTATTTTTAATGTCATATCTTTTATGTGAAGAATTAGGGTAAGACAATCGTATTCATTTGACATAGATCATGAAACAACTATTCAAACATTAGTACTTATCCCTAGTTGTAAATGATTAAAGAGTACATAAAATGAGCCAGAACACGAGAGCAGTCACAAAATGGCTTCAATTTCCCCTTCCCCTCCCCTTTGTATTTCAAACTTTTCCTTAATTAGAATTTTCTGTCTAGAATCAGTAGATGAAAATAATAAACTATATGTTACCAAAATCCTCAAAATGCTCATCACCAGTTTCCAGTTCTCCTAAATTACTTCTGCCTGGTGTATCCGCGTTTATTAAGCACCACAGTCTAAGCTGGAAAAGCTCCTCAAATATGTGTGTTCTCGGAGAGATTGGCAAAACTGAGAGCGTGTGGAAGGGGGCACCGGGTTTAATAGTGCAGTCCCACAGTCCTTTTGACTCTTGGCAGGAGGTGCTTATGGAAGTGGCCAAAACAAGTCTCTGCAGCTACGGATGATTTTTCCCCCCCTTTTGAATAATTTTTGACAGTTAGCAAAAAGGTGTCATCTCTGCTTGCAGGGGGTGCATAACATTTAGTGGATTTAGAGCCCAAGGTAGGAAATGCTGCTACTCTGGTTTATTTCCATTGCAAATTTCATATAACAGTGTGGAAATGTCACATCAGACCCTCTAACTCTCTTTCAAATCCCTTCTGTTCCTCAATATAAGTGTTATCTCTCTATTTCCATTTTGGAAAGCTTAGTGTTTAGAAAGCGAGGGTCAGCTACTCAGTTTGGGATAAATTATCAGGGCTCCTGGAGTTAGGGCAACTTACTCCAGCTGAGATCTGCCCTGAAGAACATAGAAAAGGAATCTGATAAATAAGCTTTGTAAGACTTTTATTTGACCTTTATCATAGCAAAACATTAGTAATTCACATTATGGTTGTCTGTGACACTTCCACTCAAGAAAGCATTTAATATTTCAGAGGCAATTTATGTCTAATGTAAAGCAAAAACTTGCATAACAAAAGTACTAAAAGATATTTCCTTCTGAGCAGTGGTATTTTCATCTCTACAGCCCTCACAAACATGGGTCATAATTGCATGGAGGGATTTGGTACCATATGTTTCTTATCTTTCTTGATATTTTTCCCCTTAAAAAAGAAAACAGAGAGGAAAAAAAAGATGATGATAGAAATACCTTATAGAAGTTTGTGAGATTTCTTTTGGGAAATCAAACTGTGCAATGTACTTTGTATGGTTCTGCGGGGATAGGGAGGAGCTGGTTATATTATCTAAAACTGAGGCTGAGAACAAGATGACGCGAGATGGAAAGAAAAGAAATGAAAGGGAATTTACTTTCCTTCCCAGGGAGAGAAGGTTAAAACTGGTGTCTAAAGTATCTTCTTTAAATTCTAGTTAGCTGTGATTTTGAGATAAAGGCCAGTACAAGAAGGAAAAATGCTTAACTGAAAAATCTCACTCTGTTCTGAGGACTTGAGCCACTGAATGGTCATTTCCACTGCTCATCTTTGAGTTTGAATACAAGCAAGGGTATTTCATATGTCCTGAAAGCATTAGGGCATTTTGTCTTGGGAAAAAACAATGGAACTAACCAGCTCTTGTTTTACAGTAATAGAGCAGTGTCTCTGTGGGAGCTCATTCTTTTCTCTGCTATTCCTGTCTGTAGGACTGTAAACCCCAGTTGTAGACACCTGAAACGTAATTCTAATCTCAGACATGCAGGTACGCCAAAATGCAAGCAGCTGGTTGAAAAATCCTCCTTCGCCCATGCAGTCACTAATTTTGGTGCTCATGCATACATGATTAGAATAGAGCTCTCAAGGTGTGAAGTCTGCAGAAACAAATTTTGAGACTAGGAAAAACATGTATGTTATATTTCAGAAGTGCTATCTGAAAAATTTTTCATGTTGTATGTCATAGCTTTTTAGGTAAATTCAGGTGGTAAGCTACATAAATTAACATTCACAGTTTTAGTCAGTGGATTTCAATTTGCTGAATGCAACTAATAGAATAGATAACTTTTATTGGTTTGCCTGAATTTTTTTGAAGATTAGGCCTTAAACATCAAAATTTTACATGAGTGTCTGCTTACTCTTCCTGCAGCAACTACAATACATACATTGCCAGGTAGGGAAATCTTAATTTCATTTAATTAGAGCAGTTATCCTGACATTTAATCTATTAAGAAACAGGCAATTTTTACTGTGTGGAGAACAATTAGTAGGAAGTATTTAAATACTCATATAACTTCATTATGAAGCCTGCTATCTAGAGCTGAGTAGTGTCTAAATTATTGATACCTCATTTAAAATATTCCGCCCTCAAGAAAAATACACTTTTATTTGCTAATTAATTGAATATTCCTTCTGAGTGACAGCCTTGGTGATGCACTTTCTCAGTTTATTAATTAAAAAAACAACTACCATTTTGGTTGCTTTCTTTTCTTGGAAAAAATAGAGACCACAGAGAGTGAGGAAAGAGCACATAGAAAGAATCATCTTTAAAGGACAACATGAGCACATTAAAGACTAAGTAATCACGGATTTGTAGGTGTGAAAATCATTGACAAACTAATAGTTGCTTTCTCTTGCTCCCTGGTGCTAATCAATGTTCTCTCCATTTTATAAGTTTGTGAAAACTGTGATGACTTTCTACTCTTTTGCTGATCTCATTACTCTGATAAAATAAGGAGTAGGGCAAAATGAATACAGAAGTTTTATTATAGAAAAACTGCAGTTTATCTGTCTGTAACTGTTTCAGGAATGTGTTGCAACTGAAAAAGAGGAACATGTTAGAAACTCATTCACTGGAAAACTGTAATTTGGGAAAAGCTGAGCTTTTTGCTCAATGTATATCAAAATCCTGTAAGAATAGAGTACTGGGTGAGAGAGGTGGGGTTGTACTCCCACTATTTGTCCATGTGCATGGCTTAGTAGTTACTTGCCTAACTTTGAGCACTTACTCGATGTCCCTAATTTTATCATCCTTGATAACTGATGCACCAAGAAATAGTTTGATGATATCTGTACTGTATCTTTCAAATCGCTAATTCATTACCTTTTCCTTTTTTCTTTCTTTATTTTTAATAGCATATTGAGGAGGATTAATCTCCTAATAAAAACTTCACTTAAGTGCCTTAAGTAAGGTGACATGAATTTTGATCTTTGAATCAACCTAATGTTGACTTTCCTTCCTTTCTTTCTTTCTTTCTTTCTTTCTTTCTTTCTTTCTTTCTTTCTTTCTTTCTTTCTTTCTTTCTTTCTTTCTTTCTTTCTCTAAATCTGTATATCTATATCTATCTTTGAAAGATATGGCAGAACTGGAGAACTATTTCCCTTTCCATATGATGAAGAAACTTAAATGCATCAATTTTGCTGGTGTAGTTCAAGCTTCGAATTGCCTATCATTACAAAGGGACCCAAAACAGTGTATTTAATGCATAGATTTAGGAACATTGTTAATTAAAAATCCCCACTGTATGTTATAGGCAAATGTATATAGGGAGATACTTAAGAATCAAACCCATTGAAAGGTGAGAGTGGAAATAGGTAAAGCATATATTTCAGTATATAGTCACTTTCATATCCTTAGTGATGTGATGTTTGCTTTTCAGTTGCTTTAAAGAAATGCAAATGTATTGGAAAACCAAACCTTTCAGGGCTGCTTAGGGTATATAAAAGCTTGTTGTATATGAAACAGAAAATGGCAGGCTCCCTTGAGGAAAAATCTGGACACTTGTCCAGATTCTCTTTCCCTTCTAATACCTAGCATTAATTAATGTTGACTGGGGAAAAAAAGAGGTACAGTACACAAAAAATATGCATGTTTTAAGTCCTGGAAAGATAAAGCAAAGTCTCTTACACATATATAAATAATACAAATAAAATTCAAAAAAGTACAGAAATTAAAACAATGTACGAAAGTATAAATAATGAAAATGAGGAATGAGTGTGCTTATTTCAGGAAACACAAGCAAGTCATAAACATAAACATAAAAAAAAAAAAAA
>VXBL01007718.1:275588-305082 GCA_013400195.1 Aramus guarauna
AAAAAAAAAAAAAAAAAAAAAAAAAAAAGAGCTCTGTTAACTGAGAAGTAGCTGTAAGCCAAATAGTTTTAGGGCAAGTTTTAATTATGAAAACCTCTATAGATATCTATAAATGGCCTTTGGTGCTGGAAAACATCCAACCTAAGTTTGAACCAAAGCTGAAAAAAATGAATTAAAAGTGAAAAGCTAAGTTATGAGAACAACATTGCTACTGTAAATTCAGGAATGCTGAAGTTAGAAGTGTCAGAATTAATGTGGCCATGCAATCATTTGGATTTCCCTTTATTACAAAGACTGTAAACTTATGTTGCCATTGACACTCTCGCATCTAATGCACAAATCAGGTGGGAGTAAGGAGAGGCACAAGTAAATCTGAGATGCTCAGGAGTTTTTATGATTTCAGTTTTGTGTGGTGCTTCCCATGCTCAAAGTGTAGTTCTAATGAGAGCTAATGAGCTTCATTTGCTGCTGTAGGTGAGATCTCTAAGTAATGAAGAATGTAGAATGACCACTTTGGGAAAGTGTGATGTTAGTGACTTGTGTAGCATCAAGTCTGGTGGGAGAGGCAAGGACCTGTTTCAGTCTTTTTTTTTACTAGGGCAGCATTCAACTACAGTCAACTTTTTATGATAGCTTGCTGTATGTGTGTTAGCCACCTCTTGCCTCACACAGCACATGCCCTGGCTAGTAAAATAATAGCTTTATCAAGGTATCATTGTGAGTGTCATCTAAACTATCTTGTAGTGAGATGGATATTTCAGCAGTAGTAAACACCTACACTTGCCTGTACAAAGGTGCAGTGAGCAATCCTGCAGCCCTGGAAAGCCGCAAGCTCAAACAAGTATTATTTCTTCTGCTTGTTCCCTTTACCTTTCAGTCTGTGTTCACCAAGTTGTTCTGATTTATTGCTTCCAGTCAGTCATTAGTCCCATTCCTGCCTCTTTCCAGTCCCTCCCAGTATGCCATCCAATTCATTCAAGGTCCAATCCAGTGGATGATAGCTCAGTAAAGAGAACAATATGCACCAACCAAATTTCCCTGATTCCAGCCTTTCTGTTTCAAACCCAGTACCCTCTATCAGGACAGTTTAGTGCCTGTTCTTCCAGGCACTTCATCTCATCTGACTTTCCCCTGACTTTTAAGCTTCAGTCTTCCTTCTCTCTTAATCTGACTTTTCCATTCCTGACTGTCTCCAAGAAGGTTATTATCCAGTTGATCTGTTTACACTACCATTTCCCAGTCAAGCCCAGTTCTTCCCCTATTCTTTCTCATCTTTTTTTCAGAGTTGTAGTTTTCTTGTGCAAGCTAGTTGCCTGTTTCTGCCTAGGCTGTTTAGATCTCCGCTCTCTGATTTCTAATCCTGGATTTCCAGTGCCCTCACATCAGCAACTTTTTATGGTTTAGAGTCTCACTTAGAATCTAGTCTCCTAACTTCATATTTTATTCCCTCTTTATTCAAATACAGCCTTTTTAGACAGATTTCAAATCTTACAAGTAAGACTAAAATCATTACACAGAAGCTCATGATGCCAGTTGAGCATATTATGAGGAAATTGCTAGCGGTACCTACTATGGAGGTTTCCTAACACTTCCACCCATCAGATCCTCTTTTCAGAGCTTTACAACTTTGCAACGCTTTAAAGTTAGAGATGAAATTTCCATATGCTCAGGCTATACTTAGCTAGTTTCACTCAGAACAGTACAGTTGTTTCCAGGAAAATGCAGCAATTCTTCACATGGAAAAAATAGTAATGTTGAGAAGACAATTAATTTTCATCAAGCTTTCACCTACAGTTGTTATGACCACCACAGGAAAATCCACAGGGAATTAATTATTCTTTCTTCAGAGAAGGTTATGCACTAGCTGCGGCAGAGGTTCTATGCAAAAACAAGTATGATCAGGTAATTAAAAGCTTCCTCATAATGCGGGTGTACAGGGCAGAATTAGGGCTGCACCAGCAACTGTAGTCTAGCCCTAATTTTCTGAGTGTGTCTTCACAACTTAATGCTATTTAGGATCACAACATGTTTGCTGTATGAAGCAGCAGGTTTAGCAAAAATATCTGTGTAATATTTGTTCTCTACATTCCCTAATTCATATCCACTCGTATATCACCTCTGTCCTATTACAGCAATGATGGAAGCTAGAATCTGGTAGGAAATTTTCAGGTTTTGTATTGAAGAATCTTCATTTTACCTTTTACCTTTAAAATAACCTTCAGTACTAGGTACTTTTTAACATTATATCAGGTGAGGTTGTTTTACCCTCCATATTCTTATTATCTTTGCTATTAAACTTTTTCTTCCCTGAAATAGCATGTGTGATGCAGCTATGGACAACTGATAAAAAGACTCTCTCTCTCCCAGTTTGTTATGAATAGATCAGATTCTGATCTTGCTTTGTTTTTTTACTGTGGTGAAATCATTGACAATAAAGCTGACTTTTGACTTGTACTAAGGTGTGATCAGATGCTGACTTGAATGTATTCAACACTTAAACATGATATACTGCTTGAAGAGGTTCCCTTTTAAAGATGAACACAGTTCTTCATGAGCACATAAATATCCACAAATACCAACCTAAACTTTAATTTCATGATTATGTGGACATTCACATGGGGCTATATCAATTAGCTTCAGTGGTGAGCTGGAGCTCTGTAGTGTTATAGCCTCACTTTTTTTGACTTACCTTTCTAATAGTGGTCACTGTTTTAAAATACATGATATCAGAGATGCATGTAGGTTTATCAGTGATTAAATGGAATTATGTAGCCAACCCCCATTAAAATTCAGAAAGAGTTAAACAGCTAAGTCTCCAGCAATTTTAAAGACTTGGTGATAACTTCTAAAGAAGCCATTTCCACCACACATTTGGGTCAAAAATTAATTTTTATTTGCATTCCTTTTTTTTTTTTCTCTTCTATTTGTTTATCTAGTTTATTTCCAGCTCCAGACAAAATGAGTTACAGGACGTTACACTGTGTCTCAGCTGCAAAGATAATGAACACTAGAAGAATCCAAGGATGTGGGCTCACTATCTGTGGATTCTACTGTTAGTCTTATGAGGCACACTGTGCTTTAGATTGTATCATTAACATCTCATCGATTTGTTCTCTTGTCTTCTCTCTAGGAAGCATGTTCAGCAGAGCTCTTGGGTTTGCTTATCTAATTTGCCTATATTTACACATATATAAACTATATGTTCTGTATAAATACATAAATACATGTTCTGTGTTGTGGATATGTTATTTATATTTTAGTTGTGTGTATATATTATATATTAATATACATTATTATTATAATCACATGATATACGTTGTTACATACGTAGAAGCAAACATTTAACAGGCAATATGATTTTTCTGTATCTCTAGTTTACATTGGAGACAGTAGGTCATAGAAATAGACCCTGCGGTCACTGCGGTTTGAGGTGGTTCCTTGCTTACTGTGGGCCTTCCCACACACCAGTGTTGAAAGTTCCCCTGCATGAGAAGAACAGTCCCTAGGGGACCTAGGTAGTTCCGTTAAACTTGGAGCAAATTTTAGAAGCCTGACAACATTTTATAGATAACATTAGAAGCATTCAACATTACCAACAATATTGCTCCAGGAGAAAATGGGGATTCCCAATGCCATGGGATCATGGGCTCCAGCTTTATGGTACCTGCGGTTGAGTTGCTGGTGCATGTTTGGTGACCTCTTTTTTTTTTTTTTTGTAAAACATATGTAAAACAATGCCCACTCTCTGAAGTTATATCCTCTCCCAAATTAAAACCAATAGTGTATTTAAGATGCACTGTAAACATCCCATCTTGCATATATACCCTGCTGGAAATGATCCGTTAAGGTGTGCACTGAGCTTAGACACTAGTGCCAGCAGTGCTTTTGGGATGCTTACAGAATAATATTTGCAGTACTGGGAAGGATGCATTTATATTCAGTGTGAAGCCCCAGATGATGTTCCTCCTGGAGCTCAGCAGGCCTTTAGGTCGCTATGAATTACTGTCTTTATGAACTGGAACAGTGGTAGCCCAAACCCATGTGTTAAAGCCAGCCATGTAGCGCAGAACGAACTGTCGGCGTCTTCTTAGCGAGATGGGTCATGCACAAAGGGGCAGCGTGCATACGAAATAAAGGGCAAGAGAAAAGGCTCGGTAAACAAGGATCCAACAGGCAAAGTGAGAAAGTCTCTGCCGTACTGACAGACAGAGTTCAGCCACAGAGGGCAGAGCTCTTCCTCAAATGTGACAAGTGGCTGAGTAACAAAAGGAAAAACACAACTTCTCAGACTCATCTGAGCTTTTAAAATAATTTTCTTGGACTTTTTAATTGCTTTCTAGGAAGAAGGTAAGCCTTAATAAAGCATATTCATAGAACTTTCTAGTTTTACAAGATTCATATCTGAATGTAGATTCTAGAAATAATAGCAGTCCTGTCAGGGAATGGAGCTGTGTCACACGGTCTGTGATTTGTCCAAAAATAAAATTAATGCAAATAGAAGGGATGACTAATTAGCACTTGCACAATAATGACTAGTAATAATTTTCAAAAATACCTGTTCCTAATCATAATCTTATGACAAACTTCAGATTTAAAAGAGTACCTTTAAATGTAACTGACTAAATTCAGATAATGAAAATGTACATTAAATGATCTTATAAGCTGTTCACAGGCATTCCATGAATAGAAACAGAATTTTAAATTAGATCAGTAAATGATGTGTTGTAAATTATTTGCTCAGCTGTATTTATTATTCATCTAGTATGAATCCTTATTAAAGTTGATAATTTTCTTCTTTTTTTTTAATTTAGGAAGACTATTTTGTTGCCTTAATGATGCCTTATAGCAATTTTAATTATTTTTAAAAGAATGTGATTAAAATTTTTCCAGAAAAAAATTGTAAAGCAAATAAATCAACTATTCTCCTATTTTTACCATGTCCACCAACCTGATCTATTTGATTTGAAAGTAAGTTAACAAGTAAGATAATTTTCAAAGTTTGAGTAATAATAACAATAATAGAATCTCATTATTTAATTAATGCACATGGACAGCATCCAGGTTTAAATTCTAGGGATTTTTATTGCTATACAAATTTCTTCCTTATTCACTCATGGTTGCTTTTTGGAATTGTTTTCAGATGTTTCACTTGTGGTTTGTTCCTGATTTCTAGGTAATAGTAATCAGTGTTACTATTATCCAGCCTGGACTCCAGGCATTTGTTGGCCTTCCTACTGGCAGATTTTGGCACTCAAATGAAACTGTTTTGTGTGCTAGAATTGCCCTGTATGGAAACCATTATAAACCTTAGGCATTTGGACTAAATACCAGAGTTCACTGTGAATGGTATCAAGACTACTAGTGGATGATCTGTTAGAGGGGGAAGTCCAAGGAATGATGGTCAGCCCTTGAGCTTGAACTGGAATCTGGTTTTGGCAGTCCTATAGTTTTTAATCATACTGCTGAATGTGTCTGCTCATCAGGCTAATTTTATTACTTATCTAGTAGTCTATATCATTACAATGTTTTATGAGCTAATACCTTTTTTTTTCTAGTTTTATTAGGTCAAATACAGGCACATCACTTTCTCTGCAGATTTTTTTAAAATTAACTTTTTGATGGGTTGTAAAGGTCAAGAATAAATAAAAAAAAGCACCACTGTTATTATCTTTTCCACTTTATATTGCATACATTACTTTTAAAAGTGTTATTGCTTTTCTCAGAATAGATGTTTTAACATCATCACCTTTTCAAGCTCCTCCTTTTAATCCCATTAGAATCTGAGAAATGCTAATTCTGTCACTATCCAGAAATTGCAGACAATTCTCAGGCAATTGCAGAAGATGCATAAATTTCTTCTTCAGAATAAAGTCACTGTCTTAGGCCTCCATTAAGGAGGACAGAAGAGGCTTGTGTTTGTGTTATACAGATCTTTTTTTTCACAGTCATTGAATGAATCATCATGAAAGAACTTGCAAAACCAGGATTAGCAGGTCTGTCCATGCGTATGGCGTGTGGCTCCCACCTAAGACCCACCTGAGGAGAAAGTGGAAGAAAATGCCAATGGGTTTGGTTTTTGCTGTGGGGTGTCAGGGTGTGTGTGTGTTTCTGAAAGATAAAGGCAGTGGTTTGCAAAGTCTGCCTCATGTCAACAGCCTGCTAGTGGGGTTGTAAGAGGAGTTTGCCTACACCTATTAAATATGTTGAACCTTTTTAAATCCCAATGTCTGTTTGGTTGGTTGGTTGGTTTTTTAAGAAATGGATCAGTTTTACCAATAGCATGTGTATTTTGACATATTTGAGATAAATTAATCCAGTATTTCCTTGAGAAACTGAAATTCAGTTAATATAAGTGATGTGAGTGCATTTGTTCCTACATTGATTGTAAAATAAAGAGAAAAGGGGAAGAGGAGGATCAGAGGCAAGGTATACAGTCTAGAAATCTGCAGAACAAGTTGTTTCATGGTTTGCTACATTCATAATTATTGTTAATGTAGGTATTCTTTGTTTATTCATACATATATTTGGTCTGGTTTTTGAAACCTATTTTGTTCTTGACTTAGAAGTATTTCATGATAATTCATAGAGTAATTTAATGTAGCACAAAAATATTTCCATTTATACATTCTAACTTTTCTGGCTTTCAGTTTAGTTGAATATTCCTATGATCTTGCACTGCAGAAATGCGGAAGGAAAGTGCCTAATTTATCTTCACTGTACTGTAATTTATTTTGTATACATTCATCAAGTCTTGTCTTCTAAATTTACAGTGCAGATCTTTTCATTTCTGTCATATGGAAGTTCTTTCATGTCCCTAATCATTTTTATGCCTGCCTCTGAATCCATTTAATTTCTTGCCTTTTTATTTTTTTTTTTCTGTTGAAATAAATTATGCTTTTAATAATGCTTGGAATATGCAAAATTCTCACCAGGCTGTAAGTTATAAACTATCATGTATTGCTATTTTCAAAATTGTCTTTGGAGACTTATAAGAACACTGTATTTCTTCTTTTTCAGCTCTTTGTCCTTTTTGCTTCTGGTTCTTTCTTATTACTAGTCTTGCTCTGAATTTGAAAATTGGGGAAAAAAAAGACCCTGGAAAACTTGAAAAGCTCTTTAGTTTTAAATATCTTGCACATGAATTGTTCATATAGAATCCTAAAAGATGTTTCCATGGCTGTTGTTTTGGTTGGTTTGTTCAGTTGTTTTTTGTTTTGTTTTTAATCAAATGCTAATATTATTATATTATTCCTATATGAGAAGAGTATCAGATTGTTGTGACTTATGCTCATATATTTTCAGATGCTAACCACTTGTGGGTTTTTTGTTGGGTTGGTTTTTTTATTAACCTGTTTTACTATTAATAGGTCATTTGTTTGGGTAATACTACCTTTGGAAATTTATTCTTGAAATTACTATATATACCTCTGACATATAAAAATTACATTATTATCTATTTTAGAAATCCTCAAAGTACATGGACTGCTCCTATCTACGTGAAAGACAGTGGAGTAAAAATCCCAAAGAGTGGAATTTATGTTAGCTGACTAAATGACGTGGAGAGCAGCCAAATGGAAAAGCAAACCAAGACACTCATCACAAGAGAAATAAAACCAAAAGAAAATGTGAATATTCAGATGTGCATAAGCCATTAACAACGATGACAAAAAGGCTGATAACTAAGTGGAATGAATTGGTTTGTGAGAAAAATGGAAAGATTTTGAAAAAGACTTATGGAAAGTGGTAGATGGAGAGGCCAAACAATGAAATACCTGAAGAAAAAAAATTCAGAAGACTGTACAACTGCTGATGAGCACTTGATGAACCTCTACTGCAAGCAAACTTGAAAATCCATGCACACTTTTTTTATCTTCTAGCCCACAGAAATTAAGCCAACATGTAACTGGTGAGGGGTGAAGGATCTCCACATGAGAGAGCAACCAGATATTCTGTCAGTTGCCTTACAATTCACTGCATACAGCTGCTTTCTGGCAGAATACTGCTTTCATCAGTGTGAGCAATTCCTTGCCAGCAGAAACGGTGATTGGTTTCTAGTGTTGTGAGCAAAAGTTTCAAAGAAAAAGAAACTTTATAAATTATTGCTATTTTTTAAAAACAAATCAGTCACTGAAGACTGGTTGAGCTGGAATAGCAGAATTAGATGTTGGAAATAACCTTTTTTTTAGAAACATGAGGGGAAAATAATTTAATATCATAAAACTGTCTCAATCGTACCTTTTGCCTTCAGTAGACATTGTTCTTATTGAAAACTCCTGACATATATGTATACAAGATGATCCTTTGCTTTTAATATAGGTAGGCTGTTCTGGATGGAGTTGTGTAAGCTTTAATGGAAGACTGCTGTTACATATCACTACACTAAATACGTGGTATTTAGTGCTTCTTGTCTTGCCAAATTTCTTTATTAGGAATCTGACAATTAGCATTTATATTCATTGTTTGTTCTGTGAAACCAGTAAAGTTTCCTGAGTGTGTGAAATTAAAAAAGAAATAGAAGTCCTAACATGCCACCAATTGCCATATCAGGATGTATATAGGTTCAGTCACTCCAATGTATCTTATTCTTTTATTATTCAAATTGTTACCATACCTAGGAATGTCAGACATTGTTCCGGACCATCTCATTACAATAGACAAACTTAGAACAAAAGACCTCTTCTCCAAATAGACTGTGGTATAATACAAGAAAAAGGCATAGTTCTACAAATATCTTGCATTTGCATATGCCAACCAGATCTGCCAAAGGAGGCAATCACACATGTTCCCTGCTTGCAGCCATTAGTTTCTGTCCCTTTGCTACCCTGTCCTTTTGGCTGGCATGAGTGTTTGAATGGTTGCACAGTGAGCTGAATCAAGGAATTGGTTTAGTTGAAAGGTAACCTAGCAGGAGGAAAATGTTCAAAGTTCAGCGCCCAGTTCTGCTTATTCTCCATGGGAAGCAAAATCAAATTCTTCATAGAAAAATGTAACTACAGTTATTCCCAGTTATTCTTGTTCTTAAAGATCCTAAGGTGAAGCTATTGATGTTTTCATAAGTAAACTCTTCAATTTCTTTTGCATTTTGCTATTAGTAGGTTTTTGTATGCCTGATTTAAATTTCTGTGCTACATTATTAACTTTTTATTCTTGTCATATTGACTATGAGCATGGATAGGAGATGATTCCCTTTCTCCTCCTTTGTCTCTGGTATTTGAAGACTTGTATTTGCTCTCTGTCTCTTTCCAAGTCTAAGCAGTCCCAATTTGCTTATACCTTCCATTCTGCCTATTCTTTCTAGCCTCTGAGTACTCTTCTTAGATGTCTCCGTTGTACTTTTTTCTTGGGGGAAAAAAAAAAAAAAAAGTCCAAAGATGTACATGATTCCAGCTGAGAACACACTGATTCTGAGGAAAAGGTCAATAACATCAGAAAGCAAAACAGGGAACCTGGTTAATTTTAATCACTAGAGAATAATCCTTCCCTTCCTTTGTGAAAACCCTTTGCCTAGCTGTAAAGTGTTAATTATTCCTTTCTTCCACTTCTTTGAATCTTTGATAGGACAACTAGCATTCTCAATCGCCTTATATAATATCTCATACTTTGTGTTTAAAATCAAGCAAAACTTAATTTATAAAACTTAAGTGCTCATGTTGGAAAAATCTCAGCTCCAAAATATGGATCCCAGTCTGTCTTTTTACAATTATATGAAAATATATGTTACAGTAAATATTAATTTCAAAGTGAAGTCAAAGTAGAGCATAGTTGTTTTGTTGGCAATATTATCAGTGTACAGCACAGGAACCAGCTAGAAAAAAAAGTTTTACAGTTTATTTTCCATTTTACCTCTCTTTCGTACCCATTTGTTTTCCATTATGCTATAAAATGGTGTTAACGCAGCATAAAACTCTGTTAATGCAGCATAAAATGCTATTATGAAATACAATGCCTGAGATTCTAGAAACAAAATTATAAACCAAACATCCCCTGTATACCTGCTTTAAATTCAGTCATAAAATAATAATAATCTGAAATTGTTGTCAAGCTATGTCTTATAATCATTCCCATATTCTCCTTTTTGCAGTCAAAACCAAATAAGTCAAGATAAAAGTCACTTTGAGTAGTTTCACTGGTGAATTTTTTCTGTTAATGTATTTTTCAAAACATTTTTTTAGGTACAGCTACTGCAAGTGTTAGGATTGAAATAGAAAATGTATTGTCCTTTATATCTAAAGATGCCTGAATATGTTATTATTAGCTTTTTCTTGAATTTTGTAACGACTTCGTGTTAACTAGGTAGGAATTTTCTCTAGATTGCCAGAAAATGTAACTTTCTCATATTCGAACAACTAACTGGAATTACAGAACCTCTGCTGGAGATCGCACAAGTATGCAGTGGGATGAAATATACAGCATTGGGCAGTCCCCTGTATCTCATAGAAAAGGTTCACTAAGGAAAGTCTGTGTTTCAGAGAGAAATTCTGTTGTCAGCCTTTAAACTATTTTTGAATCTGTGTAGTCACTGATGTGTTCCAAAACTTGTGTTGGGTTTTTTTTTTGTTTGTTTGTTTGCTTGTTTTAAAAAAAAAATAGCTGGCATAGATGCCTGCGCAATATCATTCACTGTAGTATCTAAGCACTGTGCAGGACCCAAGAGGCCCAAAAATACGAGGACAAAAGTCTATTCTGAAAGCTTGCGCAATGCAGTTCAGGAAGTAGGAATTTGTCTCTGTAAATTCGCAGCCATTTTATTTGAAGAAATTGTTTCAAAGCCTTAGCTCGAGACACCTGCATTAACAGAGTTTGCAGAGATATTTGAAATACCAAGGGTGTATTTACGGAAGGACGGCCCTGGGAAACGGAGCATTAATGTAAGAGACAGCGATCTCCTCGTAGTCAGGGAAGCCCCGGACACAATGTGAGCAGTCAGCCAGCTGCTGTACGAAGGCAAAGGAGCTCAGTGGTGCATGAATGACATGTGAATTGAACTCATCGTGAATTTGATGTTAAATCCACTGTGTAAGTGTAGCAAATATAATGGGATTTGCTAATCGCCTGTTATCTCTGCAGATAATTAGATGATCACCTATGTAATTTCAAAAATTGTAAATAATAACAGAATATAAAGTGGCAATATCCGATTCCTGAAAAATGATAACAGACATCTGGTTATAGCTCCTGAAGAAAATATCCTTTGTAAAAAATATGAAGGCTTTTTAAAAAAACAAATAAAAAAAAAATACCCACAAACACTAATGATATCTCACTAGCTGAGGCCCTCAATCAGTATTCAGTCCAATTGTTAAGGAGAAGTAAGCTGCATTTTCTCAGCTGCCCAGTCTTTGGGAGTCCTCTCCTGGTTGCCCTCCAGACTCTGCTTTGTTTCTTTGTTTATTTGTTTATGTGTTTGTTTGCTTGTTTGTTTTAGAGTGACTTCTGCAGTTCCTGCCGTGATACAATTTTATTCTGACCCCCTTGACATTTCCAAATAGCTTTGTACATGGTTTCCTCTTCCTCTGCTGCAAGTCTCAGGGGGATCTTACAAACATGAACTCAACTTCCACCCCTGTGATGATCTGTTTCCCATTATGCCACCCTCTACTTTGTCACTGGAAACTACATCACCAGCATGCTATTTGCATCTCAAGCATCCATAAATCATTGATTTTTTCCCCCCACAAATCCCATTTCATTTGTCATGATGAAAAAAAACCCCAAACACCACCCTATATAAGAATTCATATTAGCGCAATACTAGCCTGAGTACAATTGCTGCTCATGAAAACGATCAATATTAGCTCACTCTGTCCTCCTCCTTTTCCATCTTTCTGTATCTATCTATCTATCTATCTATCTATCTATCTATCTATCCTCAAGTGGACTGTATATGTCTCTTCTCATGTTTATGTGTGTTTATATACGGCATACCTGTGATAAACAGTGATTGCTGCCTATTCTGGAATAGGGCATGCACAGCCCGCAATGCTGGTTTCTTGTTTTCATCCTCATCTAGAAAGAGTTTGTTAAAGAAAGAGGCTATTATTTTTAAAAAGTCTTAGTCACTAAGGAATGATTGTATGTTGAATGGATTCATTTATTTTTAGATCAGTCACAGGGCAGGAATGAATAGAAATATCCCATGTCACTACCATGACTAAACATTTTGAAATGTCAAACTATAGCCTGGGGCATTTAGAGCAAATAATAAATAATATATCTGCTTTGCCTGAAGTAACATATTGTATACAATTTTGATGACTTGTCCGGTACTTGATAATACAGGAGGCAAAGATTGTGAATATTTGGTGATATTGTTAAGTATGGAAAAATCCAAATAGTAATTCAGTTACTAACAGATTTAAAAGAGTTGATTATGTATTGTTTTTCTTCTGGATCATGCTTAAGAAAAAGCAGTTGGAAATTGATTTTCAAACTTATGAAATAATTTAAATATCACATTAAAGAGAAATGTAGTTTTAGCTTCACCCTTTGTTGCTTTGCATTTATTCATTTTAAATAAGGAGCAATGTATCATGGAAACATTAACTGTATAGTACAATATTAGAAGAATCTATCCTGTGGAAGGAGAATAATTTACATAATTCAGATAACTAAATACATCTGAATATAACACATCTAATTTATATAGGACAAATTGCATTCTTCTACATTCATGAAAAATATATGCAAAAAGTATATCTATTCTAGTTGTTTTAGTTTCTACAAAGAGATTAATCTCCTTGTGGCACAAGCAGTTGCAATCGGAATAGTATGTCTGAGTGTATGTCTGAGAAACTGTTCTATTTTTCTCAGAGGTTAATATTGTAACTGCTCCTATCCTTTTTATTTTTCTCCCCCCCCCCAAAAAAAAAATAAAATTGTATTCTTCTGATACAAATTTAGTGGAAAACTGAAAAAAAATATGGAAAATTTAAGTGTTAAAGACTAGGGTTTTTTCTCCCAAGAGAGGTATGTTTTAACTAAGTTTGAAATGGGCTGAAACATCTAACTTCTAAAATAGACCTAATACCCTGCTCAGTTTGCATTCGTGTTATGTCTGATTAGAAGCAGAAGGTGTTAAAAATCATGAATAAAAGTTTGACCTTATTTAGGTCAACAGCACTGAATTCAATGAAGCGCAGATTTGTCTAGAATATAGAATGTTATGTTAAAGAAGAGCCCGGTGATGTTGTTTAGGAGATGACAAAGGACCATTATCCACCAAGAATTGCATAATGTATTTACAAAATAACGTGAAGAAGTGAACACTTTATATAATAGAATTATTTTAGATAGTGGGCTTCAATGTAGATCCAGGCCCCATTTTGTCTGGGTTTCAATAAGGTTCTGGATCTGTGAGGTTAGATTCCATTCATGGATCTAAGGGTCTCCATGCAAGTGGACTAGGACTGTGGGATTTCTAGGTTATTAGTCATGAGTATGAGTAACTATTTCTTTGAATTTGTCCACGTAGTTGTCATCATTCTTCCTAAAATAACTCACAAACTTTTACTCTTCAATAACTATTCCAGCAGTGAGCAATGCACTCTTACTGCGTGAATCGAGACTGCTGAATTTGATCTCCATGTCTTTTCTGTATGGTATTAGACTGAAGCCCTTAGGCTGGAGGGGGGAAAATGAAGAGAGAAACCAGGCTAGCTGTGAGTGCCCCGATACAAATACTGAATTTCCCAGCCATATTTTTCTATGCCTGATTTCACAGTGCAATAGCCCAATATGTATGATTTTCATCTTTCATCTGAAAAGCAAGTTTCTGAGGCTCCAGAGAGAAAAAAAGTTTTTAATTAACCTCTCTGACTGGACATGCGGTATCTAGGCAGCTCTAACTCACAGCATTTGAAACAAGTTACATTTTGCAGAAGGTTAAGGCAAGACTCCCATGTGGTAAGGTATTGAAACAGGATATTGCTTTACTTTTAATCTTTCCATCCTGATTTATCATGCGGATGCTTTGTCTCCCAGGAGATACCAGATACCACAGATTTTCAGCTGTGAGAGTGTAGGTGCCTCCTGCTAGTTCTGTTTGATTTTAATACTAACAGCACTGCCACGGGTGCTGGCAATAATTGTTAAGTTCACTGCTTCATCTTTATTTCATTTCTCCGTGTTACCTCACCTCACTGTTAACATCTGATAGTGTGAGCAAGGTCCTGATGCTGGGAAGCACAGACACCCCTTCTAGCCTCATTGGCTTCCGTGGGAATAAAAGGCATTCATTGTTTCTAGCAGAAACTGCTACTAAGCCAGCATGAAAGAGCACTCTGCTTCCCTCAGAGCTTCACTCTGAGTCCTAAAGCAGGGTTCATACCTTCTCTTACAGAAATGAAATAAAAGGGGAGATTTTAGTCTTCAAAAAGTTTCATTCTCTTATGAAATTTCATATCAACTATGATTAAAAAAGGTTCCTTTGATGTTGTTCTACTTTCCCAACCACATTCCTTGAAACTGGCATCCAAAACAATGACTTTAGGCTAAGAAGTTGATAGGACAGAGAACGTACGTTATCTAAGACAGATTTTGATACTTTACAAACAAACAAACAAAAAAATTGCAGCAACCTGACAGAGAGAATATAAACACTGAGGATGATAAAAAGTCACCTCAAGGGTCACTGCACATTACAGAACTTGGACAGGGTTTTCAGGTTATGTAGCACTGACATTTGTCACATTGCCAATTTTGTGTGAGTTCAGAGATAGACGTAGCATTACAGGGAATATTTAAAAGATTGAGAGTTCGTGAATAGAATTTCAAAGCACAACCAGTAGAGAACCCTTTTATGAACGGTTTCAAAGATTATCACAGCCTCAGTAACCTTTTTTTTCTGTGTGAAAAAGTGAAACAAAGAGGTGGATATTAATATAAACTAAATCTTCAATTTCTCTTTGTATCCCAAAATAATAAAATGTAAAGCACATATAGATGAACATACTAAACACCTGATCTTCAAAACACCTAGCTTTCAAGTGAAATTAAAGATATCTTAGGTAACCCCTTACATTGTTCATTTACTTTTTCATATTTTCAAATGAGAAGAGATCTACCATCAAGCCTGTGATTCAGATGAAATAACTTATTATGTAATCATTTCTTCTCTTTGCATTATACTGACAGATAACAGGTTTGGGGTGTGTAGCATTTTACCGTGTTTGTGTAAAAAAAAATCAAAATAAAAAAAAATCAATCCCAAATAAAATTACTAATGTTCACAAAAATTCACCCAACTCAACTGGGACGCTATCTTTTACTGGTTTTCTGAAAAGCCCTTAATTAAGTATCGGGTATATCATCTCTCTGTTGCACCTGACTAGGTCTCTCTGCTATGAGGAGGAAGAGGCATTATGAGATTTGTGGGCCGTGAGGGTTTTTTTTCTACATGGAACGGTTTCTGGAAACCTTTGCTAAAGTGGATAAATTAAGTTCAGTTACTTAAAGAATTAAAAATTAATTAAAACAGTAAGATCTCTATAAAATATCTATAACACTTTGGATACTGCTTATTAAAACAGAAAGAAGACAGTGGATTATAATCGATAAACAGCAGAGTAATGTTGCTCATAAATACATATAGCTGAGATGTGCAAGAAGAGAAAATTCAAATGATGAAACAGGCCAACCTTGAACTGACATGCTTGGAAACCATATCTTGAGGTTTTCTTCAGTCATTTCCTTTTATTCCTTAGGAACTGCTCTCAAATCATCAGTATGAAATTTGTCTCTTTCAGAAACTGTGAGTTTTTTCTATTCAGTGAACTAGATGTTACAGAGCTTCGCTCTCTCATACGCTTTGCTTAAGGTTCTGTCCCAAAACACTATTTCTAAAGGGATTTCAGTCAAACTCACCATGCCATCAGGCAACCCAGCTGATCGACACGGCCGTGTAGGGCGGACTCTAGAAAAGTCTGCGCCCGGTAGGGCAGGAGTGAAAAGCCGGTATCCCAGCCCAGTTGCCTGGCCAGTCCGGTATCTATGAAGTGCTGGCAGATAAGCCTACCACCTGCCTTCAACCAGTTCTTGTATGCCTGTGCAGCGAGGCCAGAATATCCTGGCCTAGGGCTAATGCTTCTTTTGAGCCAGTTCTGATTTGCTGTACCTCTGTAGTTGCTGCTTCTGATGATAGCCTAAAAGCAGTTCGCATGGTTGCACAACCTTGAGTCACAAGCCAGAGGGTATGAGCTAGGTCCTTGCATGCCAAGAGGAGAAAAAGCAATTTTAAAGATGACTCCTTAAGTGGATAAGGTCACTAAATGTTACAGTCCTTTGGCACTGGAAGGAAAAAAAATCCTTCCTAAGTGACAGGTTTCTGATGTATTTTTAAGCAAGGTGTGGAAAAGCACGTTATCTGGGAAACGCTGTATTTTAGAAGTGATAACAAAAATGTTTAAATGTGGGAGAAAAGATGTGTGAATTTAATTAGACACAGCTGAAATACTCAGAAGCAGAACACAGAAAGTACAACTTGTTTATGTAGAATACTGATTGTCTGTTGCCAAAACTATAGAGGAACAGATCTATCTTTCTAGTTTAGCTTTTTTTTTTTTTTTTTTTTTTTTTTTTTTTTTTTTTTCCCCTGTGAGATTGACCAGATTTTCAAAATACAAGGTTAGGTTTAAAACTGTTCAAAACCTATGAGGAAGACTTCATTTTCAAAAAACTCAAGGTTACATTTAGGTACTAAAGAAAATTTCCATTTTCTTTAATATTACCATTTTTGTTGTAATCTAGTCATGTGCACTGTGTTGTCTTGGAAGGATCTGAAAAGACAACACGTAATTGGCAATAACTTTGTTTGCCTTAACAGCTCAAGTCAAACTTCATTGTACTGAAATTCTCTTCCCGAAGGTGTAGGCTTTTTGTGAATATAATTTCATTAACTTCTTAATACTTGATGTTTTCATCCTTTTGTTTTTAGTGTTTATTTTCCCCTTTGACGGCATACAAACATTCTCATTATAGGGAGACTAATTCACTGTATTCTTATTACCAAAGACTGCTGGATGTCCATGACTGATGTGCAGAGAGCAGATTGCATATTTACAAAGGCATTAAAGCTGAGCAGCCTGTACTGCACTTAATATTGTTCCTTACCAGAGAGTTAATAATATCTGTTATGAAACACAAGGCAATCCTTTGTTCAGCACTGACACTGATAAATATGGTTTTCAGTTGTTTTGGTCATTCCCTCATTTTGTCTCTACTCCTTAGGGAAGAAATAGTTAAAATTACTGCCAGCCTTTCCTTCTGATGATATTGGCTTATTGTTTGTTTGCCACCACCATTTGGTCGGGATGGAACTACTGGGAAAAATAACCTTCCTGAAATGCAAAATGCTGCCAGCTTTGAAGAGAAATGACACACGGTGGATATTTCTGTTTAGTGTTTGCATTTCCAGAGTCTTTTAGAAAGAACATTTTTTTCTACTGCTGTTCATATAGCTGGCATATTTGCTGGATGTGAACCATAATGTTATCAAACATGTCTAATGCAGCCAGTGACATTCAAAAATCTGATGAATCCGTGACCTGATTCTGCAAGGTGTCTGCATGAAATAGTTTCAAAGCCCACTGATATTAAATAGGGGTAAAGATGGCTGTGTTTTTGACAGGTTGATTCAGCATTGTAGGTTTGTCAAATATTATTATTTTAACATAGGCACAGGACCTTCAATATCCACCCAGTGTGTTTCAAACTTTTTTTACTATTTTCCATTAATTGCCTACTTGCTACACAAAATAGCTGGAGATATCTCCAAACAGGTAATTTTAAATAAGGCCTCTTTTGATGCTCAAAGAAAATATACCTGCCAGAACATTTTGGAAATATGAACCATGAAAACAAGTGAGATTTCTAATAGTTTGGGGTTTTTTTTTTTTCATTGTTATACTTGCAATTGGCACCTAATGACTGACTAGTAATAAATAAATAAAAAATCACAGTGTGGGTTTTTTTCTTTCTTCTGTAAAGTAATTAGTAATTCCTTTTAGGAATAAATTAATAATTTGAGCCTGTATACTGATAACTTCTCTTCTGAAGAAGTATTTTACCTACTTTTGCAGTGAGTTACTGTTAAGTGTTCCAACACTGGGAAAAGGAAGGAACCAAGGCATAATGATGCCAGAATTTTATGATGAATCTTAGGTCACTTGTCAGTCATACGTAAGTCTCAGCCCCTGGAGTCCCTGCCTAGAAGCAGCCTAGTATTATTATTAAAAAAATTAAAAATACTAAAAAAAATATTTTTGGTGGAGAAAAGATGGAAAATGTGATGTCTACAGGATTAAAGAACAGATGGCAAATCAAAAACATATAAGGATATATAAATACTGTTCAATATTGTTCAATCTACATTTTTACACCACATCAAAGAGTTTTAGGGGCCTGACTTGCTGTGTTTTGAGCTGGGAATCCATGGCAGCTACCATAGGAATTACATGTGATAATTTTATTTTATTTTATTTTATTTTATTTTATTTTATTTTATTTTCTCCAGAAATTTTGTGTCAATTTGTTTTGAACTAATCAAACCCTTAACAAATCAGCATTACAAAGGGGGAACTTACTGATGAGCTTGAAGGGCAAAATGAAGTATCTTTATTTAAGAAATAAAAGCAATCAACATCCATGTTGCTGACAAAATTATTGTTGAACCAGCATATTCCATGAACAGATACTCTTTAATTTTGCTGTCTTCTCCATGCTATTGGAAGACCACAGTCTGTGAGGTACCACAGACTCCCTTTTGTACTGTGGATCTCCTGCTTACCACCCAGCATTTCCTCTGGTATCTGGTTGTTCTCTGCTTTAACAATGCAAGAATGACCCCTTTTCCACCACAAATTTTTCTTCATCTGCCTGCCTTCCAAGGTCCAAAAAGTATCCAAACATCTTTAGCATTCTGCATCTCATTTGTGATAAATGCTACATAGCACCAAATTATGACTTGTAGACCTTTGGGCATCCAAAAGACTGCAATAGCTGGTCAACAGGGTTTCAGTAAGGTTTTCAGTAAAAATTTTCTAATAAAAGTTTACAGATATTATGAAGTTTGGGGTTTTTTTTCCAAAACATTTAAGAATCTTAATGAGTTTAAACAGCATTTCCTTAGGGATCTCGGTGCTAAATAAAGCCATTTGGGGGAGCTGTTTCGCTGCAGCTCTGCGACACTTGCAGCTCCTCTTGGTCTGATCTATGAGCGCAGCAACAGAGGGAAAAAGGCAGGTCAGAAGCCTGCCTGTGAAAAAAGGCAACAATTAAGCTTGACAAACTAGTACAAAGGGACAGATTAACTCTTGAAAAGAATAAGCAGAGGGAAAAAAACCCAAACCAACAGATTAACACAATCGGGGAATGTGCAACCTAGCTGGGTACTTCAAATTTTCTGGGAGGCTTGTATGTCTTCTGGAGCTGACCAAGCAGGGAAGATGCCACTACCAAAGAGATCTAGCTTTTCTAGAGAGTATAGATTGAAGGAAAGGCAGAATACTAATCTGAGAAAATGAATTAAGAACTAAAAAATACTTTCCCATCTCCCCAGTTTCCCCAGCTGTGTGAGCTTTGGTAAATGAATCAAGTTAAGCCTTAGTTTCAAGGCAGGATTTCAGTATATGTTCATAGATTATGAAATATTTCAATAACAGAAACCTCTTGCATCATCCCTTGCTACCACAGTGTGGTGTGGGAAGCTCCATTTCAGTGCAGTTCTGTCTTTTCCTCTTGCTTCTCTGTCTGAAATTTCAGTCAGAAAAAAATCTTTCTTGATCATGCTCCTAAATTTGCTCTCACTCCAGCACTTAGTGTCTCATATTCTCCACCATCAAATATTTATGGATAGTTGTTATATGCCTTCTCAGTGTTCCTTTCACTGGGCCAAAAATTTTCATTTAGTCTCTTCTTGCAAGATACGACTTTCATTTCCTCCAATGATCCATGTAAAACTCTCTAATTTTTTTTCTTGAGTTTCATACCATTATTGTGATTACTACACTGATCATTGAGGTAGCCTGTTTTTTTCTGTCTGATATGCCAGTCTCTTCTAACATAGGTAGTGCTGTCCAAACTTTTTATTAAAAAAGGGTATTGAAAATCATATATTTCATCACTTCCATTATGTAAAATGGTAATTTAACTGAAAATTTCCCTCAGTCCCAGTATTTTCTATGAAGGTTAGTGTTTTTTTCCAGTCTTTTAGTAGTTTCTCATCTGTCGCTATTACTTTCTGTCTTTTCCAACTCTATTAGTTTTCCATGTGACAGTACCAATTACACACTGAAGTCCAGTTAGATAAGATTTCTTGTATTTCTCATATTTAGGAAATTTATTTGCCAGGTTATCTTTGCTAAGACCTTTAATGTCTAACCCCATTTTCTTTGACTTGTATATCCATAGTTGCTCTTGACATAAAATTTTGTTATAATGCCTTGCACATTATTGAGCTTGTATCAACAGTTCTGAACATTTAGATCAAGTAATTCACTTTTTGAATTATGGGTTGTTGGTTTTTTATTGTTTTTAATATATGCTACATTACTATTCACTAACTATTAAAAACAAAACCAAAACTTTGTTGTCTTAAAAATCTTTGTATGAATGCTTGCAGTGTTAGGTTTACAGTTGGACTTCAGGATCTTAAGGGTCTTTTCCAACCTAAATGAATCCATGATTCTATAATGATTTTGTGTGGCAGATATGGAACCACGTGTCCCAACCAATTTGGGGTCATTAAGCTGTTTTGAGTTTTCCTTCCAGTTTCATTGTGGTGGATTCTGTTTTCCTGTTGTCCTTAAGTTCACCTTCTATTTGTCCCTAGCTCAACAACTGCTTTGTTATGAAAATCTTTATCTATTAATTTGGTTTTGGAGCCACATTAATTTATCTTTAATCTCTACCCAGAACCTTCTTCATAGCGATCTTACTTTTTAAAATTCTTTTTTTATTCTGCATACCTGAAGAATCTTAAGTTATTTGTTTTACTATCCTTTCCCATGTCTGACTCACTTGCCTCTTACCTTTCTATTTCTTAATTCCTAAAGCATAATTTTCCTTGCTAATCAGATTGCTTGGGTTTTTTTGTTTTGTTTTGTTTTTGTTTTTGTGTTTGTTTTTGTTTTTGTTTTTGTTTTTGTTTTTCTGCCTACATATAAAACATTCCAGAGAAATCTATTGATTCAGTTAGGCCCTTTTTCAGAATAACTTTTATCCTCTTTTTCCTATCATTTCCCCTGTGTAGATTGCTGACAATTTTAGTATCTTGGACTTGAAGGAATTCCAGAACTCTATCATGCTCCGAGGTCCTCAGGTTTACTTTTTTCATTACCTTTTTGATATTCAGCCTTTTGAAATGGAGAAATTAGGATTCAGAATATAGCTGAGACTTCTAAGTATACCATAATGAATAATAAGTGGTGACAGACAAATCAAAATAAAAGCTAATTGACTGTTCTCTTCAGATGTTCTTTTCCTGTAATAACTACAAGCAAAAGTTTAAAATTAAATTTAATATGAAAGGCAAAGATAGTTCTTTCTCAGATTATTATTTTTTATTATTATTTTTTATATTTTTGGCTTACAAAGTTATAAGCTGTTAATGTTCACTTGAAATTTTTCTGTTGCACCTGTTTCAAAAACCCCTTGATTTTCTGTTATTGTCCTTGAAGGGGGAGAAGGGTTGGATAGTTTTGAATTATTAAATATTTCATTACAAATTTGATAGTTTTCACCACAGTTAAATACCCTGAACTGTCATATGTCTCTACTGAGGCAGTTGTCAGCAAGAGATAATTCTTGGGAAGTGGTAGAGAGGAATCATTAAGCTAAACAGCACATTCTTTAAATGATTAAAAAGTGAACCTGACTAGCTCCAGATGGAGACCTGGCCTATTTCTTTGGATGATTAGAGGTGGAGTAACACCACATTTTCTTGATGTGGACATAAACGGACAAAGAATAAAGAAACTTCAGCTGTTTTATGGAGATATGCATAAATTCTCTTTACTTTGTGGATTATCTTGATGGAATGATACAGAAGGTATCTTGGAATACTCTCACTGCTGCTCATTTTTCACCAGTGTGAACAGGCAACATGTTCTGTTTTACTGAGGCTACTCACCTTTTTATTGTTTCAGATGTTGAAAGAATAATGGTCTTTTTGAAATTATAAAGTAGCTAAACCTATACTAGAGTAAGCATGTTTCTGTTTAATAGTGAAATCAGAGTTAAGTTCATGATCTTATGCTGGCAGAAACATCTTCTGTAGTTGTTACTCATTGGCCCATTGAACACATTTGTCTTTTTTCTTCTCTATGATTGCAATTAGAAAGTTTATAAATCAACAGTTTTTTACTTTTTTCTTCATGATTTTGGAGAAAAAATGTTGTTAATGAGCAAACTTTCCATTTGCAAAAAAAGCTGATGGTCGAATCTCAAATGCAGTCTGATGTGTTGTCCTGTCTAAATCTGCAAAGCAGCTGTAGCAGTAACTTGGCTTGGGTAAAGCCTGCTGAGTATTTACATGATTATGTAAAGCACTTTAAATCAAAATTTACAAGCAATCAGAAGACTTAAAAAAAATGCAGTTAAGAAGTACAGCATAACATCCTTCTCCAATTTCCCCTCATTAACTACTTCATTTTTATGCATTCTGAACAGTTCCTGATCTTAAGTCAAAATGTGTCCATGATCACATCCAAAGTGAACTCTCTCACAGTCTACATAATACTTTGCTAGATTAATTTCTCAGTTTGTATGACTCAGGAATGTCTTCCAATCAAAGCAATTTTAGAAATAAGATTATTTTGTTTTTACCATGATTAATTCAAATAAGTTTGAGTGAAATACATATGCTTTGCTTTTCACTGTAAATGTTGAAGGATACTGGATCCATAGTCTTATTTCAGTCTTAAAGTAAAACAATTTGCATAAACATTAATAAATTTGCACAAATTATTTTTCCATGACAATCTGTCAAGTAATTTGAAAAGAGTCATAAATGACAATCAGTTTCATAATTGCAATTTATGTTGATAACCTCTCTATCGCTCAAACTCTTTTCAGCATTATGGACAAATTCAAATGTATGCACATTGTAGTAATGTTTCTATTGTCTTAGTTTAATCAAAAGTAGACACTTTAAGAGATTAAAATAAATACAAAATTATTATTTTTAATTAAAAGTTCATAATTTCCAACCTTATGAAATGGAAAATACCTAGAAATAACTTGATCTATCCTGCTGGATTCTTGCTAAACTTATAGAAGACAAACTATGTAATATTCTTTCTTTTTAATTTCCTGTTTGTAGATTAGTTGATTCTTTTGTAGATAATTTTGTAGGGGTTTTCTCAGGAGTGTTTAAGCTTGTATATTTTATTCTATATATTTTCAAGTTATGAGCACAAATCTCTTACTTTTAATAGGAGAATGGTGAATAATGAAAATATCATTGAATCTTAATTTTAATCCAGATTTTGTTTCCCTTAAACCAAAACAACCATAATAATAGAAAATTAATCTGTGATTAGAGTGGTCATATGTCATGGTGCTATCCCAGAAGCTGAGGGTTATAGTGTGACAGTACAGGACACCTTTCTGTTCAGTTCAGTGGACATTGAAGTGGGATTCAAACATGAGGCTGCAATAAAAGGGATTGTTCTGTTAATAGTTTAAATGAAGGGAATAAATCTGAAATACTAATATGTAGTATCAGATTTTATGAATGATTCTGAATCTAGAATTTATTGTATGAAAGGTCATTAAGTGATTAGTTGAGCCTGATTAACAGATTGGGGTTTATATTCTTACTGAAATCCCTGGGATTTTTTTGTTGTTGTTGTTAGATATTAGAAGAAATAAATTAGGTTCCTGATCCTTAAATACCATTTACTAGTGATCTGATGTGTTACAAAATTTTTTTTGATCTATACCATATTGCGATTACCGTATTGCAATACAATCTGTAAGAAAAACTCATAATTCATCAGAACAGAACAGAGGAATCATGGAGAATTCCAAAGTACATGCATACAAAGGTAAAATTTAGTTTTGGCAAACCTCCTTCTTCCCATATGATATCCCTGTGTACCTTAGAACTTTCTACATAAACTTGGAGATCAGGAAACAAACTGGTGGTAGAACTGTGAAGTACACTGGAAATTGCCTGTAGTTAAACTGTTTATTTTAATGAGTATCTCCTGTTTAAGGTGAACTTGGAGAGTAACCAGACCAAACAGTCACCCTTGGAGAAGAACCATTGTTATTGATTCATTTTTTCTTAGGAAAGGAAACTTTAACCGTATCTGAAAATGAGCTGTATAAACATTTCCTGAACACTCTGGGAATAACACAGCTTCTCTTTTTCAAGTAGAGTCTCATCCACTGCAAACTCAGAAAACCCCAAAAAAGAGGCTTGGGCATCTGCCACTGTTTCTTTGACATTGAAGTAATTATTGTCAAAGTTAAAGTTTAGCTCACTGAATGTGTTATATCTTTACCAAGTCTGCACGTAGTCAAAAACATTAATGAAAATAAGAGAAGCTCAAAGTCCGGGTATAATTTCCATGAGCTTTTGTTTCCCTCTGAGCTTTTTTTTTAATATATGCAGTCTTATGCAAATGTGGATGAGTAAATTATCTTCCTGTGTGATAAAATCTACAAATTCCAAGATTTAAAGAGAGCTGCATTTAGAACTATTTTTGAGCCTTTTACCAAGTGTATTGGTGTAGGTGACAAGGTTTGGCAGCAGTGGGGCTGCAGGGGTGGCCTCTGTGGGAAGATGTCAGGAGCTGCCCCATGCTGGGGACAACTGGTTCCAGCCATCTCCGCACCAGACCCGTCAGAGGAGACAGCTGAGCCCATCAGCCACAGGTGGGGCACCTCTGGGAAACTATGTAAGAAAGTGCAGAAGAAAACGCACAGTCAGGAGAAGGGAACGAAAAGAGTGAGAAAGAGCAGAGGGAACATCAAATGCAGAAGAGAAGGAGGAGAAGTTTGTCCATGGCAGAGAAGATATTCCCCTGCAGCCATTTAGAAGAGATAGGCATTTCCTTCCAGCCAGTGGAGAGGACCATGCCAGAGCAGATATCCACTCTGCAGCCTGTGGAGAATCCCCTGCTGGAGCAGATAGATATTCCTGAAGGAACTGTGGCCTACAGAGAGCCCATGCTGGAGCAGGGGAGAAGTATAAGGATGAAGGATGAGCAGAAAGAAACTCCTACTTACACACTGTAACACCCTTCCACCATGACCCCAAGTACCACTAAGAGAAGGGGGTTAGAGGAGCTGGGAGTGAAGGAATGAAGTTGAGACTGGGAAAGGGGAGAAGAAAATGTGTATTTGTCTTTTTTGTTTCCCACTAATGGAAAATACTTATTTTAATTGGCCATAATTTAAGTAAATTTTCCCCCAGTCTGTTTTACCCATGATAGTAATTGGTAAATAATCTCCCTGTCTTTCTCTTGACCCACAAGCATTTTCATTCCTTTCCTTACCTTTTCCCTGTCACACTGGGGAGGGGGAGGAGAGTGAGCAAGCAGCTGGGTGGGAGTTTGTCTGTTGGCCAAGGCTAACCCACCATGCCAAGCTTTTAGCATTATTGTTTTCTCCTGGCACTTTATTGAGAAGTCTTGATAATCGTAGGTTTATAAAATAATCATATTCTCAACTGAAACAATAATTCAATATGATTCTCATTCTGGAGTTAAGTATACCCATATGTACTTAATATTTGAATATATGACTTGTAGAATACTGAGACCTTAGACCTAAAGGATAAAGTGATGTAACTGTTGTCCTGCTCTGTTGGTCTTCAAGCATCTGTGTTTTCTTTGCTTCAGTGAGAGTTGCAATGTTCTTTGAACATAGATGTCATAATAATTTTTTTTATATAATTTATCACAGGTACACATGGAACTATAGAAATTTTAGATATATATAATGGAAAGATTATGTTATGTCCTGCGTGAAACCAACAGCCCACATGTCAATTTAAGAAAATTTTCGAAATCATTATTTCTGAATTTCAGTATGAGTTTTTTCCTTATACTAGCTATTGGCTTGGATTTTTTTTTTTAATTCTTTTTTTCATTTTTTAAAAAATGCCCTTATGACAGGATGTAATATCAGGTCATCAAAAGTTAGTCTTAAATCTCCTTCAAAAGCATTTATAAGTCCAGTTTCCTTTGAGTCTCATTTGAAATTGGTGACATTCATTTTTTATTCCTTTGATAGTGTTATTTAAGAATAAAATGGTGAATTTTCAAGCATTACATTTAAGGAAATGTGATTGAAGTACTTTACTACTATAAATTACTCATGTCTTCTATTCCATAGAACACTTTCCTGTATCTTTTTTGAGTAATATTTGTATGCTTCACTGCTCTTCCTCCCATCCTTACTTTTCCTCTCTACCTCATGTAAATGAATTAGAGGATTTTGGGATACTTGGAAACCAGAACTCTGTCAAAAATAATTCCTTCTTCATTAAGATAAAGCTGGAAGTCTGCCACAGCACTGCCAGAGATAGAGATTTCAATTTTCTGGTAGGCTGAAGCATAAAAAAGAGGAAAATAAAACACATTCTAAAATTCACCTTTTCTTTTCAACTGAATTAATTATAATATACTGTATCTGTTGTGCTGTGAATGCTACTCTACAGAAGTCACAGTGGGACTGCTAAACCTTGTCCAGCTTTGAAGATATTGGCAGTTGGTTTGCTGTGTGTTTTCCTATTAATTAACTAGAATCCTCTCTGAGACTGAAAGGATGCTGGATGTTGCCTTCTTGTTTAGCTTATTTGCTAAGAACCTCTGATGCATTCAGGTTACTTACTATTTGGTACAGTAAGGTTAATGTATTGCTAGGTAACTGAAGAATTGCCTCCTTGTCACTTTTATTGATTGCTCAACTTCAATATATAGTTATGGGAAAGAGTCTGCCTCACTAGTCAACCCAAACTGCAATAGTTGAAATAGACGCATTTGGAGTTTGTAAGCTGAAGTTAAATAGAGATTCTAGACCATAGTTGATGCGTTTTCAAAAGTACATTTATTTGATGAAAGCAATAAAGTTCAAAAATATAATGATCTGATTAAATTGTAATGGTACTCAACTAAGAGTTTACATTATGAATTTACTTCAGAGAGTGACTGACTCTCAGAGCAGACCCGTGTGCAGCAGAATTTGACCATGTATGTCTAAGTTCTGCTTTTCTTGCAGGTACAGCTAGGACATTTCCACCTGCCCAAAAGATACGGATTTACAAAGACAAAATGAGATTGGCAAGAAAGTATTTTCAAGTCATTCCTCATTTACTCTCTTGTTTTCCTGAATCTTTGTCTAGCAAACAACTATTACTAACTTTACACATATAAACAGCCATACTGTTAATGATGGGAATACTTGGTTTTTATGAAGCTAAGTGGTTACAGTCTCCCACTGTGTAATACTGTCTAATATATAAGCAGAACGTTAGATGGAATGGAAAATTGAAATAATAAATGTTACTTTATGTATATTTTAATTATTATGTGAAACAATTCATAGTTTTGCATTTTTTATTGTTGTAACTGAAAAATATTTATAGTAGAATAAATACCTGGTGTCTCTAATACAAAATTTACATTAGTATGAAAGTCAGCATGGATCATAGGAAGCCACTTACAGACCCATTACATACAAAATAAGTTCTAAGGCTAGGTTACGTATACACAGATACTACCTTACTGACCTATATTACCTGTGCTGATAGGAAGTTGGGGACTGGATGTGTGTGCATATATTGGAATAACATTTTCAGAAATTAATGTATTTTCTTGTTCATCATTAAATTTGTTTAATATATTTTGTGTCTAAGATTGACTGATAATTGCTTTATGTGGATGTACAAGTCGTAAAACTGCACACACAAAATGAGATATGTAACGCATACAGTGCTTTCTTTCAGACAGTTTGGTCTCAGTGTGTATAGCATTTATCTCCTAACCTTTGGAGACAGGAACAGCAAAGCTGCCTATCAGTCTGTTTTCAATACAGTATGTTTTGTCTTTAGCTACACTGAGTTACTGAAACTGTGTTAATGCAAGACTTGAATAAATTTTATTTTCTCTATGGATTACAGTTATTTTATCTCATATTTATGCATTCACTCTTCTAGGTGTGCACAGGAGAAGCCAAATATATGTAGAATATGTATATTTCCTGACTGAATCAGGGATTAAAGGTTTGGTCATACCAAGTCAAGAAAATCTTTCCATTAAGTTAAATGTATGTTGTGTAAGGCTGCTGGTTTTTGGGTATCTGCATATATTTGTAGGGAAAAGAGATGGAATGACTAACCGTGAAATCATTGAACCTTTAGAGCAAAGGAACAATTACATTAGTCTAGACAGGGAATTTACTTGGCTTCCCTATTCCAATAAATCACTGCTCTATAATGCTTAGTGCAATGGATGAGATCACACAGGCAATACTGCATTCAAAGCCGTGAGTTTGCCTAGCACAAACTTATAGATTACAGAGTTTGATTTATGACAGAGCATAAAGAGCGAGAAAAAGTAGAGAGCTATCTACAAATATCAAAAGAGGATCTTCATTTTGTGGGGAGAAGAATTATTCGAGGTGTGAAAAGGATACAAAAGGCACAAAATAAAATTAAGAAAAAGAAAACAATGAGAGGGAAAGACATTAGAAGCTTCCCTACAGAAAGTATTGGTAGTCTTCCTTCTCAAGACTTTAAAAACTAGACAGGGTACAAAGTTCTAGACAAGTGCAAATCACAAATATCAAGAAAATGGTTTGTTGGGGTTTTTTTCCCCTTAAAATTGTATTTGTAATTCTTTAATTTTTTTTGTTTGTTTGCTTGTTTTTGCTCTTAATGTGATAGAACAGTACTACATTAGATGCACAGGGCACACGTACTCTGCTCAATTTACCATTTCTCTCACTTAATACTTTCTCTCTTACTTCATAACATTAATGCTTCTTTAATTAAAAAAAATTGCTAAGCATTTAAATAAAAAACCCAAGTAAAATATATAAAAATTTGAAGGACTCTAACCAGGGTTAGAAGGGTCTGGAAATTTTTGTGAGTGAGATGGAGAGTTAGGTCAAGTTGTATGTTTTTGACATCTCTTCAATGACTGGTGCAAAACCACGACTTGGAAAGGACAAATAGTGTGCAAATCTCTCATTTGCCCCACCTGATGGGAACAAATATATGCAAAACTCAAACAGTGCCTCACTTCTCAACATCTGAGTTCTACTCTAGAGTGGGAAACTCAGCAAATACAAAGACAGGCAGGGAAGAGTGCAGGAAAGAGAAAAACACTTTGATTTGTCCTATTGTCTGGGAAGAATTGCTGCATCCACTTTTTCATAATTTTTTTCTGTTATAATTTTTTGTATTTTAAAAGATCAGATGGTTTGTAGAAACATCATTGGCAAGAAGCATTGCCTACGTAGGTGAACCTCAATCCATTTCACTCCT